>OZ007506.1:17315054-17367129 GCA_963931865.1 Axinella damicornis | reverse complement strand
AGGTTGTATTCAAGAAATATATTTTATGAAAATTAAAATAAATTAATTGAAATTTATTTAATTCTAATTACCTTTTTAATAAGGAGGTTATTATGTTAAAACTAAGTGCAAGCTCTGAATACTTTTTTCATGTTCGTTATTGCTGGGGGGGGGGGGGGGGGGGGGGCAAGATGGCAGGAAATACCTGTATAGCTCTAGTGCACATAAACTAGTACCATACTGCATAATTATGTAATATTGACAATGGCAATTCATACTGAGTATCAACTGTATTACCACCATTACTCCCCCTCAGACCTTCTGAATAGGGAAGTTGTGAACTTTGATGTTGACCTCATGGATTGTACCGTGCTCGCCTGCACCATGGCTGCCTACTGCCCCTACCCCTACCTTGTGAGCTGACATAAACATGGATGGCAGTGGGCGGGGCTTCAACCTTTGCCATATACTTTCCAACTGGTGGCTGTGCACTTTAGCCCCCCCCCCCCCCCCCCCCCCCAACTTGTTCTAATTAGTGGTGAGAACTTCAGAAGGTCAGGGTTCAAATCCCAACTGGAACGCAAAGTTTTCTTCGTTGATTTATTCCCCACTCAAAACTGAGTTGACTGAAATCACCGGCCAACATTTTCAAGCAACTAGTATGGAAATTTCTCATTCAAAGGGACCCTATTGTCTGCCACCCTGTTATGCAAGTGGTCTTCCCCTGCAGGTGTCCTCCCACTTTGTGAGGCTGTTTGCTGAGCCCTCCAGTCCCGAGCAGTGTTCTCACAATGCCGTGGTGCTGGTGGAGGCTCTCCGAGATGTCGGAATGGACTATGACTGCCAGGTGAGCATGAGGAGGAAGTCTATAACTATAACTCGATGTGGAAATTCTCAATTGGAGGAAAACATCCAAGCAATATTTTATCATGAGCCATGACAACTTTCAATTCTTGTGGTAAACTTTCTAGATGTACATGACGTAGAACTACTTGCACAAATTTTGGTTTTCAGTCTCCTATATACGTATCTCTCCCCCCTCTCCCTCCCGGTTCATCCTCCCCTACACACACACACCTGTCCACCTCCTTGCAGCCAAGTGACCTCTGCTCCCCCAACCCTGTTTTCATGCTGCTGTTCTGCTATCACCTCTACATCTGTCTACCAACCTTCAGACCTGCTGCCAAATCCACCATCACCCTTGAGGGGACACTGCACACCACTGTAACACAGCAGGTGTGCTACAATATGCTGAGACATCAACAAGAATCTGTACTGTGGTAGTACTGCTATGGTAGCCTTCCCAGGCTCCCCCCTGTGCGTGCAGTGAAGAAAATTTTTCATCACCGCGCCTGGGAAGGAGCCTGGGAACGAGGCTACTGCTATGGATGTGCACTTGATAGAGGTACTTTAGAGCTCATGTGAACACCTCCCTCCCAACTGGTGATATATTTATGACTGACCAAATGAAAGAAGCACTAGTCCAGATCATGATAGCGAGAAGTATTTTTGCTGTCTGAGTACGTACCTATAACTCTTCCCTCTTCTTCTGCCAGGTCCACCTGCAGAACCCCAGTGTGAAGCCCCTTGTGTACCGAGCATTGATCAGAGGAGGAGACGCTGGTGATTTCACTATTGCCAAAGGGAGCGACACCATCACAGTGAGAATACGTAGCAGCACTTGGCGTGAGTGTGTGTTGTGAGTCACTGGATGAAGAATGCCAATGTAGCAACAGACAGCTGTTGTATGCAGCATTGTACGTATGTTTGTTTTAGTATCATCACAGCACCCCATGTCATAGTGTTTGCATGTTGCAGGCATCATCATACGTAGCATACAGTGTTTGTTGTAGGCATCATATCTTGAGCATTGTGTTTAGGTGCAGCATACATATGTACGTATGTATTGGTCAAGTATTGACATGTTTGACATGTGAACACACACACACACACACACACACACACACACACACACACACACACACACACACACACACACACACACACACACACACACACAAACACACACACACACACACACACACACACACACACACACACACACACACACACACACACACACACACACACACACACACACACACACACACAAACACACACACACACACACACACACACACACACACACACACACAAACACACACACAGCTACCGGGTCGCCAACACACCAGTGTGAATGTGAGCTTCTCAGCTAGGCGTCTCCTCCCTTCTGCAGCGACCCTGCTGCTGGTAGCCAGAGGAGGGAGAGCAACTGCAGGAGCCACACTGGCCTTCACACTTCAGGCCAGTGTCACTGGAGTCAACCCCCAAGTGAGCTGATGACCCTTCTCATAACCACTGAGGCTCTGCCCTTGTGGCAGGCAATCATATATAATCAACTACAAACAACAGCTGTTCTCTGCGATGATGTATTTGTAGGCAACATATCAAGCGCATGCACTCTCCTACAGGCCAAGCCTGAAATGTTACACAAATTGGGGGTATATGCAACCTGTGGTCACTCCAATGGAACTTACGGAATGTTAGCTCTGTGCTCATGGTATAATGACAAGTAGCACAACAAACACTAGCTCCTATGTAACCTTGTCCCCGTGCTCTTCTCCAGCTGTCTGTTGGATACTGGATACAATTGTACGACAAAGGCCAGGAGGAGCCTATAGCCTCATCCCCAGGCCGTTAGGGAGAAACTCCTACATGGCCTGGGAACGAGGCTGGGAGGAGCCTGGGAATGAGGATATAGCATACATACGTAGCAGAGGTGACTTTGAGCATCAGCAGTCCCACAAAGTACACTCATACTTTTCCCGCCTATGATCTTTTGTCTTTGCCATAATCATAAGAGTCATTCTGTGGTCTTCATGGGGATAGACATCTATAAACCTTTCGTATCAGACTGTCTCAACTTGAATGTTGTGCAAAACAAGAAAACTTTGTTTGTCATTATGATTTCCACAGAAAACTAGAATGCCATACTCATAATAATACCCATTCGGTCTACCTGATGAACCATTCTGGGTGTGTGCAACATTATTAGCATCTATCTCAACTGCCATTCTTCCCTTCCAGTTGAGCACTAGTATAACTGCTGCACTGTATGAGCCACAAGTGGTGATGCTGGAGGTCCGCAGTCCCTTTCTTGATGCAGGAGACTTTGAGGTCCAGCTCTATGAGTCTGGCAACAAGGACCTACTGTGTACAGCTTCTCCCAAGTCAAGGTGATGGCAGAATACAATGTCATGTGAAGCACTTAAGCTATGTAGAACTGGCTACAGCAAGAAAAGAAATGTGGCGGCTATTCATGTACTTGCTTGGGTTAGTTGAACCATGGATAATTCCATGATTGCTACCCCCATCCCCCCCAGAGGTCGAAATAAGGATTACGTGTTGAGCGGTCGAATGTCCTAGCACTTTAGATTTTGATTGGTCATTTACAAAATATGCTAGATCATGCCCGTCACCCCCAAAAAATCAAAAGAGCATGAAAGTGTGTTCTTCAAGCTAGATTCAAATCCATGTTGGTTTTGTGTGTATATGTGTATTGGGGGAAAAAAAGAATTTGGTTGACTAGAACTCATGTATAAAGAAAGAGAGAAAAAGAAATTGGCAGATTCGAACCAGGTACAGTCATATGGGTCATGCACTTAGATGATTGTTTCATGCATGTTGATCGGTCACGCCTACCGAACAAGTGCATTAGTGTGCGGTCATTTTAGCTAAATGCACGGAAATTGACCGATGACCGCATGTTAGTTATTTTGACCTCTGCCCCCACTTATGAGCCAAATGTATGCACCTATATAAGTATCACATGAAATATGGAACGCCCAAGTCTCGGTCCCAGACCCAACCAACCCCAGCACGGATCACTTTTAGTATCGCACGCAGTTATACTGGAAGCGATACACGCGCTGGATAAACGGTCTGGGAACGAGACTAGGAACGCCCATGAAATTTCATGGGATTCACACTCGTAGCAATACTACGGCAACACTCGTGATGTAGCTTTGTACTGTGGTAACATTTACTGATTTTATCATACATGCCTGGAATTTCATTGTATACTCCTCTACCAATGAACACAGCGAATGCGCGTTACCATAGCTTGCTTGGCGACAGTATTTTCATTTTTGGTTTCCAACCCTTTGCGTTAGTACGGCAAGCTACAAACGCTGGGGTGAGAAGGCCTGAGTACAAGGCCTAAGCTATACGGCAGGGCCACACCGAGAACTGGCAGTGGTACGGCAGCTGTACGGTCCATTCCAGACGGGATGCCCCAGAGTATGGAAGACTTCAATTTCGACTTCCAGAAGTACCGACATGTAATTCAGCCCTCGAGAACTATTATACTACTTTTACGAGTAGTGTAAGTCAACTTATCCTACACTACGTATGTCTTGGAAGCCACTACAATTTTAGAAGTAACTGCAATCATGTTTGTTGTAATTGGCAACTAAGTGGTTGTTACTTCTTGTGCGCCAGTTCAATGATGATATATGGATATGCTGCTCCCATGTATTTTTACAGTTCACGATTTGTCAAATCCACAAAAGACAATTTTATCTGCCCAAATCCACTTGCTGGTTTCCTCTCTCTGGTGATGTTGTTTCTAGTCCTCCAGCAATGCCCATTACCTTGTCTTTTAAGTTGGGTATTGCCCTACTTGTAATGAACATCCTGCAGGTAATTCATTTGCACAAGTATTATCTGCTCTGTATGGCATCTGGAACCTGGACTTCATTTAAACCTTAGTCCCTCTATCTTGACTAATCACTGGAGACTTTAGCACTGGACTATGCTGTAGCTGCCTACCCTCTTGTGGTACTGGTTGTTGCTTATGTGCTTGTTGAGTTGCATGCCCGAGGCTGTAGGCTAGCAGCCCTCCTTTGGAGGCCATTTCACATTAAAAATCCAGCTCAATTGGAACTTGAATAAATGAGCCAAGCTCACATAGCAATGATTATGTAGGATGTTTTTTTGTTGTTTTTTTTCTTCCAAATTTCAACAGGCCAACAAGAAAATAGCTAGCTAAATAGAAGCTAATGTAAATCTTGAGACCATACTATGAATAATATAGCAAGACAACAACGACAGTAGTAGGGCCTGAACGAATGTACCGACATTCGAACGTTTGAAGGCAAAATTATGTTCGCACGTAACCTATTTCTATTCAACGCACACCCCACGTGCTACCTTAAGCTAGCTCCAAGATGGCGGAGACTGAGGCTGCGCTGTTGGTGGCGTTCTCGATAGTGATGCAGGTAGCTCTGCTTGTGTGATAACAGGACACAAGACAGTGAAGTGCAAGTTGTGCAACAAAACTTACGCTTACCATGGAGGGATGACCAACTTACACGACCACCTGAACCGAGTGCACAGCATCGAATAAAAGACGAAATTGAAAGACGATCCAACTCTGGATGCTTTTATCGCCCGATCAAAGTGCCCCACCAGTCGTGCGAAGCTAATCACCGACCGAATTGCCGATATAGTTGCGCAAGATCTTCGTTATGTAATATCTTGATTCTACCAAACGTTGTTCGAATGTTAGTTACCGAATATTCGAATGGGGGGATTTCGAATGGGGGGATTCCCCATTCGTTCAGGCCCTAGACAGTAGGCAAGAACAACAACAAAACAACAAATGTGGGAAGTCTATAGCTGCATGATCAAATGTTTGAAAGTCGCCAAAAAGGCCATTCCTGAAGTGTCAAAGGGGAGTTCGTTCCAGCAAGCACTAGAAAGGACTGCTTGAAAGAGTTGGAGTTGCTTGTAACGATGGTCAGTTGATTTTTGTCTGGGCTCTGCTGACATAAGGAGTTGACCTGATAGACAAAGGGCAAGAAGGAAGCAACACACTCCCATGGAGGTTGTTGAAAAGCGTGTTAATAAGCATAAAAGCAGTCTTGGTGAGCTCCCCCATTTACTATCTAAACACTGAGATGCTTTCTCTCAGTTTTTCTCTCCATATATGGAAAAGCTCTTAAGTTGCATTCTTTATGGATATCTGTGGAAGAAGTAAACTGTGGAAGTTTGTTCACATACAGTGTATTGTGCCACTGCATGAATTGGTTGTTAGCCATGGCTGTAAGTGGGTATGTTCCAATCCTACTGGCTCTGCTGATGTGCGTTGGATGTCATGGGCACGATACTTATTCCAACGTCATGGAGAACAGCACGACGAATGTTGAAGAGAATGGTTTGGTGGGAACACACAGAATTGGTCCACTACAGCAATGTCTCAATGAAGAACAGAAATCTTCTGTAACACGTATGGATCCTACTATCCCACGCAAGTCTGATGACGGAAATGTATCATGCCCTGCGTGGTCAGTAAAACACGAGGGCAGCTCCAAGTGTGAGTGTGGCAGTAACCTACATGGGAAGATCACTTGCTGCCAGAATATGGAGAAGCTGTTGATATTCCAGTGCTTCTGTGTGACTTATGATAGCATCACAGATAGGGCCATTGCTGGTAGGTGTATATATACCTGCTTCAAAGGATCGTTCTATGTAGTTACTTCTAATCGGACTGACCTGACTATGGCTGTATGTGATGACCTCAACAGGGAAGGTCCCTTGTGCAGCCAGTGCAAAGATGGATATGCTGCTCCCATTTATTTGTACAGTTTGCAATGCATCAAATGCACGAAGGACAATCGTAATTTGATCTGGTACTTTGCCCTAACATTTGTCCCCCTTACTGCTTTCCTCTTTCTGGTGATTGCTTTCAGGATTAATGCTAGTTCTCCAGCACTGATTACCTTTGTTCTTTTGTGTCAGGTAATTGCCTGTCCACAGAGGATTCGTGCTACCCGACTTGCAGTCACACATACTCTACTCAATTCATTTGCACGAGTATTATTTGCTCTGTATGGCATCTGGAACCTGGACTTCTTTCGAACCTTAGTCCCTCCATTTTGTCTTACCTTGTCTTCACTGGAGACTTTAGCACTGGACTATGCTGTAGCTGCCTACCCTCTTGTGGTACTGGTTGTTGCTTATGTCCTTGTTGAGTTGCATGCCCGAGGCTGTAGGCTAGTAGCCCTCCTTTGGAGGCCATTTCACAAATGTTTTGCTCACCTTAGCAGACAGTGGGATGTCAGAAGCTCAATTATCGATGCTTTTGCCACCTTTCTTCTGCTTTCCTATATGAAATTCCTGAGTGTGTCATTTGATCTCCTAAAACCAACACGTGTTTATGATGCTAGCGGGAGTATCATTAGTTATGTTCTTTCATATGACCAGAGTGTAGAAATGTTTCATTCTGAACACATACCCTTCGGCATACTTGCTGTTTGCGTCTTCCTTTGCTTCAATGTGCTTCCCATATTCATCCTCTTGATGTTTCCATCGAAATGCTTTCAGAAGCTCTGCAGATGTCAGTCTGCCTATGGCCGTGGGTACCAAGCATTGCGTACATTTACCGATGCCTTTCAAGGGTGTTTCAAAGATGGAACGAATGGAGCTAGAGATTGTCGATATTTTGCTGCAGTTTATCTCATGACTCGAATTATTCATTACGCATTATATGCTGTAGCATATGAGGGAACTAGCTTTGCTTCACAGGCTGCGTTGCTTCTGATAGTCCTTGCTTGCTTGGTAGCCACAGTGAGGCCATACAGCCAAAAGTTTGCTCTTTACAACTATGTTGATACGGTGATGATATCTGCACTAACCGTCGCGTGTGACTCAGGAGTGTTAGTTTATGTAGAGACTGGTCCAATGGGTACCTCTGCTCTCTTTTTCATATCCCAACTTATATATGTGACTGCTATACTGGTACCCCTCATATACATTACTCTTGTTGTTCTGAAAAGGATTCTTTGGAAAAGGAACTCATGCTTTCGCAAGCTGGTCACCTCATGTTTGAGGAAGAGAAGTAATGAAAATGTCGAAGACCCTTTACCAGACCGATTGCTGCACCCCAATACATATTATGGATCCTGTAGTCTCCCAGTGGATAACCATGCGCATGCATGAGAGTGGTACATACTGACGAAAGACGAAAGCATTGTCACAGATTTTTTTCTGTTACAGTTACATTTATACTAAACAGTTGTAGTTAGCATTATACCTATGCACTGATTATTGTATCCCTGCTCCAATATAGCTGTATTGTGTATTGTAAATGATGTCATAAAATTTAGACCATACATGAATAATTAATGATTTTTCCTTTGAATTTTTCCGGTTAGTTCAGGGCATTTAAGTAGGTTAGTCACCCGCTTGGGCTTTGAAATCGCCGGTTAGTTCAGGTAGTTTAGTAGAATCAAATTAAAGTTTTAATCAAGCACTTAGTATGCAAACATACCAGTATGTTTGAGGTGATATAAAGACGGATATCAAATGAACTGAACTTAGTACGAGTGTTATTGAAACAGGACAAAATATGACATGAGAATGGATAGAACAATTCAGTAGCACAAGTGACTTTGCCAGAATGGTTGGTATTAGCAGCCGGCAAATCCAGCTGACTTTCACCTTAGTCCACATCAACAACGCACCTCTCCCCAAGGTCTGGACGAGCATAAATCTTGCAGATCTTTAAACTGCACCCTTTCGCTGTTCAATGCCGCCTTACACAGTCTTGGAGTTGCGTCCTCTGAATCGTAGAAACCGCCCCTGCTGATCAGAGTTGACTTCAAACTGCTCACAAACTAGGGATCTGTGCTCATCTCCACCTCTAAGGCCAAAGAGTTTGCAGTTGTACCAAGAGACGGTATTCCATGGCGAAGCTCCAACCAGTACACAACGAAAAATGCGTAGGCACCACAGTTTCTCTTCTTGTTCCGGTGTCAATGGTTGAGCTTGCATAGTCTCTGTACCTACACCCTCCTTCGTCAGCTTCTTCATTCGCGCATCAAGAGCACCACGAGTCTGTGCAAAGCGAGGGTGAAAACCGCAAGACATGGCTGGCCGTTCTCTCGAAAGTGACGTTGTATTCCCGCAACAAACTACATCAGGATGGCTGGGGGGCATGGGGTTTTGTCTTGGTGACGAGCTTCCATTATGAATCTAGGTAGCTAGCAGATCCACCAGCATATCTATCGACAGCTCGAGCATCACACCACGCACGAAACACCCTGACTGCCCATTGTGTTGCTTTTCGTGTTTTTGCAGGTATGCGATCGCTGATAGCCTGGTCCAATGCTTTCGCAGATAGGGGAGATCCAAATCGTTTGCTGTTTTTTGCTGCTACTGAGATTGAAATCTTCCGAGTCATCGATGTTAGGTTCAAAGTCGATCACATTAAACCCCCAGGCTTTCTCCTTCCATGGCCCGGCAGGGATGTACTCAACAACACGATCAAACTGGCACCAGCTACATGTAGCTAGCTAGCTAGCTACCTCACCACTACATAGCCTACTCACCACTGAGCATGAGCGTATCGCGCTTTTTTTCCTGCAGTATGACGCAAAATGACGATCCTCTCGAATATCATTGGCTGTAGCTATGCGACGGGTCAGCAAAGCCCATATATGGTCACAGCCACCGTGCTCTGCACGTGCATCAACAGGCTAGCCTTATTAAATTAATATCACCTTATTTAATTAGCAGTATGGTCTAAGATAGATAGACCCTCCCTACAGGAAACTAACCGACTTAAGCGCCCTTGGGAAACCTCGGAAGTGCTAATTGGGTCTCGGGCTACGCCCTCGACCCAATTAGCACTTCCTCGGTTTCCCGCGGGCGCTTAAGTTCCCTGTAGGGAGGGATCTATCCTATACATATAAAATCTATGCCTCGCAAATTGGATCAGAGTGAATGAACCAGGGAACGTGATTATAAACTCTGAAGTCCTGAATTCGTTTATATCCTAAAGCCGTGCAGTGTTACCCATCCCATAAACGTAGCATTGTCTTCACATTAAAAAAAAATCAACAAAATTGGAACCTGAACAAGAGCTGAAAAAATTATAGTGATTTGAAAATAGTCTTGGTGAGTTCCCCCATTTGCTATCAAAACAGAGAGATGTTTCTCGTATGTGTGTATGTGCATGTCATTGTGTGGGTGAATATGGGCATGTGTGAATGTGCGATGGCATGTTTCTCGTATGTGTGTATGTGTCATTGTGTGGGTGAATATGTGCATGTGTGTATGTGTCATTGTGTGGGTGAATATGTGCATGTGTGAATGTGCGATGGCAAGGGCGCACCAAGCCGCCGAAGGCGGCGAGAGGGCATGCAACTTCCTATAGCGCACGTATAGACAGCATAGTGTTACTATAAATAACGCTTCTGGTTAAACACGTGAAATTGCGTGCACGGTACGGTTACGGACGTTTGACGGAACTTATTCCTGGGCAAGGAAGATGAGTGCTACCGATGTCAGTATAGAAACGCCATCCAAGTGATCTCTAGCCCAAGTACTTCTTCTAGTCCGGGTACCTCTCCTACCAGTGTAGCAGGCCCAGATTCGGAGAAAGTATCGCCGGATGCAAGCCACCATTCGCCGCTCTCGACAACAGCACAACAGCTCGACATTCGCTGTTGGAGGGAGGGAATGATAGCATCGAAAGGAACTCATGCTAGGTAGCTAGATCCTCGTCAAAGACGAACGCTGCAGACGGAATGCCAG
Source organism: Axinella damicornis (assembly GCA_963931865.1). Taxonomy (NCBI): domain Eukaryota; kingdom Metazoa; phylum Porifera; class Demospongiae; order Axinellida; family Axinellidae; genus Axinella; species Axinella damicornis. The sequence continues at coordinate 17,356,551 of OZ007506.1, read as the reverse complement.
CCATCTCGTAAGTACAAAAGTGACCGCATAAGGGGCGCGTGTCTACGGTTCACGTGCTTATACAGTCAAAATTTGAATTCTATATTTAGTAACACTCAGCATTTTGCCGTCTATGAACGTTGCATGCCCTCTCACCGCCTTCAGCAGCACCCTTGGCGATGGTGCATTGTGTTTGTGAGTGTGCATATGTATATAGGCCATAATTATATGTATAGTGAGAGTTTTGTTTGGGCTGCATGCAACTCCATCAACTTTACCTCTCCAGCTCACTTACTAGTGAGTTTGTTGTGCATGTGGTGCAAAGTGGCAAGCATTACCTGCAGGCCTGGACCCTCTCTGTTTGTTCTCCATATATGGAAAAGCTCTTGAATTGTGGATATCTGTGGAAAGAAGTGAACTGGGGAAGTTTGTTTACATACAGTGCATTGTGGCACTGCATGTATTGGTAGACTACTGTTGTTAGCCATGGCTGCAACTGTAATCCTATTGGCTCTGCTGATGTGCGTTGGATGTCATGGCCACGATACTTATTCCATTGTGATGGAGAACAGCATGAAGGATGTTGGAGAGAATGGGTTAGTGGGAACACACGGAATTGGTCCACTTCAGCAATGTCTAAATGAAGAACAGAAATCTTCTGTAACACGTATGGATCATGTCGGAGTTCATAAACTCTTGATCATGTAAATCACAAACCACTGACATGCCCTTACATTGTCATTTGTGTAAATCATGCATGACACCTTTGTGTGAGCATCTGTTGTATAGCGCCAGGGGTTGCATATGCTCTGAAAACATACTTTGTGATGATCATGAATCCCCAAGTTCACACTTGAGCATGTCTTCTTTCAGTACTGTGTTGTAAGTTTCAACTGGCTAATTTCAGGTGGGAATGAACCGATTGACATGCCCCATTCTGTCCAACTGCTGTTTTCTGTCATGTTGGAGTACGTGTAATTACTGTAGGAAATGGTATATAAGCGCTTACTAATTCTGTACCGCAAGCAGGTACCATAATTCACACCGAACACATACAAATTGCAAGCATATTGGCTATCTATATCTACACATAAATGTTTGAAGTGCTAATACGTAAAGTTCATGTTTTGCTGACTCTTGAGTTAGTTAGCACATATCATTGGTAACCAAACATTTCTGCCATTGTCATTCCAGAATTTGCACTGAACACGAATGAGATTCATGTGCAATTGATTGTTTGAAGTTGACTTAACCTACACGCTATAATATGGTGGAAGCTACGTACATACACTAAGGTTTAGGTTGTAATTGGCAACTTGCATTGAGTAGTTGAGTAGACACTCATATTACTTCTTGCTGCTGGAACAATAGCAAAACAATGCCTCCCCCAATAATCATGATTGATAAGCCCCAGGGAACATCACCCATCCCATAAAACTATAGCAGTGTCTTCTCATTCTCACATGTAAACATCCACAAATTGGAACTTGAACAATGTGTACCAGAGAAAACATAGCAACGTGTAGGATGTTTATAAACTGTGAAGAAATGTTGTGTTTTGAAAGCACTCTTTGTGAAATCCCTTGTTTGCTATCAAAACAGTGGGTTGTTTTCTTCTCCATATAATGCAATCAATTGCGGTTTGTTTTCCAAAATTCTGTGCCATGTATGCACGGGATTTTCCATGCAACTCTCTGGCTGTTTGCTTCTATCTTCCTATAATCACTTATGCTATGGAAAGGCCACAACATTTAGAATGGAACTGCAATTCACCATAGAAATGTTCCTGACTGGCTTTATTTGGAGAAAAAAGGTTCCAAATTTCAAATAGGATACCTTTTTCACATACAGTACATTTGTGCCACTGGATTGGTGGACTAGTGTTGTTAAGGTTACGTTTGCTGACTGTTGCTGTAGCACACATGAGTTGCAGTACGTAATTATACGGATTTCATGTGTGACCTGTAGTACTAATACGGATAACTTATAGTACAAAATTTTATCGACTGCGCTTACGTAGCAGAGTGTCCCAAAGACTACTGTACATTATCAAAACGTTGGTGTATATTTTAATTTATTGCACCTTCAAAACTCAAACTCTTTTAGCCTGTGTGCTCCATTCCATACTTAGCAGTAGTCACCCGATGTAGGGTCATTGCAGCAAGAAGGCTAAGTATATATGACTATAATATTCAGTTGGGAAGACTGATTATTCCGCTGCATATACACAGTCCAGGGGAGCTGCTTCTGTTGAGGGAAAACTATTATACTACTCAACTTATCCTGCACTACATATGTCGTGGAAAAAGTTTGTTGTAATTGGCAACTATGGTTATTACTTCTTGTGCGCCAGTGTAAAGATATGCTGCTCCCACGTCAAATGCACAAAAGATAATTTTATCTGCTCAAATCCACTTGCTGCTTTCCCCTTTTCGTGATGTTTTTCAGGATTAATGCTAGTCCTCGATCCAGCAATGCCCAATACCTTGTCTTTTAAGTTGAGTAATTGCCCTACTTGTAATTCATTTGCACAAGTATTATCTGCTCTGTAAATATGGCATCTGTTATGTGCTTGTTGAGTTACATGCCCAAGGCTGTAGGCTAGTATAGCCATCCTTTTGAGTACATACTAAAAATCCAACTCAATTGGAACTTGAATAAATGAGCCAAGCTCACATAGCCGTGATTACATAGGATGTTAATAAGTATGAAAGCAGTCTTGGTGAGCTCCCCCATTTACTATCAAAACAATGAGATGCTTTCTCTCAGTTTTTCTCTCCATAAATAGATGCTCTTACGTTGCATTCTTTATGGATATCTGTGGAAAGAAGTAAACTGTGGAAGCTTGTTCACGTACAGTGCATTGTGCCACTGCATGAGTTGGTTGTTAGCCATGGCTGTACGTGGGTATGTTCCAATCCTGTTGGCTGTGCTGATGTGCGTTGGATGTCATGGGCATGATACTTATTCCAACATGATGGAGAACAGTACGACGAATGTTGGAGAGAATGGTTTAGTGGGAACACACGGAATTGGTCCACTACAGCAATGTATAAATGAACAACAGAAACCTACTGTAGCATGTATGGATCCCACTATCCCACGGAAGATGGATGACGGAAATGTATCGTGCCCTGCCTGGTCAGTAAAATGCAACGGCAGCTCCAGGTGTGAGTGCGGCAGTGACCTACATTGGAAGATCACTTGCTGCCAGAATATGGAGAAGCTGTTGATATTCCAGTGCTTCTGTGTGACTTACGATAGCATCACAGATAGGGTCATTGCAGGTGGGTGTGTATATACCTGCTTCAAAGGATCGTTCTATGTAGTTACTTCTAATCGGACTGACCTGACTATGGCTGTATGTGATGACCTCAACAGGGAAGGTCCCTTGTGCAGCCAGTGCAAAGATGGATATGCTGCTCCCATTTATTTGTACAGTTTGCAGTGTGTCAAATGCACAAAAGACAATCGATAGATAGGGTCATTGCAGGTGGGTGTGTATATACCTGCTTCAAAGGATCGTTCTATGTAGTTACTTCTAATCGGACTGACCTGACTATGGCTGTATGTGATGACTACAACCGTAATTTGATCTGGTACTTTGCCCTAACATTTGTTCCACTTACTGCTTTCCTCTTTCTGGTGATTGCTTTCAGGATTAATGCTAGTTCTCCAGCACTGAATACCTTTGTTCTTTTGTGTCAGGTAATTGCCTGTCCACAGCAGATCCGTGTTTCCCTACTTTCATTCAAACATCCTCTAGTCAATTCATCGGCACGAGTATTATTTGCTTTATATGGCATCTGGAACCTGGACTTCTTTCGAACCTTAGTTCCTCCATTTTGTCTTACCTTGTCTTCACTGGAGACTTTAGCACTGGACTATGCTGTAGCTGCCTACCCTCTTGTGGTACTGGTTGTTGCTTATGTCCTTGTTGAGTTACATGCCCGAGGCTGTAGGCTAGTAGCCCTCCTTTGGAGGCCGTTTCACAAATGTTTTGCTAACCTTAGCAGACAGTGTGATGTCAGAAGCTCAATTATCGATGCTTTTGCCACCTTTCTTCTGCTTTCCTTTATGAAGTTCCTGAGTGTGTCATTTGATCTCCTAAAGCCAACACGTGTTTATGATGCTAGCGGGAGTATCATTAGTTATGTTCTTTCATATGACCAGAGTGTAGAATTGTTTCATTCTGAGCACATACCCTTCGGCATACTTGCTGTTTGCGTCTTCCTTTGCTTCAATGTGCTTCCCATATTCATCCTCTTGATGTTTCCATCGAAATGCTTTCGGAAACTCTGCAGATGTCAGTCTGCCTATGGCCGTGGGTACCAAGCATTGCGTATGTTTACCGATGCCTTTCAAGGGTGTTTCAAGGACGGAACGAATGGAACTAGAGATTGTCGATATTTTGCTGCAGTTTATCTCATGACTCGAATTATTCTTTATGCAATATTTGCTGTTGCATATGAGGGAACTAGCTTTGTTTCACAGGCTGCGTTGCTTCTGATAGTCCTTGCTTGCTTGGTAGCCACAGTGAGGCCATACAGCCAGAAGTTTGCTCTTTACAACTATGTTGATACGGTGATGATATCTGCACTAGCTGTCGTGTATGACTCAATAGTGTTAGGTGCCCTATAGAGACTGGTCCAATGGGTACCTCTGCTTTCTTGTTCATATCCCAACTTATATGTGTGACCGCTGTACTGGTACCTCTCATATACATTACTGTTGTTGTACTGAAAAGGATTCTTTGGAGAAAGAACTCCTGTTTTTACAAGGTAGTCACCTTGTGTTTGAGGAAGAGAAGTAATGAAAATGTCGAAGACCCTTTACCAGACCGATTGCTGCACCCCAGGTCATATTATGGATCCTGTAGTCTCCCAGTGGATAACCATACGCATGCATGAGAGTGGTACATACTGACGAAAGACGAAAGCATTGTCACAGATTTTTTGCTGTTACAGTTACATTTATACTAAACAGTTGTGGTTAGCATTATACCTATGCACTGGTTGTTGTATCCCTGCTCCAATATAGCTGTATTGTGTATTGTAAATGATGTCATATATTATATGTATGAAATCTATGCCTCGCAAATTGGATTAGAGTGAATGAACCAGGGAACATGATTATAAACTCTGAAGTCCTGAATTTGTTTCTTTGTGGTTATCATGAATACCCAAGTTGACAACAATAGAACAATAGATGTCCTTTTAGAATGATCCATCCCCCAAACCTAAAGCCGTGCAGTATTATACCCATCCCATAAACCTAGCATTGTCTGCACATTAAAAAAATCAACAAAATTGGAACCTGAACAAGAGCTGAATAAATTATAGTGACTTGAAAACAGTCTTGGTGAGCTCCCCCATTTGCTATCAAAACAGAGAGATGTTTCTTGTATGTGTGTATGTGTCATTGTGTGGGTGAATGTGTGCATGTGTGAATGTGTGATGGTGCATTGTGTTTGTGAGTGTGCATATGTATACAGGCCATTTATGCATACTGAGAGTTTTGCTTGGGCTGCATGCAACTCCATCAACTCTACCTCTAACTTCAAATGGTGAATATTTCACCAGCTCACTTACTAGTGAGTTTGTTGTGCATGTGGTGCAAAGTGGCAAGCATTACCTGCAGGCCTGGATGCTCCCAGTTTGTTCTCCATATATGGAAAAGCTTTTGAATTGCATTCTCTTTATGGATATCTGTGGAAAGAAGTGAACTGGGGAAGCTTGTTTACGTACAGTGCATTGTGGCACTACATGTACGTATTGGTAGACTAGTGTTGTTAGCCATGGCTACAAGTGCAATCCTATTGGCTGTACTGATATTGATGTGCGTTGGATGTCATGGGCACGATATGTATTCCAACGTGATGGAGAACAGCATGAAAGATGTTGGAGAGAGTCGGTTAGTGGGAACACAATTAGTTGGTCCACTGCAGCAATGTCTAAATGAAGAACAGAAATCTTCTGTAACACGTATGGATCATGTCAGAGTTCATAAACTCTTGATCATGTACATCACAAACCACTGACATGCCCTTACATTGTCGTCTGTGTAAATCATGCATGACACCTTTGTGTGAGCATCTGTTGTATAGCACCAGGGGTTGCATACCACTACTAGTACTGTTGGGTGAACTGAAAGGGGTGAGGGGTACAGGGGGGGGGGGGGGGGGGGGGGTATAGACTGGGTTGTATGCTTCCGTTGCTAGATACCACCCGTAGGCAGGATTCAGGTAGTTATAGTTGATTGTATCCCAGTTGTATGAATACCTGCGGATACTTTTGTCAAAATAACTTTTTATGCTGAAAACATACAAGTTCACGGTTGAGCATGCCTTCTTTCAGTACTACGTTGTAAGTTACAACTGGCTAATTTCATGTGAGAATGAACCGATTGACATGCCCCATTCTGTCCAACTGTCTTTGTGCTGTTTTCTGGAGTATAATCACTGTAGGAAATGGTGCATAAGCACTTCCCAATTCTGTACCGCAAGCAGGCACCATAATTCACACTGAACACATACAAATTGCAAGCATATTAGCTATCTACAATAATGTTTGAAGTGCTTCATGTTTTGCTGACTCTTGAGTTAGTTAGCACATATCATTGGTAACCAAAAGTTTCATCTGCCGTTGTCATTCCAGAATTTGCACTGAACACGAATGAGATTCATGTGCAATTGATTGTTTGAAGTTGACTTAACCTACACGCTATAATATGGTGGAAGCTACGTACATACACTAAGGGTTAAGTTGTAATTGGCAACTTGCATTGAGTAGTTGAGTAGACACTCATATTACTTCTTGCTGCTGGAACAATAGCAAAACAATGCTTCCCCCAATAATCATGATTGATAAGCCCCAGGGAACATCACCCATCCCATAAAACTATAGCAATGTCTTCTCATTCTCACATGAAAACATCCACAAATTGGAACTTGAACAATGTACCAGTAAAAACATAGCAACGTGTAGGATGTTTATAAACTGTGAAGAAATGTTGTGTTTTGAAAGCACTCTGTGAAATCCCTTGTTTGCTATCAAAACAGTGGGTTGCTTTCTTCTCCAATCAATTGCGGTTTGTGTACCAAGATTCTGTACTATATGTATACACGGGATTTTCCATGTAATTCTCTGGCTGTTTGCTTCTATCTTCCTATAATCACCTACGTAGGCCACAGCATTTTCAAATGCAACTGCAATTCACCATCGAAATGTTCTTGACTGACTTTATTAGGAGAAAAAAGTTTACAAATTTCAATTGAGATACCTTTTCCACGTACAATACATTGTGCCACTGGATTGGTGGACTAGTGTTGTTAACCATATTCGTAAATTGCTGATATACATGTAAGGTTACGTTTGCTGACTGTTGCTGTAGCACACATGAGTTGCAGTACGTAATTATACAGATTTCATGTGTGACCTGTAGTACTAATACGGATTTCTCATTTGACTTGTAGTACAAAATTTTATCAACTGCGCTTACGTAGCAGAGTGTCCCAAAGACTACTGTACATTATTGAAACGTAGGTGTATATTTTATTTCACCTTCAAAACACAAACTCTTTTAGCCTGTGTGCTCCATCCATACTTAGCAGTAGTCACCAGACGTGGGGTCATTGCAGCAAGAAAGCTATGTAAGTATAATTATATGACTACAATATTCAGTTGGGAAGACTGATTATTCCGCTGCATATACACAGTCCAGGGGAACTGCTTCTGTTGAATTATACTACTCAACTTATCCATATGTCGTGGAAGCCACTACAATTTGGTTGATTTTAAAAGTTTAAACTACAATTATGTTTGTTGTAATTGGCAACTAAGTGGTTGTTACTTCTTGTGCACCAGTGCAAAGATGATAATCTGCTCCCACGTCAAATGCACAAAAGACAATTTTATCTGCTCAAATCCACTTGCTGCTTTCCTCTTTCCGGTGATGTTTTAATGCTAGTCCTCGATCCAGCAATGCCCAATACCTTGTCTTTTAAGTTGAGTAATTGCCCTACTTGTAATTCATTTGCACAAGTATTATCTGCTCTGTATGGCATCCGGAACCTGGACTTCTTTTGAACCTTAGTCCCTCCATCTTGACTCTTCACTGGAGACTTTAGCACTGGACTATGCTGTAGCTGCCTACCCTCTGGTTGTTGCTTATGTCCTTGTTGAGTTACGCCATTTCACATTTCAAAAAATCCAACTCAATTGGATCTAGCCAAGCTCACATAGCCGTGATTACATACGTAGGATGTTAATAAGTATGAAAGCAGTCTTGGTGAGCTCCCCCATTTACTATCATAACAGTGAGATGCTTTCTCTCAGTTTTTCTCTCCATATATGGAACAGCTCTTAAGTTGCATTCTTTATCGATATCTGTGGAAAGAAGTAAACTGTGGAAGCTTGTTCACGTACAGTGCATTGTGCCACTGCATGAATCAGTGTTAGCCATGGCTGTACATGCGTATGTTCCAATCCTATTGGCTCTGCTGATGTGCGTTGGATGTCATGGGCACGATACTTATTCCAACATAATGGAGAACAGCACGACGAATGTTGGAGAGAATGGTTTGGTGGGAACACACGGAATTGGTCCACTGCAGCAATGTCTCAATGAAGAATCTTTGGTAACACGTATGGATCCTACTATCCCACGCAAGTCTGATAACGGAAATGTGTCATGCCCTGCGTGGTCAGTAAAACACGAAGGCAGCTCCAAGTGTGAGTGTGGCAGTAACCTACATGGGAAGATCACTTGCTGCCAGAATATGGAGAAGCTGTTGATATTCCAGTGCTTCTGTGTGACTTACGATAGCATCACAGATAGGGTCATTGCTGGTGGGTGTATGTATACCTGCTTCAAAGGATCATTCTATGTAGTTACTTCTAATCGGACTGACCTGACTATGGCTGTATGTGATGACCTCAACAGGGAAGGTCCCTTGTGCAGCCAGTGCAAAGATGGATATGCTGCTCCCATTTATTTGCACAGTTTACAGTGCATCAAATGCACGAAGAACAATCGTAATTTGATCTGGTACTTTGCCCTAACATTTGTTCCACTTACTGCTTTCCTCTTTCTGGTGATTGCTTTCAGGATTAATGCTAGTTCTCCAGCACTGAACACCTTTGTTCTTTTGTGTCAGGCAATTGCCTGTCCGCAGCAGATTCGTGCTACCCGACTTGCAGTCACACATAATCTATTAAATTCATTTGCACGAGTATTATTTGCTCTGTATGGCATCTGGAACCTGGACTTCTTTCGAACCTTAGTCCCTCCATTTTGTCTTACCTTGTCTTCACTGGAGACTTTAGCACTGGACTATGCTGTAGCTGCCTACCCTCTTGTGGTACTGGTTGTTGCTTATGTCCTTGTTGAGTTACACGCCCGAGGCTGTAGGATAGTAGCCCTCCTTTGGAGGCCATTTCACAAATGTTTTGCTCACCTTAGCAGACAGTGGGATGTCAGAAGCTCAATTATCGATGCTTTTGCCACCTTTCTTCTGCTTTCCTCTATGAGGTTCCTGAGCGTGTCATTTGATCTCCTAAAACCAACACGTGTTTATGATGCTAGCGGGAGTATCAATAGTTATGTTCTTTCCTATGACCAGAGTGTAGAATTGTTTCATTCTGAACACATACCCTTTGGCATACTTGCTGTTTGCATGTTCCTTTGCTTCAATGTGTTTCCCATATTCATCCTCTTGATGTTTCCATCGAAGTGCTTTCAGAAGCTCTGCCAGTCTGCCTATGGCCGTGGGTTCCAAGCATTGCGTACATTTACCGATGCCTTTCAAGGGTGTTTCAAGGACGGGACGAATGGAACTAGAGATTGTCGATATTTTGCTGCAGTTTATCCCATGACTCGAATTGTCCTTTTTGCAACCTATGCTCTAGCATATGAGGGAGCTGACTTTTTTTCACTGGCTACGTTGCCTCTGATAGTCCTTGCTTGCTTGGTAGCCACAGTGAGGCCATACAGTCAGAAGTATGCTCTTTACAACTATGTTGATATGGTGATGATATGTGCACTAGCTGTCGTGTGTGACGCAGGAGCGTTAGGTATGTTAGAGAATGGTCCAATGGGTAACTCTGCTCTCAAGTTCACATCCCTCCTTATATGTGTGACCGCTGTACTGGTACCTCTCATATACATAACTCTTGTTGTACTGAAAAGGATTCTTTGGAGAAGGAACTCATGTTTTTACAAACTAGTTACCTTGTGTTTGAGGAAGAGAGGTAATGAAAATGTCGAAGACCCTTTACCAGACCGATTGCTGCACCCCAATACATATTATGGATCCTGTAGTCTCCCAGTGGATAACCATACACAAGAGAGCGGTACTTACTGAGAAAAGCATTGTCACCAATTTTTTTTTGTTTTTGCTATTACTGTTATACTAAACAGTTGTATAGTGAGCAGTATACCTGTGCACTGTTCAATTAGTGTTGTACGTATATTCCCTTGCTCCAAAATAGCTGTATTGTGTGTACTTCTTGTTGTACATGTAAATGGTCATAATAAAGTCCATGCCTTGTGAATTGGATTGGAGTGAATGAACCAGGGAACGTGTTTATAAACTCTGAAGTCCTGAATTTGTTTTCTTTGTGGTTGTCATGAATACCCAAGTTGACAACAATAGAACCGTAGATGTCCTTTTAGAATGATCCATCCCCCAATCCTAAAGCCATGCAGTATTATACCCATCCCATAAACCTACGTAGCATTGTCTTCACATTAACAAAATCTACAGATTTGGAACCTGAACAAGAGCTGATATGATTATAGTGATTTGAAAGCAGTCTTGGTGAGCTCCCCCATTTGCTATCAAAACAGAGAGATGTTTCTCGTATGTGTGTATATGTGTCATTGTGTGGGTGAATGTGTGCATGTGTGAATGTGTGATGGTGCATTGTGTTTGTGAGTGTGCATATGTATACAGGCCATATGTATAGTGAGAGTCTATTGCTTGGGCTGCATGCAACTCCATCAACTTTACCCCTAATTTCAAATTTCACCAACTCACTTACTAGTGAGTTTGTTGTGCATGTGGTGCAAATTGGCAAGCATTATCTGCAGGCCTGGACGCTCTCGGTTTGTTCTCCATATATGGAAAAGCTTTAGAATTGCATTCTCTTTATGGATATCTGTGGAAAGAAGTAAACTGGGGAAGTTTGTTCACGTACAGTGCATTGTGGCACTGCATGTACTTATTGGTAGACTGGTATTGTTAGCCATGGCTGCAATTGCAATCCTATTGGCTGTACTAATATTGATGTGTGTTGGATGTCATGGGCACGATATTTATTCCAACGTGATGGAGAACAGCATGAAGGATGTTGGAGAGAATGTGTTAGCGGGAACACAATTAATTGGTCCACTGCAGCAATGTCTAAATGAAGAACAGAATCTTCTGTAACACGTATGGATCATGTCAAGAGTTCATAAACTCTTGATCATGTAAATCACAAACCACTGACATGCCCTTACATTGTCATTTGTGTAAATCGTGCATGACGCCTTTCTGTGAGCATCTGCATATTGTATAGCACCAGGGGTTGCATACCACTACTAACTACTAGTACTGTCGGGTGAACTGAATTAAGGAGGTGTGTGTGTGTGTGTGTGTGTGTGTGTGGGGGGGGGGGGGGGGGGGGGGGGGGGGGGGGGGATATAGACTGGGTTGTATGCTTCCATTGCTAGATACCACCCGTAGGGCAGGGTCCAGGTAGTTATGGTTGATTGTATCCCAGTTGTATGAATACCTGCGGATACGTTTGTCAAAATAACTTTCTATGCTGAAAACATACTTTGTGAATCCCCAAGTTCACGGTTGAGCATGCCTTCTTTCAGTTCTACGTTGTACGTTTCAACTGGCTAATTTCAGGTGGGAATGAACCGATTGACATGCCCCATTCTGTCCACCAGTCTTTGTGCTGTTTTCTGTCATGTTGGAGTATAATCACTGTAGGAAATGGTGCGTAAGCACTTCCCAATTCTGTACCGCAAGCAGGCACCATAATTCACACCGAACACATACAAATTGCAAGCATATTAGCTATCTACATAAATGTTTGGTAACCAAAAGTTTCATCTGCCGTTGTCATTCCACAATTTCCAGAATTTGCACTGAACACGAATGAGATTCATGTGCAATTGATTGCTTGAAGTTGACTTAACCTATACACACTATAATATGGTGGCAGCTACGTACATACACTAATGGTTAAGTTGTAATTGGCAACTAGTTGATAGACACTCATATTACTTCTTGCTGCTGGAACAATAGCAAAACAATGCCTCCCTCAATAATCATGATTGATAATTATTCCCCATGGAACATCACCCATCCCATAAAACTGTAGCAGTGTCTTCTCATTCTCACATCGAAAATCCACAAATTGGAACTTGAACAATGTGTACCAGAGAAATCATAGCAACGTGTAGGATGTTTATAAACTGTGAAGAAATGTTGTGTTTTGAAAGCACTCTTGGTGAAATCCCTTGTTTGCTATCAAAACAGTGGGTTGCTTTCGTTCTCGAATAATGCAATCAATTGCGGTTTGTGTTCCAAATTCTGTACTATGTATACACGGGATTTTCCATGCAATTCTCTGGCTGTTTGCTTCTATCTTCCTATAATCACTTATATGCTATGGAAAGGCCACAGCATTTTTGAATGGAACTGCAATTCACCATAGAAATGATCTTGACTGAGAAAAAAGGTTCCAAATTTCAATTGGGATACCTTTTTCACGTACAGTACATTGTGCCACTGGATTGGTGGACTAGTGCATATCTGTAAGTTGCTGATGAACGTGTATGTTGATTGTCACGAACGCGGTACTTCTTTTGAATCTTACAGCCCGTTTACACTAGCGCTCTGGATCGATCCAGCTCAAACTGGTTCGAATTATCTTGTAATGTAAACACGAACCGAACCACCTCGATCCGCTCCGTACTGGACCACCAAACTCCATCGAACTGGTTCGAACGGAATCGAACCCGTTGTTAGGGCCATTTTGCCTTACCTTGTCTTCACTGGAGACTTTAGCAGCCGAGGCGGTAGATTAGTAGCCCTTCTCTGGACAACTGCAGCCTTTCTTTTGTGAAGTTCCTGAGTGTGTCATTTGATCTCCTAAAACCAACATGTGTTTGTGATGCTAGTAGGAGTTCTTTTACATGACCAAAGTGTAGAATTGTTTCATTGGGTGAGTGTGAGCAAGCCCCACACTATAGTCGCCCAACTAGATTAGGTTTTACATATGTCCGTGGGACTCTATGCAAGTACCGGTAGCACTAAAACGTAATGTGAGCTATTTATGACGTTGATCAAAAGAGGGAAATTATGGTCCAAACCGAAAGCAGTCTTTGTAAATTCCCTTGTTTGCTATGTCGGAAGCAGTGGGAATGCTCTCTTTCAGTTGTTGTCCATTTATGGGCTTAATGCAAAATGAAACTAATTTAACTGGGGAAACTAGTTGTTTATATACAATACATTTTGGCACTAAATGTATAGTGTTTTGAAAGCTGTCTTGGTGAGCTCCATTGCTTGCGTTCTCTGTATATTAAATCCTGCATTCTTTACGAGGGGCAACCGCACTCCTGGTAGCCGCGGTTAAACGGTAGCTCAAGCTAAGTGTGTCAGTTCGTTCCAATTATCACACATCATGTGAGTACCATGATAGCTATATACAGGGATGATCAGAAATAATTATTTAGAGTGCTCTTTCATAAAGTACGTGTATATAGCCGTGTTGCAACCCCGGTTGCGTAGCGCAGTACGTTCCAATTAACGCACATGCCACGTGGCACCCACGCTCAGTCGATCGCGAGCAGTGGCGATCAAAAGGAAGACAATACATTATTACAGCACTCGCAACTTCCCCAGCACGGTGAGTTTTGGTATGCAAGCGTCAGTGAACGACAGTGATCATGGGCGTGTGGTCAGAATCTTCGTGTGCCTTTCCTAAGAACGGTACTGCCACCGGAAGTCGAAGAGAGCGCTCGAGTAATGGCGGCCACGGCGAGACAAAAGCGCTCATATCTCCACCACCAAGGTGAGTTTCAGCACAATTATTTTGATTTTTTGTCACTGCACCATAGCGATCACGACGGTGTAGTCAGAATCTTTGTAGGCCATTCGGAAATAGTCAAACGTTTATTAATTAATTAATTAATTACATTACGCGGCACAATTTTTCCTATACCAGGAGTGTAATGAAATTAATTTTTTTTTGGGGGGGGGGGAGTTGCTTATTTAAACTTGGGAAGCTTGTTCATGTACAGCAAGTTGTGCACGTACTGGTTGACTATAGTGTTGATAGCCATGGCTGTTAGTGGATATGTGCTAATCCTATTGGCTGTGCTGATGTGTGTTGGATGTTATGACCACGATACTTATTCCAACATGATGGAGAACAGCACGACGAATGTTGGAGAGAATGGTTTGGTGGGAACACACGGAATTGGTCCACTGCAGCAATGTCTGAATGAAGAACAGAAATCTTCTGTAACACGTATGGATCCTACTATCCCACGCAAGTCTGATGACAGAAATATAAATATATCGTGCCCTGCGTGGTCAGTAGAACGCAACAGCAGCTCCAAGTGTGAGTGTGGCAGTGGCCTACATGGGAAGATCACTTGCTGCCAGAATATGGAGAAGCTGTTGATATTCCAGTGCTTCTGTGTGACTTATGATAGCATCACAGATAGAGTCATTGCTGGTGGGTGTATGTATACCTGTATCAGGGAATTATTCTATGTAGTTACTTCTAATCGGACTGACCTGACTATGGCTGTATGTGATGACCTCAACAGGGAAGGTCCCTTATGCAGCCAGTGCAAAGATGGATATGCTGCTCCCATTTATTTGTACAGTTTGCAGTGCATCAAATGCACGAAGGACAATCGTAATTTGATCTGGTACTTTGCCCTAACATTTGTTCCCCTTACTGCTTTCCTCTTTCTGGTGATTGCTTTCAGGATTAATGCTAGTTCTCCAGCAATGAATACTTTTGTTCTTTTGTGTCAGGTAATTTCCTGTCCACAGCAGATCCGTGTTTCCCTACTTGCAATCCAACATCCTGCAGGTAATTCATTTGCACGAGTATTATTTGCTCTGTATGGCATCTGGAACCTGGACTTCTTTCGAACCTTAGTTCCTCCATTTTGTCTTACTTTGTCTTCACTGGAGACTTTAGCACTGGACTATGCTGTAGCTGCCTACCCTCTTGTGGTTCTGGTTGTTGCTTATGTGCTTGTTGAGTTACATGCGCGAGGCTATAGGCTAGTAGCCCTCCTTTGGAGGCCATTTCACAAATGTTTTGCTCACTTTAGCAGACAGTGTGATGTCAGAAGCTCAATTATTGATGCCTTTGCCACCTTTCTTCTGCTTTCCTCTATGAGGTTCCTGAGTGTGTCATTTGATCTCCTAAAACCAACACGTGTTTATGATGCTAGCGGGAGTATCATTAGTCATGTTCTCTCATATGACCAGAGTGTAGAATTGTTTCATTCTGAACACATACCCTTCGGCATACTTGCTGTTTGCGTCTTCCTTTGCTTCAATGTGCTTCCCATATTCATCCTCTTGATGTTTCCATCGAAGTGCTTTCAGAAGCTCTGCAGATGTCACTCTGCCTGTGGGCGTGGGTTCCAAGCATTGCGTACGTTCACCGATGCCTTTCAAGGGTGTTTCAAGGATGGAACAAATGGAACTAGAGATTGTCGATATTTTGCTGCGGTTTATCTGATGACTCGAATTATTCTTTATGCAGCATATGCTCTAGCATATGAGGGAACCGACTGTGCTTCACAGATTATGTTGTTCATGATAGTCCTTGCTTGCTTGGTAGCCACAGTGAGGCCATACAGCCAGAAGTTTGCTGTTTACAACTATGTTGATACGGTGATGATATCTACACTAGCTGTTTTATATGGCTCAACAGTGTTAGATGTCTTAGAGAGCACTCCAATGGGTACCTCTGCTTACAAGTTCACATCCCAACTTAAACGTGTGGTCGCTGCACTGGTACCCCTCATATACATAGCTCTTGTTGTACTAAGAAAGATTCTTTGGAAAAGAAGTTCATACTTTCGCAAGCTACTCACCTCGTGTTTGAGGAAAAGAGGTAATGATAATGTCGAAGACCCTTTACCAGACCGATTGCTGCACCCCAGGTCATGTTATGGATCCTGTAGTCTCTCAAACCCGGCAGAGGATAACTATATCCATGCATACTGAGGATAGCCTATCCCCTACAAAATCATTGGCAAGGATACTGTGATACCTATGAACTGTACACAGCATATACCACACTTCTGAGCTTGTACATACGTAACAAACCATTGACATGCCCTTATGTACGCATGTTGTAATTTGTGCAAATCATGCATGACACTTTTGTGTGAGCATCTGTTTGCCATTGCTGTATAATACCAGGGATTGCACCACTATAATTTTATACTATCGGGTGAACTGAACAGGGGGGGGGGGGGGGGGGGGGGGGGGGGGGGGGGGGGGTATAGACTGGGTTGTACACTTCCGTTGCTAGGTACCACTCATTGGGCGGGGTCCTAGTTGTTGCCAAGCACCTTAGCATGAGGCAACTAAGCGTTCAGTGTGGTCATGTCGCGTTTGTCTATATGTGATTCCTTCACACTTTTAAGTCACTTTCTAAATTGGATGACAGAAATGTGTTATGTATGGCATCTGGAACCTGGACTTCTTTCGAACCTTGGTCCCTCCATTTTGTCTTACCTTGTCTTCGCTGGAGACTTTAGCACTGGACTATGCTGTAGCTGCCTACCCTCTTGTGGTACTGGTTGTTGCTTATGGAAATGCTCTTGAACTGCATTCTTAATGGAAAATGAAACTCTTCAACCTGCTTAGCCCAATTGTCTAAGTTAGCCCTTGTGCACCGGCATTTGTGGACTGTATACATGTGGCACTGCATGTAATGTGAGTGATAAACTCGATAATTTACAACATTTGATCAAAGAATGGAATTTATGGTCCAAAGCAATAAAAGTCTTGCATGCATGCACTGCAACAACACCATATTTGTGCCAAGGTTGGTTACCTCAGTAGTCATGGGATCCATCCGGTGATCATGCACGACCTGTTTGTAGCTACCGCTATGAGTCGCAACCACCACAATTACGTACATTGTTTCTTCAGTGCGGTGTACTGTCAAAACCTTGCATCCCATGACTTGCTTGCAGTTGTGATTGGGGATTATCACATGCAAGGACACATGTGTAATGTTACTTTAACCACTGATGGTTGAGTGGTACTCTAAATGCTTTAAAAGTTCATCCCTGAGGAACGACATTGTTGAAGCAGCAATACATTTGTCATCCCATGACTTGCTTGCAGTTGTGCATGACATTTATGACCTGCAACTGAGTTGACCAAACTTGGTTAAAACAACAATGATGATTTTGCAGTGACGTACGTACGTGCGAATATCCGTGCATGCTGAACTCCCTCGTTTGCCATCACAGCAGTGGGGATGCTTTCTTTCAACTCCATTTATGGAGATGCTATTGCATTACATTCTTAATGACTAATTTACCTGGGGAAGCTATTTATATACAGTGCATTGTGCCACTGTATGTATGCAATGGCTGTAAGTGGTTATGTGCTGATCGTATTGGCTATGCTGATGTGTGTTGGATGTCATGAGCATGACACTTATTCCAACATGGTTGAGAACAGCACGAACAATGTTAGAATGGGTTAGTTGGAATGTCTGCAATTAGTCCACTGCAGCAATGTCTGAATGAAGAACAGAAATCTTCTGTAACACGTATGGATCCCACGCAAGTCTGATGACGGAAATGTATCGTGCCCTGCCTGGTCAGTAAAATACGAGGGCAGCTCCAAGTGTGAGTGTGGCAGTGGCCTACATGGGAAGATCACTTGCTGCCAGAATTTAGAAAAGCTGTTGATATTCCAGTGCTTCTGTGTGACATAATTATGATAGCATCACAGATAGGGTCATTGCTGGTGGGTGTATGTGTACCTGCCCCAAAGGATCATTCTATGTAGTTACTTCTAATCAGACTGACGTGACCGCGGCGGTATGTGATGACCTCAACAGGAAGGTCCCTTGTGCAGCCAGTGCAAAGATGATAATATTATGCTGCTCCCACATATTTGTACAGTTTGCAGTGTGTCAAGTGCATGAAGGACAACCGTAATTTGATCTGGTACTTTGCTGTCGTTTCTGAGGTACATACGTACAAGTCAATCTTTTTGTAACTACAATAAAGGCTGAAAGCCTTCCTATTTCACCCAAACTGCTCATTTCTGTGTCCACTGACTGACTGTCATACTGACAGATCACTCTACCCCTGCACACGGGGTACTGGAGTTATACATATGAAAAACAGAAATCCTCTGTATAGTATCGAGGGGCAACCACACTCCTGGTAGCCGCGGTTAAACGGTAGCACAAGCTTAGTGTGACAGTTCGTTCCAATTATCACACAACACGTGAGTACCATGATTGCTATATATAGATATAGGGAAGATCAGAAATTATTTAGAGTGCTCTCAAGTACGAAGTCTCGAATAAAACGCAGCCGCGTTGCATTGCGAATTGCCGGCCGTAGTGCGTATTGCAATACGTTCCAATTAACGCACATGCAACGTGGCAACCACGCTCAGTCGATCGCGAGCAATGGCGACCAAAAGGAAGACAAGACATTATTACAGCACTCACAACTTCGCCAGCACGGTGAGTTTCGGCATGTAACCGTCAGTGAACGACAGCGATTACGGCCGTGTGGTCAGAATCTTCGTGTGCCTTTCCTAAGAACGGTACTGCCACCGGAAGTCGATGCAGCGCTCGAGCAATGGCGGCCAACGGCGAGACAAAAGCGCTCATATCTCCACCACCAAGGTGAGTTTCAGCACGATTATTTTGATTTTGTGTCACTGCATCATAGCGATCACGACGGTGTAGTCAGAATCTTTGTAGGCTACTCGGAAATAGTCAAACGTTTATTAATTATTTAGATTAATTAGATCGAGGGGCGACCGCACTCCTGGTAGCCGCGGTTAAACGGTAGCACAAGCGAAGTGTGACAGTTCGTTCCAATTATCACACATCACGTGAGTACCATGATAGCTATTATACAGGGAAGATCAGACTCAAGTAAACCATTCATAGCTGCGTTGCAACACCGGTTGCGACTCGCCGCGTAGCTATATAACGAAAGCTAAGTATATTGCAATTCGTTCCAATTAACGCACATGCCACGTGGCAACCACGCTCAGTCGATCGCGAGCAATGGCGACCAAAAGGAAGACAAGACATTATTACAGCGCTCACAATTTAGCCAGCACGGTGAATTTCTGCATGTAAGCGTCAGTGAACGACAGCGATCACAGCCGTGTGGTCAGAATCTTTGTGTGCCTTTCCTAAGGACGGTTTTATGTCCATGGAACGAACATGTAGCACTAAATTTGTAATGTGAGCTGAAAATACTCTATAATTATTGACATTTGATCAAAGAAGGGAATTTATGGTCCAAACCGAAAACTGTCCAGACATAGTAAGGATTGACAGATTACTATTTCCTTCTTCTGAACTCCTTGTTTGCCATCACAGCAGTGGGGATGCTCTCTTTCAGTTGGTATCCATTTATGGAGATGCTCTTGAAGTGAAATCTTATTGGAAAATGAAACTAATTTATCTGGGGAAACTATGTAGTTGTTTATATATGGTGCATTATGGCACTGCTAGACTATAGTGTTGTTAGCTATGGCTGTAAGTGGTTATGTTCCAATCCTATTGGTTCTGCTGATGTGCGTTGGATGTCATGGACGCGATACTTATTCCAACATGATCGAGAACAGCACGATGAATGTTGGAAAGAATGAGTTAGTGGAAACACACGGAATTGGTCCACTGCAGCAATGTCTGAAGGAAGAACAGAAATCTTCAGTAACACGTATGGATCATACTACCCTACACAAGTTGGATGACGGAAATGTGTCGTGTCCTGCCTGGTCAGTAAAACACGAGGGCAGCTCCAGGTGTGAGTGTGGCAGTAACCTACATGGGAAGATCACTTGCTGCCAGAATATGGAGAAGCTGTTGATATTTCAGTGCTTCTGTGTGACTTATGATAGCATCACAGATAGGGTCATTGCTGGTGGGTGTATGTATACCTGCCTCAAACGATCATTCTATGTAGTTACTTCTAATCAGACTGACCTGACTATGGCTGTATGTGATGACCTCAACAGGGAAGGTCCCTTGTGCAGCCAGTGCAAAGATGAATATTCTGCTCCCACATATTTGTACAGTTTTCAGTGTGTCAAGTGCACGAAGGGCAATCGTAATTTGATCTGGTACTTTGCCCTAACATTTGTTCCACTGACTGCTTTCCTCTTTCTGGTGATTGCTTTCAGGATTAATGCTAGTTCTCCAGCACTGAATACCTTTGTTCTTTTGTGTCAGGTAATTGCCTGTCCGCAGCAGATTCGTGTTTCCCTGCTTGTAATCAAACAACCAGTAAGCAATTCATTGATGCGAATATTATTTGCTCTGTATGGCATCTGGAACCTGGACTTCTTTCGAACCTTAGTCCCTCCATTTTGTCTTACCTTGTCTTCACTGGAGACTTTAGCACTGGACTATGCTGTAGCTGCCTACCCTCTTGTGGTACTAGTTGTTGCTTATGTCCTTGTTGAGTTGCATGCCCGAGGTTGTAGGCTAGTAGCCCTCCTTTGGAGGCCATTTCACAAATGTTTTGCTCACTTTAGCAGACAGTGTGATGTCAGAAGATCAATTATTGATGCCTTTGCCACCTTTCTTCTGCTTTCTTCTGTGAAGTTCCTGAGTGTGTCATTTGATCTCCTAAAACCAACATGTGTTTATGATGCTAGTGGAAGTATCATTAGTCATGTTCTTTCATATGACCAGAGTGTAGAATTGTTTCATTCTGAACACATACCCTTCGGCATACTTGCTGTTTGCGTCTTCCTTTGCTTCAATGTGCTTCCCATATTCATCCTCTTGATGTTTCCATCGAAGTGCTTTCAGAAGCTCTTCAAATGTCAGTCTGCCTGTGGCCGTGGGTTCCAAGCATTGCGTACATTTACTGATGCCTTTCAAGGGTGTTTCAAGGACGGGACGAATGGAACTAGAGATTGTCGATATTTTGCTGCAGTTTATCTCATGACTCGAATTGTTCTGTTTGGAACATATGCTCTGGCATATGAGGGAACTGACTTTGCTTCGCTCAGTTCATTGCTTCTGATAATCCTTGCTTGCTTGGTAGCCACAGTGAGGCCATACAGCCAAAAATTTACTCTTTACAACTATGTTGATACTGTGATGATATCTGCACTAGCTGTCTTGTATGGCTCATTGGGGTTACAGTACTTCGAAAAAATTCCAATGGCTACTTCTGCTTACAGGTTTGCACTCCGACTTTTGTATGTGACTGCTCCACTGATACCCCTCATGTACATAACTCTTGTCGTGCTAAAAAGGCTTCTTTGGAAAAGAAATTCGTACTTTCACAAGCTAATCACCTCGTGTCTGAGGAAGAGAAGTAATGAAACTGTTGAAGACCCTTTACCAGACCGATTGCTGCATCCCAATACATATTATGGATCCTGCAGCCTCTCAAACTCGGCAGGGGATAGCCATATCCATGAGGGTAGTGTATACTAAGGATAGCGTATCCCAACAAAAGCAGTGTCATCGATTCCGCATAGTTTTTATGCTGTTGTTTTGCATCTATTAGTTATTATGGTACCATTGTGCTGTACAATTATTACAATTGCTGTATCCCTGCATCCTGCTAGTACAGTACTATGTACTTTTAATTGTCTCATAGTGATAATGATCCCAGCACTGCCTATTATACCTTCAGCGAGCTAATTTCAGGTAGGAATGAACCGTTTGGCATGCCCCATTTTTTGTCAAACAGTCTTTGTGCTGTTTTCTGTCATGTTAGAGTATAAGCACTGTAGGGAATGGAACATAAGCGCTTACTAATTCTGTACATTGCACTGTACTGCAAGCAGGCACGAATCACATATACAAATTGCAAGCATGTTAGCTATCTATACAATATGCACACATACCTGTTCAAAGTACAAATAAAGTTCGTGTTTTTCTGACTCATGAGTTACGTAGATAGCACATGTTTGGCAACCAAAGTTGCAGCTGTCATTCCCCTAAATCAGGATCTGCACTGATCACGAAT
The DNA here is from genome assembly GCA_963931865.1 of Axinella damicornis. Lineage (NCBI taxonomy): Eukaryota > Metazoa > Porifera > Demospongiae > Axinellida > Axinellidae > Axinella > Axinella damicornis. Next base: position 17,334,321 of record OZ007506.1, on the reverse strand, counting down.
GAGATTCTTGTGCAAGTGATTGTTTGAAGTTCACGTAACCTACACATGGTGGAAGCTACGTACATACACTAAGGGTTAAGACTATAGAGATTGCAGTTTTTTCTGGTGGTAGTTGTAATTGGCAACTTGTCATTGAGTAGTGACACTCATGTTACTTCTTACTGCTGGAACAATAGTAAAACGATGCCTCCCCCAATAATCATGATTGATAACAACCATGGAACATCAGCAGTGTCTTCTCATTCTCACATCAAAACATCCACAAATTGGAACTTGAACAATGTACCAGAGAAAACATAGCAACGTGTAGGATGTTTATAAACTGTGAAGAAATGTTGTGTTTTGAAAGCACTCTTTGTGAAATCCCTTGTTTGCTATCAAAACAGTGGGTTGCTTTCGTAATGCAATCAATTGCGGTTTGTGTTCCAAATTCTGTACTATGTATACACGGGATTTTCCATGCAATTCTCTGGCTGTTTGCTTCTATCTTCCTATAATCACTTATGCTATGGAAAGGCCACAGCATTTTTGAATGGAACTGCAATTCACCATAGAAATGATCTTGACTGAGAAAAAAAAGGTTCCAAATTTCAATTGAGATACCTTTTTCACGTACAGTACATTGTGCCACTGGATTGGTGGACTAGTGCATATCTGTAAGTTGCTGATGTACGTGTATGTTGATTGTCACGAACGCGGTACTTCTTTTGAATCTTACAGCCCGTTTAAACTAGTGCTCTGGATCGATCCAGCTCAAACTGGTTCGAATTATCTCGTAATGTAAACACGAACCGAACCGCCCCGATCCGCTCCGTACTGGACCACCAAACTCCATCGAACTGGTTCAAACCGGAGTGTTCCCGCCCCAAGTGTAAACGGAATCGAACCCGTTGTTAGGGCATGGACGTGGGGGCATGACGGTTGCCAATAGTATCCGAACCAGATCACGAAGGGTCCAGTTTCGAGATTAGGGGTTGTCATGGTGTTGTATATCGAACATGACTAGTCTCGTGCCTGTTTGGGCACGTGACTAATCATGAATTTCGACCCCCGAATCACACGTACATGGAGCGCTCGGGCGGCGTAGTGTAAATGCACCTACCAGATCAATCTGCGTCGAACTGGAGCAAATCCGCCCTTCTCGGTCTGTAGTGTAAACGGGCTGTTAGTCCCTCCATTTTGCCTTACCTTGTCTTCACTGGAGACTTTAGCAGCCGAGGCAGTAGGTTAGTAGCCCTTCTCTGGACACCTGCAGGCTTTCTTTTGTGAAGTTCCTGAGTGTGTCATTTGATCTCCTAAAACCAACATGTGTTTGTGATGCTAGTAGGAGTTCTTTTACATGACCAAAGTGTAGAATTGTTTCATTGGGTGAGTGTGAGCAAGCCCCACACTATAGTCGCCCAACTAGATTAGGTTTTACATAATAAATTATGTCCATGGGACTCTATGCAAGTATACCGGTAACACTAAAACGTAATGTGAGCTATTTATGACGTTGATCAAAAGAGGGAAACTATGGTCCAAACCGAAAGCAGTCTTTGTAAATTCCCTTGTTTGCTATGCCGGAAGCAGTGGGAATGCTCTCTTTCAGTTGTTGTCCATTTATGGGAATGCTCTTGAACTTAATGCAAAATGAAACTAATTTAACTGGGGAAACTAGTTGTTTCTATACGATACATTTTGGCACTAATGTATAGTGTTTTGAAAGCTGTCTTGGTGAGCTCCATTGCTTGCGTTCTCTGTATATAAAAATCCTGCATTCTTTATGAAATTTTTTTTTTTTGGGGGGGGGGGGGGGGGGGAGTTGCTTATTTAAACTTGGGAAGCTTGTTCATGAACAGCAAGTTGTGCATGTACTGGTAGACTATAGTGTTGATAGCCATGGCTGTTAGTGGATATGTGCTAATCCTATTGGCTGTGCTCATGTGTGTTGGATGTCATGACCACGATACTTATTTCAACGTGATGGAGAACAGCACAGCGAATTTTGGAAAGAATGGGTTAGTGGGAACACACGAAATTGGTCCACTGCAGCAATGTCTGAATGAAGAACAGAAATCTTCTGTAACACGTATGGATCCTACTATCCCACGCAAGCCTGATAGTGGAAATGTGTCATGCCCTGCGTGGTCAGTAAAACACGAGGGCAGCTCCAGGTGTGAGTGTGGCAGTGGCCTACATGGGAAGATCACCTGCTGCCAGAATATGGAGAAGCTGTTGATATTCCGCTGCTTCTGTGTGACTTACGATAGCATCACAGATAGGGTCATTGCTGGTGGGTGTATGTATACCTGTATCAGGGAATTATTCTATGTAGTTACTTCTAATCGGACGGAATTGACCGCGGCAGTGTGCGATGACCTCAACAGGCAAGGTCCTTTGTGCAGCCAGTGCAAAGATGGATATGCTGCTCCCATCTATTTGTACAGTTTGCAGTGTGTCAGGTGCACGAAGAACAATCGTAATTTGATCTGGTACTTTGCCCTAACATTTGTCCCCCTTACTGCTTTCCTCTTTCTGGTGATTGCTTTCAGGATTAATGCTAGTTCTCCAGCACTCCATACCTTTGTTCTTTTTTGTCAGGCAATTGCCTGTCCACAGCAGATCCGTGTTTCCCTACTTGCAATTCAACATCCTGCAGGCAATCTATTTGCACGAGTATTATTTGCTCTGTATGGCATCTGGAACCTGGACTTCTTTCGAACCTTAGTCCCTCCATTTTGTCTTACCTTGTCTTCACTGGAAACTTTAGCACTGGACTATGCTGTAGCTGCCTACCCTCTTGTGGTACTAGTTGTTGCTTATGTCCTTGTTGAGTTACACGCCCGAGGCTGTAGGCTAGTAGCCCTCCTTTGGAGGCCATTTCACAAATGTTTTGCTCACTTTAGCAGACAGTGGGATGTCAGAAGCTCAATTATCGATGCTTTTGCCACCTTTCTTCTGCTTTCCTTTATGAAGTTCCTGAGTGTGTCATTTGATCTCCTAAAACCAACACGTGTTTATGATGCTAGTGGAAGTATCATTAGTCATGTTCTCTCATATGACCAGAGTGTAGAATTGTTTCATTCTGAACACATACCCTTTGGCATACTTGCTGTTTGCATGTTCCTTTGCTTCAATGTGCTTCCCATATTCATCCTCTTGATTTTTCCATCGAAGTACTTTCAGAAGCTCTGCAGATGTCAGTCTGCCTGTGGTCGTGGGTTCCAAGCATTGCGTACATTTACTGATGCCTTTCAAGGGTGTTTCAAGGACGGAACGAATGGAACTAGAGATTGTCGATATTTTGCTGCAGTTTATCTCATGACTCGAATTGTTCTGTTTGCAACATATGCTCTGGCATATGAGGGAACTGACTTTGCTTCACTCGGTTCATTGCTTCTGATAGTCCTTGCTTGCTTGGTAGCCACAGTGAGGCCATACAGCCAGAAGTTTGCTCTTTACAACTATGTTGATACGGTGATGATATCTGCACTAGCTGTCTTGTATGGCTCATTGGGGTTACATTTCTTTGAAAACATTCCGATGAGTACTTCTGCTTACAGGTTCGCATTTCGACTTTTGTATGTGACTGCTCCACTGGTACCTCTCATATACATTACTCTTGTAGTGCTAAAATGGCTTCTTTGGAAAAGAAATTCGTACTTTCACAAGCTAATCACCTCATGTCTGAGGAAGAAAAGTTGTGAAACTATTGAAGACCCTTTACCAGACCGATTGCTGCACCCCAATAATTATGGATCCTGCAGCCTCTCAAACTTGGCAGGGGATAACCATATCCATGAGGGTAGTGTATACTAAGGATAGCATATCCCCTACAAAAGCAGTGTCATTGATTCTGCATATATTTATGCTGCATAGTTATTATGTGCTGTACAATTATTACCATTGCTGTATTTCTGCATCATGCTAATACGATACTATGTACTTTAAATTTGTCTCAAGACCCCAGTTGCTCTAGCACCGCATCGCATTCTGAATGATCCATTCATGTAACTGGATGTACTTTCAGATCATCCATCCTCCAATCCTAAAGCCTTGCAGTATCATCCATCCCATAAACATCGCATTGTCTTCACAAAAATCAGCAAAATTGGAACTTGGAACAAATGAGCTGAATACCTATAGTGATTTGAAAGCAGTCTTGAGCTCCCACATTTGTTATCAAAACAGTGAGATGCTTTCTCCCAGTTTGTTCTCTCCCTGCATTCTTTATAGATGTCTGTGGAAAGAAGTGAACTGGGGAAGCTTGTTCACGTACAGTGCATTGTGGCACTGCGTGTACGTATTGGTAGACTGCAGATTGGTAGACTTGTTGGCCATGGCTATAAGTGGTTATGTGCTAAGTCTATTGGCTCTGCTGATGTGCGTTGGATGTCATGGGCATTATACTTATTCCAACATTATGGAGAACAGCACGACAAATGTTGGAGAGAATGGGTTGATGGGAACGAACAGAATTGGTCCGCTAGTACTGCAGCAATGTCTCAATGAAGAACAGAAATCTTTGGTAACACATATGGATCCTACTATCCCACGCAAGTCTGATGACAGAAATATATCGTGCCCTGCGTGGTCAGTAGAACGCAACAGCAGCTCCAAGTGTGAGTGTGGCAGTGGCCTACATGGGAAGATCACTTGCTGCCAGAATATGGAGAAGCTGTTGATATTCCAGTGCTTCTGTGTGACTTATGATAGCATCACAGATAGGGTCATTGCTGGTGGGTGTATGTATACCTTTAACAAGCTGCAAGTTGGCTAACAACAGGAGCTATGAGAGTGGGCTTCCTCCCGCTTGGGTGGAATAAAGGATTGGTAGTAGCGCAGGGGCCACTCCCCCCACGTGGCTCAGCGTGGAGACCTGCCCAGGTCTACCCCAACCCAACACACATAAATACAGCCATTGTACAACCATTGTACAGCCCGCATACATACAGCCTGAATAATATGCCCATAGCTGTAACATATAGCAGCCCAGCATACAGCAACAAGCTTTGGGGAGTGCCTGTCCGTGACAGACCCCAACAAGACATGAAAGGGAACGCCCAATAAAGGACAGATCCCCGCCCAACAAGACATACGAAACAAGGGAGGGAGTGAGTGCAATGCCCCTGCGCAGTCACACCTCAGAGAGGCGTAAAACATGAGCCGACATCTAAAAGACACACAAATACAACAGACAAACATAACAGGCAAACAAAACAGACAAACACAAAATAAAAATACAAATAGAAGTCGTATGGACTTACCTGGATTACCTGAAGAGAAATGTTTGATGTGGGTGGGCGGGAGGGGAGACAGAGAGCTTAGTAGACAGATAGGAGGCTTCGCAGCTGCCGAATTGCACACGTGGCGCACTCAGCCAGCAGCTGTGCGCATGCGTCTTATCTGCGAGCTAGATTAGGACCTGAACTTGACCCCAGGGGAGTGGCCACCTTTTGCTTGTTAACTATATTTAAAGCTAGCTTTAAACATCACGTATCAGGGAATTATTCTATGTAGTTACTTCTAATCGGACTGACCTGACTATGGCTGTATGTGGTGACCTCAACAGGGAAGGTCCCTTGTGCAGCCAGTGCAAAGATGGATATGCTGCTCCCATTTATTTGTACAGTTTGCAGTATGTCAAGTGCACAAAGGACAATCACAATTTGATCTGGTACTTTGCCCTAACATTTGTTCCACTGCCTCTTTCTGGTGATTGCTTTCAGGATTAATGCTAGTGACACTGTTTTCTTCATTTGTGTGCATGCGTAGAGAGCAACTTTGAACTTTGAACTCAAAATTGTTTACTGTGTGCGGAGTGAATGCTATCATTAGTATGCTGCTACAAAAATGAGATAAACAAGTGTGAAAAACTTATGGAGATGTAGGGATAGTGAACAGCAGGGATGATGGCATAAAACAGTTCAGTATACAACACCCTACATATTTTTCTCATTATACATGTAAAAGATATGGAAGATGGGGTTGTATAGTGAACTGTTTTATACACTTGTTAATATACTTCTGATTTTAAATGGGTGTCATAAAAATCCATACTGCTCAAACATTGTACTTCCTCCTCATTCACCTATAGTGAGCAGTCCAGGGTCCGACAGCACTCTGCATGTGCGCAGTTCTGTCTATAGGCTATAGGCCTAGGCGATAATTTTTGCTATTGTTCGTGCAATTACTTTGCCTGTTGCTAGTGCAATTATTCCCAAATCACACTCGAACCCATGTGGTTACCTATACTATTTGCACACTTTAAAGAAACATGACCGTTTGGAACAATGGTATTGTATAGAGAACGTGGTCTAGCAGGCCATAGAACATGGTCTAGCAGAAGTATCAATGCTGTGTCAGTTGTGTTGTGAAACTTGTAGTTTTCACACGCATACGCACACCAGAAGGAGATATGGTCCTAGAGCTCCAGCAACCATCCCAACGTCATCCATGCAAGAAAGTAAGTCTGTTCAAGCCTACTAGTCATGAGAGCAGTTGTGTCATGTGTTGTCATGGTGACAGTTACGTATACCACTTGCCATGGAATTCATGACGTTACTGCATAGTATATTTCGAGCAGGATGTGTATTAGCAGGGACTCTACTTTGTTTGTACATTTCTACACTGTGTTTCAGTGTCGATGAAAACAATACTCTTATGGTATGTATGGTCCGTGTGTTTACTTCTCTTCAGGGAGCACTGACAGAATGCAGTTGTTCAATCCAATGAAAACCATGGTTCACTTGCAGCCTGGCCAGCCAGCTCCGGTTAGGATTCAGTTTGTTCCTCTGAGAATGGAGCCGCGCTACTGTGTTGTTGTTCTGAGCAATGCCAAGCTGGGAGAGGTGGTGCTGTCAGTTGCAGCAACTGTCAAACTACCATGTCCCGTGGTTCCTCACTCTCAGTTCTCCAACCCACACACAGTTGTGAATGAACAAACACGAACAATTCATCTCAAGGCTCATGCTGGTCAATCAGTGGAGGAAGGGATTGTGATCAACAGCAGGAACATTGCTTTTGAGGATGCCATGCTGGTGATCAGCAGGTGGGGCATGAGTGATGCTGAACTGAAGCGTCGACACTTGTCAGAGTCTTTGCGATATGCCACCCTGTCTACAGCTGTCGCAACACTGGGGCTGGATGACAAGCCTAAAACTTACAAAGACATCTCTGAAGACGCCAATAAGCTGGTATTCTCAGTAGAAGGAGGTGATGAGTACTTCTCTCTACCAGAAGTGGTTGCAGTGCCAGCTGATCCCAAAGGATGTGCGGTGCTACCTGTGAGGTTTCATGCTGACGAGGAAGGACAGTATGAGTGCCATGTGGTGTTGCAGTCAGAGTATGATGTCCGGGTGCTAGTGATCGAGAGTACAGTGCAGGCAAAGGGGAGGCATGCTGAGCTGGAGTTCAGGACACCGGCAATGCAGCCGCTCATGCAGGAAATACCACTAGTGAGTAATTACACACTTGCTTACCGTAGATCGGGAAATTTTCATTGTTATCTTAGTCGCCCTCAACCATGAAAATTTAATGCACTAAGTTTATTCACAATGGATATAAACAGCAACGAATAATTATTACGGTCAGCAACTCTTCTGTGATTCTTCAAGCCGTAGATGGACTCCCCGATTCCAAAATATCTCTGTTTCTTCGCAAGGCATTGCCTCGGCGAATTGGGAGGTCTCGAATCCCATCTTCACTTGTCGTACCGGAGATATAGCCCAGAAGAACGCTTTTAAATCGGTCGGTAAGCCAGTGACCATGGCATAGCAGCAGCTCGTTCATACGTCTCCATTCTTGACACATTGATCGTTAAACGATTTCGTTGATGAGCGTACTACAAAAATTTAACGCCACAACACATGAAATATTTAACACTAAAATTTTGCTAGCAGTTCCGTCCAGCTATGGTCTTTGTGCTAAATAACATATGGATTCATTGCACTCCACCACCTTTGAACTGAGAATGCCAGAATATCCATGCAGCTCTAACTGCCCTTGTCTTTCCCTACCATCAGGTGAATCCCAGCACTGTGGACTGGCCTCTGCAGGCTGCTGTAAATGGGGCTGGATTCTCTGGACCAGAGACCATCCTTGTGAAAGCCCTCACCACAACATGCTACCCCCTGACCTTCAACCCTCACAAGGAGGGATTGGTTGAGGTATGGAGAAGCTATATAGTGGGTAGGACCACAACAATGTCATGTGTTATAGCTAACCCCATTCATTACAGATATGGGTTATAATTACATAGTTCTCCCTTCTATCTTCCTCCCATGCACTCCCTCTCCCTCCTTACTGCACTCCCACTCCTCCTTTTTCTCCACCCCCTCCTCCTTTCTCCCTTTACTCTCCACTCTCCCCTCTCAATCCCTCCTTTCTTCCCTCCCTTACCTCATTCCCTCCTCTCTAACTTCTGTTGCTCCCCCCCCCCCCCCCCCCCCCCCCCCTCCCCCCCCCCCCCACCCCACCCCACCCCCCCTCCCACTCCACCTCAATCTCCCCCAGGGTGACCTTCACTTGGTGAACACCAATGATGGCACAGAAAACATTTTCCAGCTTAGAGGTGTGGCTGAGAGGCCCCTGGCTCAGGACCACATCACCTTGCGTGCCCAGGCCAAGAGAAGGTGCACCAAACACTACACTGGAATGATCAACGTGCATGATGACCCAAAATGACGGGCACATGCCAAGCTGTATTTGTTCCCATTCTTACACAGAGGTGGTAGCATTCAGAAGGGGAAAATACGTATTCCCAGAGTAAATACTAAACAAAGTACACGGAGCTGGGGAAAAACCCTGTTATTATTGACTAACGAAAGTGGGAGCGTGAAATCATGCTAGTCAGCCATTAAAGTTGGACTGGTGTCTTGCACTCAAAGGCTGAATTACGTACCACTCTGCATGACTACTAAAGCATCGGTACCGTAGTTGCAGTGGTGTGGACATTTTTGCGAATATTAAAACGGGTGAAATTATTTTTCCTCAGCTACAGCATAACTGTCCTTTGTGTTCCTGGGCTCACGGTCACACAGTAGCTCTTCCCCGACAGCTGCTTCCCGTTGTCGCTGTAAACGTGGTAGCCACGCACACACAACTCGATCGCTAACTCGTCTTCCATCGGCGCGGTCACATGTGTCAATTGGAAGTTATTACTGAGTGGAATTAATTTTCGCTGTGATGTAATCAGCGAAAGTTTCCCTCCGCAAAATATTTGTGTGTTTTACTTGCTAGACCGCGAAATTATAGCCACGCCTAATAATCGGCAACTGTGGTAAGAGAAGACCTCAGTCTCCATTTTCTTCCAGTTAACCTGTCCCTCTCTTTCTCTCCCTCTTTGTGCCTCTGCCCCACTCTGCTTCTTTCCCTGCTCATTGCCCCACCAGCCTCACCCACATTCTGCATGTTCCTAACCACAAGGAACGCACCACCATGTTCCGTGTGGAGTCTGACCTGGACTTCATCTCTGGACCCAGCACCATCACCATCGGTCAGCATACAGAGTGGCCTTCACAGGCAGCCATTGTTCAGACGGATGCATAACTATACGTATACTAATATTATGAGATGGTACATAGCTAGATACGTATTACATGATCTTCCATCACTTTTGGCCCAAATCTAAATGCACTCACACACACACACACACACACACACACGCATGCACACAAACCCATATGTACACACTCACACACACCACATATTCACACACACTACACACTCACACACACCACCACATACATACACACACGTACCACACATTTACACACACTACACACACACACACACACCACCACCACCACATACACACATGCATACTCACACACACACACACACATACCCCCACACACCATGCACACACACTCAATCATGCACACCCACGTGACACCACATGCACCACACACGCACACAGGTGGCGGAGATGTGGTGGACTACCCGCTGACTGTTCTCCCCAGGAGGCAAGGAGCATTCTCTGGGGCTGTAGCGTTTGTGGCACAAGCTGTCAGCAAACCACAGAGGTAACGTGCATGATAGTCCAGAGGTGGAACAGCATGAACCCAGAGAGCTTGAGCCTGAAGGTCAAATGCTGTTCTGTCTTGGGATGTCATGTATTAAACTTTTGGTAGCTAAGCAACAGACGACAATCGTGATAGATTTGGAAATACTGTCAAGTAGAGCTGACTGCAACACACATACATGTATATGTACAACACAAACACACACAGTTTTGAGGAGACTCTGACCACTCCTGCCGCTGAGGGAGCCCCCCACCATATTTGGTTCCACATAGACTGCCACGTGGAACCCGCCCCTCCTGATCATGTGATCCCAGTTTCCTGCCACACCCTCTCGTCCACCACCCTCCACCTCACTGTTGTCAACCCACATCCCCAGCCACTCACACTAGAGGTCAGTCTGCATAGCCCCTCCTCTTCCCATCCTCTCCCTCCCTCCCTCCCTCCCTCCCTCCCTCCCTCCCTCCCTCCCTCCCTCCCTCCCTCCCTCCCTCCCTCCCTCCCTCCCTCCCTCCCTCCCTCCCTCGATCTCCCTCCCTCCCTCCCTCCGTCCCTGCATAGGTATACATCATACATCTTGCTACCTATGGTGGCTGACTAACTGGAGGTCACCATAATGTAGCATTGCAATCTTCCTTCCCTCGTATTACCTCAGAGTGTAATATTGATGTTTCCTAAGACAATAATTCCACCATGCCTACGTACATCATACTGAATGCATGATTTAGTGGTTGCAATGGCAAGAAGTCTTATTGTCAGTGCCACCATGATACCCACTGGGCTCACTGTCCACTCCTCAGGTGGTGGTTGAGGGTCACGGACTGTCAGGCCCGGGCAGACTGGAGGTGGAGCTGTGTGGAGAGGCCTCCTATCCTCTCACCTTCACCCCCACCACTGCCGGAAAGACACACGGAAGGTTAATGAAAGCTGGACAGTAAATAAGAAAAGTTGTACCGGTACTGTTAATACCTAGAAATCATGAGTATGTAATCTGACTGACATAAGGGAATGCTCAGGAGACTGAGCTGCTACTCAGTGTAGTAGCTACACCTGTTCTTGGTTTGTCTCTCTGTGTATTGTGTAGAGTGGTGTTCAATGGGAGTCCTGACGGGGAGGTCTGGTACTTGCTCCATCTCACTGCCCTCGACCCCAAGCCAGTGGCCTTGCCTGAGACCCAGTGCGAGCTAGGAAGGTAAAGACAGTACTGTTCCTTCTGAGCACATGGCTACTACCCTGAGCTTTCACTGCCTCTATTGTACAAAATGTGCGGACACTAGACAGTAATAGTGGATATTGGGTTGCTTGCCAATCTTGTAGCTGTCCATGTATGCTTGTAATGGATTTTGTATTGAGTGCCACAGTGGCATCCAAATATACAAAGACAAAAGGCAAGTGCATTGTAGCTAGTGCATACTAATTAGCCACATATACATGTACATGAACTAGCCTCCGGCATGTACATGACATCCAGTCTGACAGGATCCTGTCAGACTGGATGTCATGTCCGCCTGCAATTCTCTTACTCTTTCTATAGGACCTGTCACCAGCTCCTCAGCCTGAGCAACCCCCTGGACCATCCTGTGGTCTTCTCCTGCCGGTGCACCAACACTAAGCACTTTATTGTCACTGGGCTCTCTGAGGGACAGGTACATAGGACTTACTGTTACAAAATTTAACATGAGTGTCTTCCTAACCTTGTTACCATGCAGGCCATTTCCACCTTCCGTTTTAACATACTTCAAGTGATCAAAAACTGGAGGTGGAAATGGCCTGGGAATGCCTCTATAGTGATGCAGTGCAGTGGGATGATAGATATTCCTGTGTGACATATGTCGTGTGCAGGTTACGGTGGACCCAGGGTCAAGCGTTGAGGTGTCTGTGTTGTTCAAGCCATCAGCACTCGGTGCAGGAGACCACACAGCTGAAGTCTCATTCACCAGTGGACAAGTATGTGCTGGTTCTTCAGGCTACTTGAGATGGCCCATTCAATGATGAACTACTCTACTACATTTTTACCTACATCCTCCTTCCTCCTCCTCCTCCATTCACACATTCATAGTTCGGAGTGCAAGTGTTTACCCTTAGTGGCAGGGGTCTCCCCCCGACAGCAATGGACCCCACCACCATCACTGCAAGCCTCAGCTCCAACACTGTCCACATCCTCTCCTTTACCAATCCCCTCGACACTCCCTCACATTACTCCATCTCTCTCCGGGGAGCAGATCTCGAGCACTTCTGCCTGCTCATGAAGAGGACCCAGGCCATCCTGCTTCATCCAGGTGTCTCCCTTGACATCCCAGTCATGTTTGCCCCGGAATCCATGTGCAGGCACAAGGTCACGGTGGTTGTATCAGCCGAGGGGACCCAGTCACCGCTCTCCTGGCAGTACCCTCTCATAGGTCAGCCAGAGGTGAGACCCTCCTCCCCGACTGGTGCACCAAGGCTCACCTGCTGTGCCAAGGAGAGGCTAGAGCAGAGGCTGGAGGTGTCCCTGGTTGCATCCACAAGCAGCCAAGTGGTGCACGTGAGAGCCATCACGCCGGGAAGCAAGCCCGGTACCCCTGAGACATCCCGCTTGAGAGAGAACGAGTCCCAGAAAGACGATGGCAAAGAGACCTACAGTTACCAGCTGGTCTGCAGTGATAGGAGGTTTGCTCCTCTCGTTGAGCAGTCGACCGGGATAAAACTGCTGAGGAGGGTTGCGAAGGACGACGATCCTCTTACGGTCAATCTTGTCTTTGGCCTTGTGTTTGTACCTCCTAAGGCTTTCAGGTGAGGTCTACATGTTGATCCACATACAGCTTCCTTGTGGCACATGCATTCATCTTCAAACTTGAACAGGTGACTATGTTATACAGTGTGCATGCTTGCTCTCTTCCCCTATCCACAGCTGCATGTCAGAGTTGCAAGTGATCAGCTCACGAGGAGGGGTATGGCGGTTTCCGCTCCATCTCATGGCAACCTCTGCCACCCCCGATGATATCATCACAGTGGAGGCTCAGGGACTGAACAAAGAGACTCAAGTGGGCTTCAGGCTCACCAGCATGGCAGAGTAAGGGGAGGGACAGACATGATACCATGATATTATTTGGTATCAATGTCTGGAGCTGAAGGTATCCAACACTGCTATATATACACATGCATAATGAGTACAGAATCATGTGTACTGGCATGGTAGAGGGAGTATGAAATGTAAGGGCCTAATTTTCTCATAATACCAACTATTGATCTGAATGAGCACTTCATTGCCACTGTATTAAAACTACTGAACTGAGAAAATCTGTGAAACAGCATAACCTTATACGCTACGTAGTCAGTAGCTGTACGCTGTAACGCATTTCTTCATTCTTGGGCTATCGGCTACTAGATACGTACCTATAGAGAGAACTACGTACACATGAAGCATGTACCCTCATCTAGTACGATGGAGTACTACAGTCCTCGACTCAGCCATCCTCCCCTCTCTCGTGCAGGCACCCCATCCCCTTCACAGCCCATTTGGCTGCTGGCTCAGACCCGGAGCTCAGTGTCCACCCTACCAGTGGGGAACTAGCGCCCATCAACACCAGGGGAACCCTCTTCTGCATCACCTACAGACCCACAACATATGGCAGGGACCACCATGCAAGGCTTATTGTGCAGGTATATAGGCACTGTAGTCTATGTTGTATGTTATAAATACGTATAGCATCACAGTCAGTGCTGTATGGCTTATACAGTGTCGAACCCCTGGGTGAGGGGTTGTTTAAACCATACGGTACACGACTGCCGTGCTACATATGTATTATATGCCCCAAGGGTGGGGCACATGTGCATGCACTCACATTGCTAGCAACAGTTGACATGTACCGTAGCTATGTACTGGTGAATGCTGTGGCTAAAGAGAGGAGAATATCTAGTTGAGTTGTTCCTATGTTCCAATGATGATAAATCTAAATTATATACCTCCGAGGAGGGACTGTTTTTTATTACAGCTTTCCCTGCATGGGGGCATGTAAACACATAGACTTTGTTGTCTTGAATGTACTTCAAGTGCTTGGCGGTAGGCTCGCATTCCAATTGCAACTGACGGTAGCACTCAGTCTGGTCTGGACCTAATAACCCTGAGCATGCATGCTGGATAATCACAAACCACAGGATTGTTATTTTATGCTGATTAGATTCACATGGAGCTTGACAGGGTACATGCATAGCAGTTTCAAGATCCGAATTAAGATTAAAAGGCAGCATGTTTGCATTGTGGAGTTTCTACAATCATAATATACCACGAGTTTACTACATGTACAGTCATGGTATTGCCTGCTCAACCAGCAGCAGGAGAGAAAACAACTTTGTGCCCGAAATGCTACGTAGATTTGTAGTTGGCATTCAGTCCCCTAGTGTACAATAACCTGTAGGCATCATTCACTCGCATAGTCCATTTCATGGTATAGCGTCCTATATACCTGTGGTTGAATTGACAGCCTATCTATTGTTACCCCTTCTCTCTTAGTGTGACTCCAGCGAGTGGTGCTACCAGCTTGTTGGTCAGGCTCCCAGCTACACTCCACCCACCCACACTCCCTCCAGAGTCCAGCACAAGGCAGCGCCCTCCCTCCTCAGGGTGCCACAGCCAAAGAACTTTGTACGGGAGAACATGAGACTCTTAAACAAGATTGGTGTCAAGTAGGGTACACCAACCGGTCATGCATTATACACATCATGGTACTGTGATACGTATGTATTACTACTGCATTTTTAAAATTAGGTTGGTTTAATATGGCAGCAGTTTAATTGTTACAAGCATACCGGTAGTGGTGTTACAGATTGTTGGCTAGCTATAGTCGGTTCTGGTACTGATCAAGCTGAGCCACTCTCTGCCCTTCATGGCCTTCAGCTTAGTGCTACCCTCACTAATGGATGCCCAGTTTGATCTCAGGAACCAGGTGTGTCCCCTCTCTGCTCCGGCCCTCTTGCTCTGTCCGTTCCTCTCACCACCCTTGTGCCAGATGTAATACATTTTCCTCAGTTTGGGATGGCAGCCGTACCGGCAGACGGTGTTGAATGGGAGAACTGTGACACTCAGGCTGTTCCTGCACTTGCCAAAAGCTGTTGTGTTTAGTTGGTGTTGAATGTAATCTCTACCTTGCCAGGAGATTTTGAGCACATCTAGACCGTAGTTAAGTCTGATCTGGTCGTTAATTGCATCGCGTCTAGGTGGGGAGGACAAGGTGACTGCTTCCCAGTACTTCTCTGTGTAGAGTGGGGATATGTAGTGTGTGTGTGTGTGAGAGAGAGAGAGAGACAGAGAGAGTTAATTGGTGTGAGCAACACAACTGCATGCCAAGGGGTTAAAATTGCAATGAAGTAAATCTAATCTTAATTTTGCATGGCCAGGCAACCAGTGCAGGACCGACCCATGGTTGTGGAGCACAACCCACGCACTCGATTTTACACAATCATGGACTTACTGGGGTAATTCCAGAACTGATGGATAAATCAACCTAGCCTTGAAATGCTATAGACTCGCAGTATACATGTATAATATCCCTACCCTCTATGGTATGTGATTTCCAAAAATAATACAATAATAAAATTTAATCCTAGGCCTGAATCAGCCCAGAAATCTGGACATAATAATTACGCTATTCGATATGTAGGATCGCTAGTCATTTTAAACACACTGGTGTATATAGTTCATGCACATCTTACGTTGCTTCTGCCCACCTGTTCTTGTGTTGCTTCGGATGAAAACTACCCCAATGCAGATAGTGACCTTCCACTTCCTCATCAACTGTCTTGGAAGTTCTCCTCTGGAACCTACAATGTCAGTTGTATGACTGTCATAGAGAGGTTGGGGGTTCTTCAGAATCACTGCATCAATGTCGTACATGGCACAGTCGAACCCCAGCCTGTTTATGAGTCTCATGAAGGCAAGTCGAATCATCATTATTGTTTCAAAGTATCGAACGAATCTGTAGTTTACATTTAGGATGGTGGAAAAGGGGACAAGAATAGATGGGACTTCTCTTACCTGTAACAGTGTATAAAGTTGCTGGTCGAGAGCAACTACAAGGATATTTTCAATTGGTGGCTTTGCAACAACTGTAGCAGATATCAACCAATTCAGTAGCACGTCTTGATAAGCATGGTTGGCTAGCACCAGTGTGACTTGTTTTGATCTGCTGCTGAATGCACTCAAAATTCTCAGGAGAGGTTTCATCCAATCTGATTGCATCACTTCTGAAACGGGCTTGTAGACATCACGCTGACAAGGAAGACTGAAGCGGAGGTCACCTGCTCTTGCAGTTAGGGTGTCAATATCCACTTGGGTAGCTGCTTTTGCAATTAGTGGCAGGGTGGTAGCACCCTCTGCAGGTAGTGATCCCTGCACAGGTGATGATCCTGAGAGACCATGAGGGACCAGTTGTTCAGGTGGTGGCTCATCTTCCGGTAGAGAGATTGACTCTTCAAATTGTTCTTGCAGGGAGATTGGCTCCAGCTCTGTTAGATATTGTGCATTTGGCTCTTGAATTTGTTCGGTTGTCGCCAAGAATGGTTCGTGCTCATGTAATGAGATTGGGTTGTCAGGGCTCCTGGTTCGATCAATGAAGTTATCAATTCTAGTGACCACCACATCGCGATCGACCTCCTCCCCTTGATCTTGCAAAGCCATGGCAGTTGTTGGTGGAACAATTGAAATTGAATCACTAATTATTGTAGTACGGTACATTGTACTTGATCCACTTGACTCACTGAGTGTCAGGCTGTGACCCTTGACGTGATCAGTACGGTCTGAAAGTTGGAGCTCACTTTCATCCACCTCCATCTCATTGTCTTCATGGTCGTTGTCAAGATGCAAGTCTTGGTGGTCCTGAGGAACAGCCATCACTTTCCTATTAGTGCGGCCTTGTACTTTCAAATGCTCATGACCACCCAAACTCCCATTTTCGAGTAAAACTGTATCGCTTACGTAGCCGACCTCAAGTCTCGCCGTTAGTTCCACACTGCGCATGTAGTAGGCTAACCGCTTGGCGCCTTCCCTTTTACTGTAGCTGCTGTCCGTCATGAAAACTACTGTGCCTGTAGCGACGATGACGGATAGGATCGCAACCCCGACCATCAGGCACCTATATAGACTACCCATCGTAATGCGTACGCGGGTTCACATTTCAGACCGCGTCGAGCTCGTTGTGCCTCAAGTAATTTGATGCTTCTTGACTTACACATACCAAAGGTGCGTTGCTGCAAGTCGCAACCTGACACCATGCAAAGGAATTCACACTGAGCATCGGCGTACCAGGCTCGGGTTGGAACAATAGTTTTCATGAACAATCCCGGTATGCAATTAATTAAGGTTGCAGTTAATTACATCACATACCGAACGAGGGGGATAAAAGAACAAAACAAACAGACACATAATATTATAAAACTGAAAAGGGTATAGAACTGCCTGCGAATATTAATTTTATAATAATTATAAATAAGTTGACAACTCTGGTTTCTGACAGGCCTGAAAACAAAGGAGAAACTGTCCCCTGTAGGGTCTATAAAGATAAGAAAGAGGATTCTTGGTGCACTCAAATAAATAGAACAACACAAAGATGAAGGGTTTAGTTGTCGCATACAAATGCTGTGCAGTGTAGAACGGGATAAAAATGTGTCCAGTCAGTGTTAATGCACCTATGTAGCTAATGGCAGATGTGGGTTTAATAAATATGGAAGATTAAAAGCATAAAATGAAGAGCCAATTATACTTGGTGCCCTGCCTGATGACAGGTAATGGCAAACTAAGGATGATATAAAATATGAAGAATTAAGGGTGCCGCTGCTGTTGATGTGGTGACAGATAAATATGACTGTGCAAATTTAGAATAACTTGTTGGGTCGGTTCAAGCTAAGGAGGAATAAAGCACTAGAATATTATGTACGAAGAGCAGTTCAGTTGGCAGCACACCTGGAGCAGAGGATTTCCCCAAGACTAGTTTCGAAGAACTCAGAATTAGCCACGCTCCTGTGGCAGATGTTGCACGTGAAGCACTTGAGATGGAAGAGCTGGTTCTTGTACACTGTGTGCCTGGAGGTGATAGGCTCGTGGCACTTGAAACACCTCTTTGCCACTTTTAGTGCACAAGCCTGACACCAAGGCTCACCGTTTGTTTCCTTGACTTTCTCACCCAAACCCGGCTTTTCCCCGCAGCCAGTGCAGACAAAGCAATCGTGATGGTAGGTATTCAGGCTGAACTGTACCCCCTTGCCAACAATGGATTTCCCACAAGCTGTGCACTTTTTGCTCACCTTCTCAACATAGCACGGGTTGCACATCAGAGTGTCATCAAGCTCGTTAAATTGTCCGTCCACCAGCCACACATGACAGACAGAACACTTAAAGCATTCGGCATGCCAGCTTCGGCTCTTGTGGTTTAGGTAGCTAACCGTGGGACTGATGGCTGCCTTGCATCCATGGCACTGAGCAATAGGTTGCATGCAATCTTCACAGTGCAAGTCTCCGCCGACTAGAAAGAAGTGCTGGCCGCGCAGGTCTTCTTTACAGCGCTTGCACACGAAGCATTCATCGTGCCAACATTTACCTTTTTGTGCAATCTTCTTCGAACCTATCCCGATAGGCTCTTTACACTTCTGGCACTTGGCAGCGTACTTGTTGTAACATCGACTTACAGAGGATTCGGTCTTTCACATTGGCGTACTGCTTGCCGGTGGGAGCTAGGAACGAGCCGTACCATTTGCCGTGCAGGGGGTCATCACAGTCCGAGCAGCAGAAGTGCTCTTTGTGCCAGTTCTTCTTCTGAGCCTCTGTGTACGTGCTGGAAAATATCAACTGGAGGATATAGTGGGTGGGAGGGGGGGGGGGGGGGGGGGGGGTGGGGGGGGAGGGATAGAAGTAGGGAGGGAGGGAGGGAGGGACATAGGAGGGAGAAATGGTAGGAGAAATATACAACAAAATGCAAGGCATGTTCTCTAGACACGTAATTATAGGCTCTGGAATGGAGACTGTAAACACACAGTGGTTTTGAGGCCAGGTTGTACAGTGTAAACCACAACCACACACTCCATGGTTACCGTGGTACGCGGAAAGCCATACGGGGAATCCCCTTACTGCACCTACTTATTTATGGACACACACCACTTGTGTCAAGTGTGTGTTAACCTGTACCACTTGTTCCAAGTGCGTGTGTATTCCTATACCACTTGTGACAAGTGTGTGTCAACATACGTGTACACTGCATACCACGTACCATGCAGAATGCAATCTGTATTGCATC
>OZ007506.1:16950837-17314854 GCA_963931865.1 Axinella damicornis | reverse complement strand
GTGTCAACATACGTGTACACTGCATACCACGTACCATGCAGAATGCAATCTGTATTGCATCATACAAATGACAGCGCATCCCCCCCCCCCCCCCCCCCCCCCCTCTAGGTAGGCAGACCACCAACCCCGTGCATGGGAAAAATACTGATCACAGAGAGAATTGTAGCAAGAGCAGGAGTATCATACACACACACACACACACACACACACACACACACACACACACACACACACACACACACACACACGCACACACACACACACACATCACACAACACACATGCATACACCCACCCACCCACACCTCATCACAGCCAGCACAGCGTGGTATGACGAGTTCCCCATGGTGGCGGCCGCAGAAGATGCTCTCTTGGTCAGTAGAATAATAGTAGATGAGATCAACCAGGATTTCATGGCATGTTGTGCATCTGCGTGTGTGTGTGTGTGAGTGTGTGGGTGTGTGTGTGGGTGTGTGTGTGTGTGTGTGTGTGTGGGAGTGGGTTGGAGGGTAAGTGGCTAATATATGATGCTATAGGCTGTGGCAGGAGTGCATGATGACATCATCATCATTGCGGCGCGGAATGACGATGATGTCATCATGTGCTCTTGGCTAAACTGCTGCAGTAACAAGCCTTAAAGTTAGACTTCTCAGACAACGTAAAATGGTCTTCTGTACGGTGGTTGGGTAAAGTTTCTGAATTGCTAAGAAAGGATATTCATTACACCAACTTAAGTGATGGTCATTGAGCCAGGCCCACATAAATCTAACAACCCTTTTGCACTTGACCTGCTGGTAGCCCTGTCGTCTTTCCAGATCACAGATAGTGCTGGGAAAATATTATATCGACAGTGCAATATATCGCAAATCTACTTACTGAATATTAATATCATCATGGCTTGCTTAAATATCGATATAATATTGGATGCCGCACAAGTGCAGTCATATGCTCATCAATCCCTCCCACTACTATATATCTGCAATATTAAGTTCACTAATTGATATGCAAATTTGTGGTATTGTCACGAGGTATGGAAATGTGATGGGAGTTCGGTTGGACATAATATTATGGTTGGATATGATGTGTGAGAAGGCATGCTGGGCATGTGACTACTACATCCAAGGTTGTATTTCTACCACAGTGCGTGGGCAATCTTTTGATGTATCGCGGAGGATAAATCGGTTATCCTCCGCTATGACGTAATCGAACCACTGAGAATCAGAGAGTTGTAGCTGTCTAGCAGCCGGATCCAGCTACTAACTTGACTTGGAGGTCATGTCTGTGGTAGAAGCCGCATCTACTTCGTCAACTCAGAGGTTTATCCTACTTGGGAAATTTTAGCCTCGGCTTCGCCTTGGCCAAACTTTCCAGCGGAGGATAAATCGTAACCTCCTCGTCGACGTAGTAGATCCTATACATAATTTTCAATAGGTATGTATGTACAGTGAACCTCACTGGAAGCACTGGGGATGCCATGCCTTCTCAGAGCCAGCTCTGTCGGCAGTGATGTAAACAGAGCCCTGGGGGATCATCTCGGAACACACTGCACACACCTGTAGTGTAGAGTTTGATTGGAGCGAGTGAACAGCTGGGTGCTGATCACATGAGAGCTAGAGGCAAAGCTATTCTCATTGGTAATTAATGTTCTCATGTGGGGTACAGATTTGGTACCTAAATGTACTCACCATAATATATCAAGTATGTAGTGATACATGATATATCGTGACATATAAACTGATGATGTAATACACATCAATTCGTGCATTCATGAAATTCTACACATTTCCTACATGTCGTTTCTCACCAAACTTGTCATACAGGAAATACTTTTCTCCATGTTTGGTGGAGGATAGAACTCAGTGAAAGCGGGCCACATTCAACAAAAGATTACTAGGGATTACTAAGGACCACTAGAGATTACTAGAGATCACTAGAGATTACTAGGGATTACTAAGAACCACTAGAGATTACTAGAGATTACTAGAGATTACTAGGGATTACTAGGGATTACTAGAGATTACTAGAGATTACTAGGGATTACTAAGGACCACTAGAGATCACTAGAGATTACTAGGGATTACTAAGGACCACTAGAGATCACTAGAGATTACTAGGGATTACTAAGAACCACTAGAGATTACTAGAGATTACTAGAGATTACTAGGGATTACTAGGGATTACTAGAGATTACTAGAGATTACTAGGGATTACTAAGGACCACTAGAGATCACTAGAGATTACTAGGGATTACTAAGGACCACTAGAGATCACTAGAGATTACTAGGGATTACTAAGAACCACTAGAGATTACTACAGATTACTAGGGATTGCTAGAGATTACTAGTTTCAGTCTAAAATTATACTGAGGCTAAGTTTTAGTAATGGGCTCTCTCTCCAGCACTATATTGTGCCTTGCAAACAGGGATGGTGACATATTGTCTAGCAGCAATTACCCCCACTAAAGCACCCTCTCTCATCCCAGACTACAAGTCACCTACGAGCAATTGCATGCTCTCCCTGACTCTGGTCGGTTGCCTTTGTGTTATTATATATCATAAGGCAATCTGAAAATAATATGGCTGTGCTCAAAGGCCCATGAAGTATTGTGGCTGGCACACCAGTCTTGTGGTGGTTTAGGCAATTAACATAAGCACACAAGTGCACCACTCTTATCCGTAGGCTCTGAACTGTGAGCTACATTCAGGGTTGCATCACTTTGCTGCAATGTGTGTTACAATGTGTGTACATGTGTGTTACAATGTGTGTTACAACAGAGTCCTTAGTCTACGAACTAAACAGCTGGGCCCAAACCCTTACAATGAAACTGAATCAGGTCGACATACAGTAGGTGCCGTTTAAACCTTTACCTCTGTAGAGGTCAGTTTGGCAGTATCAGAATCTTTAGATGAACAGTTTAAGATGTTGACTGTTTCTCTTTGGTAGTGTTACGCTAGCCTCATTCCAGGCCTACCCCGTTCTTTCTGTTCTTCGGTTTGCATTGACAATAATACACGGATGCAGAAGAGCGGCCGCTCTTCTTCATCCGTCAACACAAATAAACCGAAGAACAGAAAAAACCGGGTAGGCCTGGGAATGAGGCTAGTGTTACGCTACTCCTCTGAATCTCACTGAATATTGCATAGTCATGTATGTTGACACAAAATGTGACACACTGCGGTATCACATCACTGCACCAAAAGCTGAGAGAGTGTGTTATTGCCCCTAAAATCTAGCGATGCCAAAGTTGTGTGGTGTGTATTCGTACCAGAAAGACTACATTCGACGTCCTCACCTTGCCTTCCTCCGACACCTCCAGCTCCACGGTGCCCACCCCATAACATTCCATCCTTCTCTTCTCCACAAACTTGAGCATCCTCTTCTTCTCCTTATCCTCCATCGTGTGGCACACATCTGGTGTTAAGTCGTGGACCGGCATCTGCCGGATGAACCGCTGGATCCTGTGTTCCTCTCCCTCCCCTCCCTTCAGGGGGACACACTCCTCCGGGAGGCACTGCATGTACATCTCCACCTGTGGATTAGGATGAGGGAACCAGTCTCATTCCTAGACTAGGATTGGAATCTTGGGAATGAGTGAGACTCGAGCACTATGCTACAAGGGATCTACCTGCCAGGACATTTACTGATCAGGATGACAAAAGTGAAACATTGGAATATAATACCATCCGCATAGTTTACACATCTGCTCTATACGTTACATCTCCCCGACACTACACCATGCTGTGCCTTTTACCCACCCTACACAGTACATCACAATATCTCCCACCCTATAGCTGCAGGACACATTGTTTTAGCCCTAGGCTGTCCAATGTTATAGTGACGTCAAAGGAGAGCAGCTTGTACCAACCACCCTATAATTATGAGGGACTACAAAATGCTGAAATCTACAATCATAAACATCCACATGGCAGCACACGCTCTTTACTATAATGACCCATATAAATAGAATGCCGCACACAAAAGTAGCAAAGTATTAGTGCTTTAAAAAATGAAACCAATACCCAGCTATCAATCAGCACCTAAGTATGGTACACACAAACACGCACACTGACCATGTCAGGGCTGATGCCGGCCGGGAACCAGGCATACTTCCCCTTCAGCTCCTGCTCCCCACTCGAGACGGGCGTCCCATTCACAAGAGAAAGGGACTTGAGGGTGGTGAAGGGGGCAGAGCCAGGGCCACAGTTGGTGTTGTGCCGATCCCGAGGGCAGCCACAGTTGACACACTTCTTACTACGTGAGGGAGGATGAGTCAGCAGAGCAAACAGGTCGAAGTTGATTCATCCGACAAGGAAAGTTTTTACAATGAGGTAGTCACTCCTACAGAAGTACCCCCTCCACACTGTAACTCAGCTGCCTATAATCAGTCTGACTCCGTATGTATTAACCTCGTTCTCAGGTGCTTGGACTGGGAATGAGGCTACGTATTGTATACGCACATGGTGTATGGGTTTAGGTTTGTAACTTTGGAAGTGACATCAGAATCGGTTTGGATCACATGGTTAACAAACCCAGGACCTCACGAGACAACATTGCTTACGAGTTGTCCAACTATGTTATGCTCCAATGCTCTTGATTATGTAATAGTTATATATGTGCACAACAGGGTTTTAGTGCACAATGGAAATACAGTAATGTTTGAGGGCAGGATGATGAATGAGCCTAATCGAGTGCATTATCCCCCCGAGACCGTTACTATATTGCCTGAGCAATCAGTAATGCGCTAGTACAGTTACGCTCTTAAGCAGCTCTTCGATCATTATACATACAGTCCTATATATCCTTCCACACAGAGTAGTACAGTACTATACTACTCTACTGAAACTGAACTATGCTACTTTACACTGAATTGCTAATTGAAAGGGGAAACTATAATAAGAACTACGACTTAATTTGATTAGTAGCTGTCTCTGCAACATCAACTGAAATTAGTCTTTCAAATTGCAATAACACATTACAAAACAAGCTTGGTTTAGAGTAAGCTATCAACTCACCGCCACATGTGCTGCATGAATCCGGGACAGTCTTCTCCGCACTGTCGACATGGCTGCCCCAAATCAGCATCATGCAAAGGAGGGTCCTGTGGAATATGGATGCGGCATGGACCTCAGTGCAATATGTAGTAACATTAGCTCGGTAGAAGGCCTGAGAAGTAAACTAGCTTCCCTCAAAACAGATCTCTAGTCTTGCTCTTCGGGCAGGTGCACACATCATATCAAGTCGCATTTTGAAAGTAGAGTTTGACTTGTATGATTACGGTTACACTAAACATAAGTATGTTGAGGCGATTCTTGCCTTGTACGTAGACTGCCCTACAGAATAGTAAATAGTAGTGCAGGATCGAGCTCATGCTGGGAACGCCCATATTTTTTTAACCACGGAAATTTAGTATGGCAGTCAATCACTTACGCGCTCTTGTCTCCGTTTCGCGAACAGGTACGCAGTGGGGTCGCTACCCGCTCTCCCTCTGCTATCTTCGGCCAGGAACCTCTTGCTCAGGGATATCGGACTTGGCTGAGACATCATCGCCCTAGTACGAATTGTTGTCGAATACGCCTTTTTGTTCACGCCCATAGAAGTTCTGGGTGGGGCTCAGCGATTGTCCTATACGCATGCGCAAACTCTACGATCACCCTGGGTTGTTGAAGTTTGAGCAGTGGGACTGAGCTGGAACTAGAGCGTCACCTGTGGATCGCAAGTCAGCTTAATTGGCAGATGAAATGTGGAAATCCAATGCTGTCACGAAACCAATGCTACTGTGGTGCCACAAAACCTTCAAACGCAAGTATTACATGAACTAGTAGCCTAGGTGTGTAGGCGTTGTTCTCGCTGGAGATCGAGATATAGAACTCCTCTCCCGAACTGAACTGTTCAGTGTCAGGAAATATCAACCTGGGGATGGCCGAGGTTGTGCCTCAGCTTCTCAATTTGTTGAGCCGGTGAGGACAGCTTCTCTGTACGTACGTATGTAAAATTCATTTGGGCGCTATTTAATACGTATATAGTCATGTGCTTTCTAGCTAGCTATGAATACTATCAGTGCAGCCCGTAAACAACACGCTGATGATTGTGTGTAGATACACAGCTAGGGTGAACTTAGCCTCATTCCCACTGTGCAGTGACGAAACATTGTAGGGGGGAGCCTGGGAATGAGCTTAAGAACGTAGCTGGGTGGGGTGGGAAAACATTAGTCTGGTACTCTGGTCTGAAGCCTATATCAAGTTTTGTACTAGAGGAATTCACTTAGCGGCTATGTATTATATTTGCAAGCACATGACTATACTACGTAATATAATGTATTTGTACACACAGCACACTCTCAAGCTTCAGTTCAAACCACGGGAAGTAATGATTCCAGCTGCAATATTTTTGCAGCTGGTACAAAACCCGAGATAGGCTTCAGACCAGACCCTCGCGCTTACGTGCTCGATCTGGCTTCACCAGACTAGGAAAGCATATCTATGTAGTTGCACATATGCATTAACTATACAATTCTTTGTTACAGGAAGTGGCTTGAAGTTTGGAAGCGTGCAATTTTCCCATTCCCATTATGTCTGCTGATGATCACTCGAGTCCTACTTGTTGCAATCCCTGAACTTAACAAACACATCCACATAGCCGAGGTCATCTACACCGAAAACGTGCATATAGTTGTGTTTACGACAGGGGTCTTGTTGTTCCTGGAATGTTCGGCTTCACTCCTCAGTTTTTTTTACCACCTGAAACTATGGCAGCTCATCAGGGAGACACGCATCAGGAACCTGATCAATTGGCGCGTCCCAACTATCGTGGTTCTCACTCTCTGCTCTGTTGTATACGCTGCCTGGGCTTTCATGCTGGTGAGAAGTATCTGGACCTGCCATTTTTTCATCCCGATCCAGTTCCTTCACGCCTTTCCTACCATAGTGCTGGTGCTGCAGTCAGCCAGCCAAGGTATCATTACATTAAGATTTCCCTGTCTGTCTGTCTGTCTGTCTGTCTGTCTGTTTGTCTGTCTGTCTGTCTGTCTGTTTTTGAGTGAGAGAAGTCAGGTTTTCAGGGTGCAGGACTAGACTAGTGACGCGTGGCCTTTGTGCTCGATCTCGATACTGACAGTAATGTCTAGACCCAGTGCTAATGCTCTTCGCAAGAGATGCTATTGAGCTATGCTGGACTCATGCAGATGCAGTGAAGGAGGTGCTGGGAACTTGAGTGAGATAACTGCTGTTTGCCGCACTGAACACGTATGCTGGGGGGGGGGGGGGGGGGGGGGGGGGGGGGGTTATCTGGCTGGTCAAATGTACATTTTGTTGCTCAACTGGGATTCGTTCTGCCTGTTGAAGGGTAGTTAATCGTCCGATATGACTAGCCAGATATATAGCTTCAGCATGGTTGATGAACCCGTGCATTGCACTTCTGTTGCCCATATTTGGAATGTTCTGCATGCTTGCCCATCTCCACTGGAAGTACCCATCTCCACTGGAAGTACCCAACAGGTCAAGGGCCACATAGGCCCATAGCCAGGGAGGATTTGAGGGCCTCCTACATGTAGATCGTATCAAACCAGAGGCTGGCTACAGTTATTATTTGTGGTGGCCCTTACTGATTTATCGTTGAGGAGAAGGGTACAATGTACTATTTTTTATTGGCCTGATGTCATGTGATATATAGTTTGCCTTCATTATTGCTATAGGTGCTTTCCTGATTTGCATGTCTGCAAGGCCGAGGGATGCTGTGTGGAACAGAGCAGCAAGAGACTTCCCTCTGCACATGAAATCCCACCGTCGGCTCAACCTTATCCTACTTGTGTACTCCATCACCATGCTAATCGTGACAGTACTAGCTGGGAACCATGGCGACATAACTCCTGATTTGGTGCAGGCACTTTTTTTTGGTGTGCTTGAAATCATCAGTCGACTCTTCTCAGCTTATGCTACAGATGCCCTCAGCAGACCACCAATTGTAAATTACCGTGAACCTGAGCTTGTAGTACCTGTTCAGGCAACTGATGATGTTGCATCTTTGGCTGATACTGACAAGTGCGCATTTGTCCTGCCACATGTACACTACAGGGATCATATCGAGCACGGTGTTCAGAAGATTGATGAACGTTTCGTCACATGGCAAAATTCCCTTGAGGAGAACTATCGGCCAATGACCAGAGATAGTTTCATTATAGGATTTCCTAACCCAGCTGGTGATATTCCACTGTAAGTCTCAGCAACGTCCCAAAAAAACAGAAAGTTAACAGAGCTATGGGCCAACTGAAGTTGTGATGTACACATACATGTACACATTCGTTCGACTCCACCATAGGCTTCATACTTGTTGTAGTACTGTATGCTTGTTCTGTTGTATAGGCCAAGAGTGGCCTGCAGCTTTCGTAGTAAGAACATTGATCGATCGATCGATCTATCTATCTATCTATCTATCTATCTATCTATCTATGTATCTATGTATCTATGTATCACTCTTCAGTCTCTGGTCAGCTTCAGTTCCTGTGCATTCCCAGGGCATTCTTGTTTATGTAGCACCAGGAGCAGCAGTATTTCACTGTTTATGTTTATTTATAGAACATTGTGTGACGTAATAATGATTATTTGAGATCTAGATCTAGATAACAATCTATATGTCGAAATCTTAGCTGACGCAATCACCTAGCCGCACTGCCCATCTGCAGCGGCATGCTACCAAGGGCGTATCGAGCCGCCGAAGGCGGCGAGATCAAGAGGGCATGTAACTCCGCAAACGGCATAATCCAAATCGATTCTATTTTTAGAAACACGTGCTACATTGTTTATTTCATATCCGCGGCGCGCGCAGCTCTGGCACGCTAACCGCGCTAGTCACAGCCACAGTTCCTGAAAATATCCATTCTCTAGTAAGTCAATGAACTTCTATCTAAACTCACTGCTGTTACCCTGGACGGCGCTTACCACTGCCTTCTCCTTGCCTCAGTTTCGCCAACGAACCGTGTCATTCAGTGGAGACGGTCCCGAACGAAGCCTACGGCACCTGCGTGCAATGGCTGCCGCATGTAGGACGGACGGGCACGTTGTTTCCAGTCGTCAAAACGTGGATGGCGTCCATTCATCCACTCTACGCGCTCGATCTAGCTCTAGCTCTCTGGCCTGCTCTGCGATATTCCACGTAATCGGATAATTGCATTCATTCACATATACGGTTACATACCAATGTCTAAAAATAGTATATCCGGTGGCCGCATTTGGATTTTGCCGTTTGCAGAGTCAATACGAGAGTTGCATGCCCTCTTCCCGTTAGGGTCGATGCGCCCTTGATGCTACCTAGTATACCTGTGGGGTGCTACAAAAGAGATGTCACACACCAATGTTAGCGATCTCCACTCTGTTCTGGTCACGAACAATGATGCTCAAGCGAGGGGATCACGTTCTCGCCGTACGATGAAACGCTTGTCATCTCGTTTTGGGTGAGTGGTATTTAACTGCATATCTGAATACGGCCAAATTATGATCAGGGTGTTGTTGAACGGTAGGGCCAAATTCGACCTGCATGGTGAGGATCATGGTGAGCATTTTTTCTGGCAAAGATTCGACCGTGGTCGAACCGTACGTGCAAGATCTAGAGTCAGTAGTAAAACACGTAAAGGTATTTCTCAAGGTTTATGCATGCCTTTGTAACGCTGTGCAGTTGTTTAATAAGTCCAGCAGTCTTGGTAAATGATTGTCATGTTTTGGCTATGCTTTGAAGGTACAAAGGCAATATCAGGTGATGTTTACATACGTCGTACTTGTGAAGCCTGGGGATTCCCCGCGACAACACTCCGGATTATCACCTGGAATTTAATTACAGAGTATCTCCCTATATCATTGGCCTTCAGTTGTAATCCCCCTCACTGTGGGAAGTGAAAGTACTAATAGGATCCTGTTTTTGTTTAACTGGAGAATTCCTGTGTGCTCTCATGCAGTAGCCTCGTTCCCAGGCCGTTTTGGGAGGGAGAAACGACCTGGCATTCAAGCAGTGAAGTCCACGTGATACTTCTGATATTTTCACCGGCTGAGAACGGTCCTTTCCTGCTCGTGGAAGCAACTGTTTGCGCAGGTTCTGCGACGGAAGGCAAGCAGAAGTCGAACGAACAAAAAGTCGTCGTGCAGAGCACTTTCACTAGCGCGATCGAGCGATCAACTATTAATGGGCATGACTGCGACGTTTCAACGCATGACGCAATTCGGTTTACTGTTGTCATGTGACAGCAATCTGAAATCTGATTGGGTCTTCCA
This sequence comes from Axinella damicornis, assembly GCA_963931865.1. Classification (NCBI taxonomy): domain Eukaryota; kingdom Metazoa; phylum Porifera; class Demospongiae; order Axinellida; family Axinellidae; genus Axinella; species Axinella damicornis. Next base: position 17,304,599 of record OZ007506.1, on the reverse strand, counting down.
ACTCTCTGGCAGCGGAAGTAACAGTTTGAACTCGCGGAAGTTGCCAGGCCGTTTCTCCCTCCCATAATGGCCTCGGAACGAGGCTACACATGCAGTAGCTAGCTATAATTCTGAATGGCAATTCGCTCTGACGTCGTTCTATATGTGTAATATGTGCAGAAGCACAAATATACGGCAGTTTTAAAATGTGTGCTTCATACATGTATATGCCAGACTGGACTGGTACCCTTATACGGAGAATCAACATAACGAACAATTGCATACTTTGCGTGTCACTAATCACTGAACTACCGTAGTCTCTCGATAATACGCCCATGGGCGATGAATTTAGAATCTGCTCAAAGAGGGGGATGGGCGTATTTTCGAGGACCCTTCTCCCGAAAATAGGCCCAACCCTTGACTGGAAAGTAGGCCCACCCAATTCGAAAGTAGGCCCACCCAAGTACATGCGTATACGAGTGCAATACTGCAACAGTCATTCTAGCAAGGCTTAACTACTACTAGTCCCGAGTTTCTTGGTGAGCAGGAACAATCTCTTCGTGTGAGTAGCTACAGGAACAGCAAACAGGACACAGCAGGACTGCTTGAATGACGTAGAGTGCGCAGACTATCTTCGGGACTTGCCGATTGCTGCTGCTGCTTCCTAGAAATCTGTAGTGCGCTGCTAGTGCTACGCTAAGGCGATTGCACACGCGAAGACACAAACATGCAATGCACAGCGCGTGCACAGTCTCATGTCATGCATTCAGTACACAGCTGATTATGCAATGGCATGCAACATAATGAAATTCATTGTAAATAGTACCGCGATAGCCAGCCTTCATTTCTTAGTCCAACCTCTTTGACAGTGCTTCTTCCGGAGCTATTCAAGTACTTTTCCTGTTCGAGCTAATAGGGTGGGCGTACTTTCGAGTAATAAATGACCCTTTGCAACAACTTGTCGTGAAAAAGGGGGGTGGGCGTATTTTCGAGGGTGGGCGTATTTTCGAGAGACTACGGTACTAGCGTAAGTGACCAATTGTTGCACAGGTATTGTACCCGTATCCACAGTTTCTGAACGGAATGGTCCACAAACTTCGAACTCCCACTGTGATTATTGCTGAGGCTTCTGCAACATAACTTTAAGCAAATGTAAAAGGAAATGCAGAACCACCCCAGTGGTCAAACACATTACTGCTATGGCAATGCAAAGCACACGGCTTACCCAAAAAAATTTGTAACCATGGTAACTACTTTGTTTAGAGTATGGTAGCAATATTTGATTGGTAGATTCCATATCTGGAAGACAGGTTTCTACATACTGATACTGACCGTCCTTGCTATACTGAATCCACAGCAACACTGCGTTACATGTGCACATGATGTCCAAAAAGTGAATAGCACCTCGTCCACATAACAGGAGCCTTTTTGCATAATTGGTCAAATAAAGACAGTGATAGTGGACTTTACTGTGGACTTGAAAACCAACACGAACGCCTCTACACACCAATGGTTATACCAATGCTCTACAATTAGATGCCTTGATCAATGGCATCTATGTCATTTAGATATCCAGTTGATTTTGATTTGATAACGTAGGTAAGCCGCATCTTCAATGCAGGTTTTCATGAGGGTCCTGGGCCCGGATGATGATGACATCATCACTGAACTTGACTGAGTTACCATAAATTGCTTTTTGTTTTTCTGGAAGGACAAAGGCAAATTCCACTGTTTAAAGCGAACCACCCTTTAACAGGGCTTTAGTGGGATTTAAACCCAGGACAGAGAGTGAGTTGAGCACAAGAGACTCTCCCTCTACTAGTGCAACAACGCACACCCTCAGGCCCTTAGCAGTGGCCTTTCTTAGCTACAGTCAGGCTTGGTCTGAATATACTTATATTGGAGGCACTTGCTCTTTCACATGCAGGAAAGTGCTGAAGGCACATGAGATGGAGGGCTCCCTGTCTCCTAGCGTCTTCGGCCTGATGATCACACTTCTTGCCTTGTGCACACTTCGTACGTGGTTCACTGTATTCCCAAGTCGAAACCCACTCCCGTTGGACACTGCAATGTGTGTCAGTACAGTCGTTCTCCTGCTGTGGATTACCCTCTCCCTTCTATGTGCTGCTTCTGTTGTCACTGTGGTGGAATTCATGAAAGGGCTGAGGTCAGTTCCGACGCATCCTTGCCCGTACTTTGCTCAGGCTCAACTTGGTACATTCGTATCTCGCCTGACCAAACCAATGTCAAGATTAGCTATGTTTATGATGCTCTTCTCGGTGTGTTATGATATACACACTGGCTGGTTCGTATACACCAATTGGGTACACACCTTTCCGTGGCCACTTCAGGTGCTAGAACCACTACCAGCTTTGGCGCTCTCCTTGCAAACTCTTGGGCAGGGTATCGTTCTACTCTTTGCTAATGCGTGCCCTGTTGCCTCCGCGAGAATCAGGACGATAGACCGAAGGGAGTGCTTCAAACTTGTCAACTTCCACATGCTGCTGAACTTTGTCTTATTCTTCCACCCACTGACAATGATTGTAGTTGTTGCAGTTACACAGGCAAAAGAAATTAACGCCAATATTTTCCTGGTCTTTGCTTTGGTGAAGTTGATTTACCACATCTCTTCAGCTGTCAGTTTTCATAGGATTGCAAAGAGAAAGCAGAGTTTGGCTGAAAGGCAAATCCATAAGCTCTGTTTGACAAATTTTGAACACCCAGTTGACACTGCAATTGACATGCAGAACTGTTGTGCAACCAAACAACTGCTCAGAAAGCAGAGTTTGGCTGAAAGGCAAAACCATAAGCTCTGTTTGACAAACTTTGAATATCCAGTTGACACTGCAATTGACATGCAGAACTGTGGAAAAACCAAGCAACTGCTCAGAATGAACCGCAACAGATTTCCGGAATGCAAAGACGTAGTCATAGCACTCAAGTTTGAATTCTGTGTGGAAGAGTTGGAACATTCAAGATTACAATGTCTGACAGCCATCCCATTGGGTGATCACCGCAAAGCTTTGAAGAAAGAAAAAATCGACTGACTTGTGAATGGTGCATGTAATATGTGAGATTCTCATCACGCAATGTTCTGCAAAGGAATTCTGCTGCTGCTGGCAAATTCATGCATTAATTTACCCAGCAAGAAAGAGTGAATCCCAGTGTATTCTTCTTCACCTCTTTGCATGTTTGAATTCCCAGGACATTGCCCTCCTACTATGCCCCAATCTGTTTTTCAAGAGTAGATACAGTTAAACTTCGTAATCATGTCTTGTTACTAAGATATTGTGTCAGTTATTGTAAGGCCTTAAAGAGAATAATTCTTGTTCATTTATCATATCCCCATTTATGTATCATGTATACATGTGTTTGTAGCACCCTTTTACTCCTTCAGTTATAAAATAATTGTATCGATGATAGCTGTGTATGAGTTTAGCTTAAATGGTCAGACACTGCCCAAGAATTATCCAGAGGTGGTATAGTTAAGTTATCCCATGAGCCACTGCATGGGCTATAGCTGCTCGATACCCTGAGCCTGGAGGCTGTAGCTACATCACACCACTAACATCAACAGACCATGCACCGGTTCTGAGATGGAACAATCTACATTTTTGATTACACCTTGGGTTACTCATGGGATAGAATTACATGCTTTCATTGAACGTAAAATGCCCCAAAGTAGGTACACTGTGTAACCTCCAGGGAAAGATTTACGTCATTTGCCTCAAAAGGGATATTCCTGAAATTCCTCAAGGAATTGACTATGAATCTCATTTAGATTCCCTCAAGAGTCACCAAAGGGGTACCCCTGCTATTGATTCTTATTTCTTATCTAACGTAAAAGTTTCCCTATATATTATATGCAACCACCAACCTTATCTAGGGAAAGATTTACGTTATTTGCCTCAAAAGGAATATTCCTGCAATGAGTTGAAAGGGCTGAGGTCAGTTCCGACGTATCCTTGCCCGTACTTTGCTCAGGCTCAACTTGGTATACATTCGTGTCTCACCTGACCAAACCAATGTCAAGATTATGTATACTTATGATGCTCTTCTCGGTGTGTTATGATATACACACTGGCATGGTTGTATACACCAATTGGGTACACACCTTTCCGTGGCCACTTCAGGTGCTGGAACCACTACCAGCTTTGGCGCTCTCCTTGCAAACTCTTGGGCAGGGTATCTTTTTGCTAATGCGTGCCCTGTTGCCTCTGCGAGAATCAAGACGATAGACCGAACGGAGTGCTTCAAACTTGTCAACTTCCACATGCTGCTGAACTTTGTCTTATTCTTCCACCCACTGACAATGATTGTAGTTGTTGCAGTTACACAAGCAAAAGAAATTGACGCCAATAATTTCCTGGTCTTTGCTTTGGTGAAGTTGATTTACCACATCTCTTCAGCTGTCAGTTTTCATAGGATTGCAAAGAGAAAGCAGAGTTTGGGTTGAAAGGCAAATCCATAAGCTCTGTTTGACAAACTTTGAACACCCAGTTGACACTGCGATTGACATTCAGAACTGTTGTGCAACCAAACAACTGCTCAGAAAGCAGAGTTTGGCTGAAAGGCAAAACCATACTGATACGTAAGCTCTGTTTGACAAACTTTGAATATCCAGTTGACACTGCCATTGACATGCAGAACTGGAAAAACCAAGCAACTGCTCAGAATGAACCGCAACAGATTTCCAGAATGCAAAGACATAGTCATGGCACTCAAGTTTGAATTCTGTGTGGAAGAGTTGGAACATTCTAGATTAGAATGTCTGACAGCCATCCCATTAGGCAATCGCCGCAAAACTCCGAAGAAAGAAAAAATCGACTGACTTGTAAATGGTGCATATAGTATGTGAGATTCTCATCACACAATGATGTGCAAAAGATTCCTTCTGCATTGCCTGCTGGCAAACTCATGCATTAATTTACCCATCAAGAAAGAGTGAATCCCCCATGTATACAATAGAAAGGCTAGGCTAGAGGACAGCTAGTGTCATAATATTTCTTTGGGCCAGCTACATGCATACCGGGTACATATTGTGCTCCCAAGATCTAATCTGTCATGTGATACTGGTATATATAGCACCAAAACACTGACGAAAATTAATACAAAGTAGTAATTTTTTTTTGCAAGCAAACTCTGGTACTGGTGAGTCACGGCAGATCCAGTGAGACAGGAAGCCCAACCCCCAATAGGCCACACCCATGAAGCGTAAAATGCAAAACGAAAAACGTGAATGAAAAACAAAATTCTCAGCCACCACCAGAGTATAAATCTATAGAGAGTTAATGCCATGCAAGCAGTACCTCTGCATTTATAGGCACAGAACGTTTGTGATTGTATTATATATAACTAGCTAAGGATTGGCCTCGTTCCCAGGCCGTTTTGGGAGGGCCTGGGAACAAGGCTAGCTAAGGATTAGATTTCAAATGTGCGTTGTAACTAGATCTGCCCACTGCTTATACAGCTACATATATAAATATATAGACAACGTATTATTATTATACACTCTTGATGATAAGGTCAAAGGCTGCAAGCCCTATGCACTGTACATGTGTTTCTAGTAGATATAGGGTTCTATTAACACGTTGTTCCAAAAGCGATGAAAAGCTGGGTGGGGCCTGAGAGCAAGGTTCCAAACAATAAGATGTGTACTGTAGCTACCAGCCCTGAATACAAAGAGATGCATGCAGACAATTTCTTTCTTTCATGCAAAGTCTGCTGCCACATTAATTTTACTGGGCTGTGTGTGAGGTTAATTTGTGTTACAATATTAAGGTAACGACTGTGACAGGCATGTACTGTGGGTTTGGCAATTGGCTTCGATTGGCTGGGACTTGGTCATGGAGACCAAAATGCTGAAATATTTCAGACTTAAATTGGAGACTGTTAAATGTCGTAATGTCATTATGTGAAGGAGTGCTAAAAACTAAGGGAGGTGGGTATGAACATTAAAGATGTGAGACAGTCTAGTCGTCTCACATCCTAATATTCTAATCCCAGCACTGCAGCTTACATCACACGGGGGTGTGGTTTGAAGCATAGCTACTACGGATGAGTAAAATCTAACGGTTCAGAATTTTCTGTTTGAAATATTGTACAGCAAATGTAACCGAGGATGCATGGTTGGACTAATTGTCAGAAACAGTGTTGAATAAGTATAGAAATCAAGTATAGCAGCCCCCCAAAATCATTAGTGTTACTATAGCAACAAAAACATTTATATTTATATGTGTTCATTTCATTGGTTCCAAGATCTCTCCCGAACAGGATTCATATTTGCTTACTGGAGGTGGACTACTTCTTCAAGATTTTCATGGTCGCTTCCGAACATGATTCATATTTGCTTAGTGGAGGTGGGTGCCCTAAACCAGGGCAGGTTGAAAGGGGAACCCTCCCACCCGAAAGAGCCACCCATTTCTTGACATTCGGTTGGTACAGCATGACAATATCCCCTTCAATAATGGGATTGCCAAAAGACTTCCCCATTGCATATATATGGAATACCTCTCCCCAGCATGCATCCCAAGTACTACTGTCTTTAAAACCGTAGGTGGATGTGGGTGTCCCAGGACAATCAAATTTTCCACAGTCTGTACCACCAGGACATCCCAACCACCATCCAGATTGGTGTGGGTAGTGAATTCCAACCATATCTCCCACACAAAATGTTCCTGGTCCACTTTGACGATACAACTCGAAGACCTCTCCCCAACACCCCCAGTGGTTAGTCCCTGGACAGTTCCCTGCGACAGTGCACGGGTTGGTCCAGCAGGAGAGCCAGTTGGACGGGTTACATGAAGGCTGAAAGGCCACTGTGTCTCCGTGAGATATTGCTGTATGAGGAATAATTAATAGTATCGTCACATTTTGTGTATAGAATGTGAAAAGAACCTGTGCATCACTGTTGAATCTATGGTTAGAGCACTTGCTGGATTGTCTCCATGGCTTGCTTTTTGTATTGCTGTACATGTCTTTGAGGTTGGGCTGCCAAGGTGACTCCCATGTTTAACTGGGATGATTTCAGGGGGTCGTGCTGAACATGGCATAAAACAGGAATCTTTGTCTTGCTGTATAATGGCAAAATTTTATGCCATACTTGTCTTGCTATATAATGGCAAAATTTTATGCTGAAACGTCGTGCAAAATTCCCTAGTGTAAATTTTGCACAGTACAAATTTTATGCCGACTGCTTAATTAAAGGGTCTCACAGTCTAATTGGGTTAATTAAAGGGACATACTCTTTTTGTGAGCCCTGTTTGAATGCGCAGGTAGCATAAAATCTTCCCTTGGTGTTTCCTCATAAACACAAAATTTGATTCCGACTGCTTTAATGAAAGGGTTTCACCCTATTAGGGTTAATTAAAGGACATACTCATTTTGTGAACCCCGTTTGAAAGCAGGTTGGAAGGGAAACTTTGACATAAAGGGTGTCCCCAATTGGGTTAATTAAAGGGGCATACTAACAGTTTGAATGCAGGTTATTGATAATTGTACCACAGTGCGTGGACATTATTACCCCGCGCGCGCATGCGCGAAGCGGGGTTAAGCAATCGGTTTTGGTGTCTGTCGTCTGTCCAGCGAAAAAAATTGAAATCTCGCCTCATAGACCCTCATAAACCGTCGAAATGGAGTCAAACAATAGCAAATAGCAAAAAACTGCTCTATGTGTACCTGACTGAAGTCAAGGCGCTCCGTTTCGCTGTATTTCGGCTATTTCCTACTTTTCATAACTATTCATAACATTGGCTCCACCTCTTCGTGACTTCAAGAACAGGACACGCAGTGCATTTGGAAACTTCATGCTTCGAGATGACCGCTAGGAAACTGCTTTCTCACGATCTATGTACTTCACAGACATCATGGCTATTGTTTCGGCTGTTTTTTCCAGCTATTTCCTATTATTCGTAACATTTGGCCCCACCTAGAACCTCTCCAGCTTCACAATATAGTATATACGGTAAGCGGTCACTCCCACACCTTGGATATGGCCATACACGAACACAGTATATGCGATAGCAGCCCTGTTCGCCGTTGCGCGTCACGTCGATTGTAGCTGCACTGCATGCATCCTGGCCTGACGTTCAGCGCGGGGTATGTGTTCTATGAACACCTCTAGTTTTGAAAGGCACTGCTACAGTGGACAAATCCCATGTATACTAAGCGCGGTGCCTTTGAAGCCAGGGTATGTAATAGTTAGAGCCCGGTCACCAGGGATTTACGTTGCCATAAATCCCTGGCGACCGGGCTCTACTTGTTATATATCCCATCTGATTGGTCCATTGAACCTCATTTCCGTCTCGCTCACAGCCCCTCCCCAGATGAGCTTCGTCATTTGGGGAGGGGCTGTGTCGCTGTGAGCTTCGTCGTATCCATATCCATATGACCTTTACTATAGTACTATAGCTATTTGAACCTTGAAGTTTTAAAAACGAAGTGGATATTGGTCCGGCAGGAAGTAGGGCAATGGGTTAGGGTATAGGGTATATTAGAGCCAGGGCCGGTGTCAGAGGCGTGAGTGACTCCCCGGCGTGAGTGACTCCCCGGTCATTGGCGCCTAAGGCGGAAGTGACCCCCCCCCCCCCCCCCCCCCCCCCCCCCCCCCCCCCCTGGCGGGAATGACTCCCCTTCACGGTACGGTACGACCGTACCGAATGCTGATGCTACGGCGCTACAAAAGCTGATGCGCCATCATGCGGTGTCATTATTCAGGTATGGAGGAGTTTCGGACAGAGCTGAGTGTTGTGGAGGATTATCTACTGCGGGGGAAGTATCCCGATGGGTTCTCAAAGGCGGAGAAGGCCAACCTACGGCGAAAATGCCGAAACAATTTCATGATGGACAAGGGCGTTCTACATTACAGGAAGAATACTGGATCGAGGTGAAAAGGATGGGAATGACTGGCGCATCTGCATCAGATCAGAGGAGGAAAAAACTCGTATTCTTGAGTCATGCCATTCTGGAGTTGCAGGTACGCTATTAATGTAGCTATATATGTAGCTAGCGCTGTTCACTTTAATCATACCAAGACTGTCAGCGTTTCCCTTGCCAATAATTATAACCTGTTTATGTTTGCTTTAGGGAGTCATCTTGGGAGAGACAAGACGTTGGAAAAGATCACATCAGACCAAATTTCCTGCAGCCAAAAGACAGCGTTTACTGTATTAGAACTGCATGCATTCTGTATTTGATATGTCAACTATAATTTTTTTGCATACTTGTATTATCCCTGTTTATTATATCTCTGAAAGTTATAATAATTATTTTACCTCCAGTGTTATCTTTTTCTCCAAGTCATGAATATTATGCTCTCCATACCGGTTCTAGATGCGCGCGCGTTTCGGTACCTATACTACTTCCTGCTGGACCAATATCCACGTCGTTTTACATTGCGCAACAGTTTGCGCATGTGCACGTTCAATTACCACAGGGAGTGAAATATGACCATAACCATGTGTGGTTACCCTGAGGGAGGGAAATATGGCTCATACACTTCTATGGCATTAGTATAGTCATATGAGTGTTGCTAGGCAGCTGTGAACATACACTAATTGACGACATGACACTATGGTACAAGTCAGCTGTACCATGGCTTCGCTAGGGTGTATGAGATTTGTACCTTTCGTGCAGTTTTGCTTAGGGTTAGGCGGGGCCTGGGAACGAGGCTAGGTACGACGCTTCGTTCCCAGGCGCCTGGGAACGAGGCTATGTGACCCGATCACGAGTACGAGTGCGAGTGTCGATCGACTGAGCGGCGCTCGATACGCGATGTTGCCTCGATGCTCAAAGTCGCGATGGAGCGCCCAGGTAAAACAAAAAACCCAAAACAAACTACCTGGCCTGAGCCCACCCGGCCCACCCTGCTGCGCCGGCCCTGCTGTAACAAATTTATGCAGGGTTCAACTTTTCGTAGTAGATCAGGAAAAACGAGAAAATTTGAGCCTCCAAAAATTTCCCGCTAACCCTCGCAGTACATCGTAGCCGCGGCGTTTGATCGCGGAATTAGTACAGAAATTCCGATTCCGTAAATTACCCGATACGGTATCGGAATTTCATAGACGTACCTGATGGATTACATGTACTGCTGGCCTGTTGCTCTCGCACTTCCTGCAAATAAGCCTCTGAGGGCTCGGCCAGGGAGTCCACGGAGCTGGACAACAGAAGCTGTGCAGTGATGGCAACCAGAAGTACGTGCGTAGCATGCATTGCTGCAAGTCTGCTCCTCCAAAACAATTCCTCAGAAGATAACATTCGGAATCAGATGATTCGGGGAGCAGCTGCCTTTTATACAAGTTTGATCTAACTATATTCATATTGTAGATCAGTTGGAAAGCAGCTGAAGACAATTACGTAGGTTCCAATACTCCTTTTGGGGATTCATGCAATGTGTCATGCAGGCTGAGAAGTAGCTACATTACAGATAGCAGGTGTTACAGTAACTTGTGAGCTTTTAGGGGGCACTTTGTTGACAAGCATGCATGGGGACACTTTGTGACAAAAAGGATAGCTACTTTAGTAACAAGCATTCAAGTGGCCTCTCTTTTGTGCAGCTTTTAAGACACTGGTAACAAGCAGGCACGTTGTATGCTTTTAGGACACTTTGCATGCTAACAAGCAGTATGCTTAACTTTGCAGGCATAGCTTAGTAGCTAGCTGTAGCTATAATTATTGTATGGACATTGTAAGGTTTTAGAGGACACTTTGGTAACAAGCTGGCACATTGTATGCAGATTGTAAGCATTTAAGGGACACTTTGGTAACAAGCAGGCACATTGTATGGACATTGTAAGCTTTTAAGGGACACTTTGGTAACAAGCAGGCACATTGTATGGACATTGTAAGATTTTAGAGGACACTTTGGTAACAAGCAGGCACATTGTATGCAGATTGTAAGGGACACTTTGGTAACAAGCAATCACATTGTATTCACATTGTGAAGCTTTCAAAGGACACTTAGGAAACAAGCAGGAACATTGTATGCACATTGTAAGCTTTTAAGGGACACTTTGGTAATTATAACAAGCAGGCATGTTCTATATAGGAGTACTGACACAGGAAAAATCTATGTGGAAAATCTCTCCCTTGGTTTTGACCTTCCTCACAGTACATCACGTTGTGGCTAGTTGGTCTTCTGCTTACAATAGCTCCCAGTATATTAGTACAGCCTATCTGCTGTAGTTGTTGTCATGCATACTATTTTCATTAACTATGCTGCCGTTGGCAAGCCAACACTTTCTTTTACTCTAACAATGTGATATCAATACCAAATAGCAACTGCTAAATGTAAAATTGCTAACTCAAGCTTGCAAGCACTTAGAACTTGGGTTCATGCAGGGGAAGCCAGAGACTCCATGTGCATGCAAGATGAACATAACACGTTACTGGAAGTGAGTTTCCCCGTAATTGCTTCAGGGCGTAAAACGAAGTTTAAAATTCTGTTCCATTCCATTCCGGTCCTGTCCAGATCCAGTGATTTTCCATTGATTTGTGATCTGCTCTCTAGCTTGCAAATTTGTTGTCCTAAGGACTATGTAGCTACATATATACTGTAGCACTGCATTACATGTTACATACCTTGCTTTTCTGTCCAATCGCTAACTGCAAACTGTAACGTGCAGGGTGCTCGCTCTGACCAAGGTTCTACTACTCCTGTCCTGTGACTACCGCTAGACCCTCTGAATTATGCATACTATCTTTTAATGCCAGGAGCCTTTACCCAAAACTTCTGGAATTAAGAGCATTGTGTAATATACAAAATCCTGATGTAGTATGCGTGACAGAGTCATGGCCTCAAGTGATATAGCTGATGAGGAGTGTGCTATTGACAGATACAAGTGTGTTCGACTGGATAGGAACCGGCATGGTGGTGGTGTTGTAATTTATGTTCGTGACAGCCTTGAAGTTCATGTGCTTTTACGGGCTCCCATTGACCTAGAATTTGTACTTGTAGCTATCTATAAGCAATGTCCATTGTAAGCTATTTATTGGATTGTTGTATAGGCCACCTGTAAATCTAGCAGTATAATCTTTATACTGTTTTGGAAGGGCTGGATGTATTTTCTAATTTGTATTAGTGGGGGATTTTAATGTTGACTTTTGTAACAGACACCACTTTTTGTATGCGAAGCTGTCTAATATTCTGTGTAGCTTTTCTTTAACCCAGGTTGTTGCACAACCAACGCACGCTAGTCCATCTGGGAGAGATACACTCATTGATCTAGCCCTGTTGTCTAATCCCTCGCAACTGATGAGTTGTGATGTGATACCACCACTTGGCAGTTCTGACCACAGTGGAATTTCCCTGCATCTGAAGTGGTCTGCTGGCAGCATCCCTGGCAGAACAAGTAAACGGGTCATATGGAGGTATGCACATGCTGACTTTCAGAAAGCATGCAGACTGATTAATGAGACTAATTGGGATTGGCTGTATGACTTGTCTGATGTTGATGTCGTCGGGGATGAATGGGAGAAATTGTTCATGGCCATTATGGACCAATGTATCCCTAAGGCAAGTCTTCCCTCTAGACGTAATCTCCCATGGATGACAACGAATATCAGGAGCTTTATGAGGAAGCGAAATATGTCTTATCGCAAAGCTAAGAGGACTGGGATGAGAAGGGATATGGACAAATACAAAACAATGCGAAATATGGTTGTAAGGTTGTTCAGGCAATCTAAGAAGAGTTATTTCAAGACTCTTGGAAAATGCGGCAGTAAAAAGTTCTGGAAAACAGTGAAACAGTTGAGAAAAACTTCTAAAGATATCCCCACCTTGAAAACTACCTCCAATGAAGCCTCTACAAGTATACGAAAGGCTGCCTTGCTTAATGAAGTCTGTATACCAAGAATTTTAACTCAGCCCTGCCGCCTCTAACTCATGCTGATTGGCAGAGTATACACGCTGATCCCTCTCTTTGTCCCGATGGGCTATTGTGCACTGAAGATGAAGTTCTTGGCTTGTTACTTTCAACAGACACTAGCAAAGCCTCTGGACCTGATGGGGTTTCTTGCCAAATGCTTAAGGCCACTGCACACGCTATTGCTCCCATCCTGACTAGGCTTTTTAACCAGTCAGTCAAATCTGGAATGCTACCTACCAAATGGAAACTGTCATCGGTAGTTCCAATCCCTAAAAAGGCTGATAGTTCTAGTGAACCAAATGACTACAGGCCAATTTCTCTTCTCCCTGTTGTCAGTAAGCTCCTTGAAAGGCATACACACAACCTAGTAACAGAACATCTACAGACAAATGGCCTACTCTCTGCACAATGGGGATTCACACCAGGTAAATCTACTACCACTGCTCTTGTCTCCGTCTTTCACGACATCCTGCAGCTGGCGGATCGAGGAAAAGACATCGGGCTGGTATTTTTCGACCTTCGTAAGGCTTTTGATAGCGTGCCCCACAAGCCTCTTTTAAATAAGCTGAAGGCTGAAGGATATTGGCCTCAACCTCAACGACTATCTTCTGCGATGGCTATCTCCTACAACCGACACCAGTATGTTGTGGTGGATTGAGAATCATCTCCCCCAACCCAGGTGTTGTCTGGAGTCCCGCAAGGCTCAGTTCTCGGACTGCTATTGTTTTTAATATACATTGATTGTATTGCATCAGTGCCGCTGACTGGTGACTCTAAACTTGTTCTCTATGCGGATGACGTTTTGCTCTTTAAGCCGATCTGCCATCCTGACGACTACATCGAGCTCCAGACTGACATCAATACAATACATCAATGTGTCAGGGAGTGCCACCTAACTCTGAACCCATCTAAATGCAAGGTTCTTATTGCATCCAAAAAGAGAACTCCAACTGCACCACTATTATTGGATGGCAGGCCCATGGAACAAGTCAGCAACTACCGCTACCTGGGAGTTATGGTTACCAGCAAACTATCCTGGTATGACCACATTCAGCAAATCTGCACCAAGGCTCGACGATTAGTTGGTATGCTATATAGGCAGTTCTATTGCTGGGCAGATACTACTACATTGCTCACACTTTACATCGCATGCATCCGTCCACACCTTGAATATGCCTGTACCCTCTGGGATCCATATACATGCAAGGAAACTCACATGATTGAATCTGTGCAGAAATTTGCCTGCAAAGTCTGTCTGAAGTGCTGGGATTTGAACTATGATGCTATGCTGCACCTCCTGGGTATCTACACGCCGGCAATAGTTGAAACTAACTTGTCTGTACAAGGTACTTCATGGGTATTCCTTTTCCCCCCGCTTTGCGCGGACTGCACTGATCAATGCTACGCGCCTCTATGCACTAGTCTCGGTACCAGACTATTCGCGCATGGCGGAATAGTCTGGAAGACTGCCCATATACGAGTGGTTCTGACATCAAGAATCTGCAAACCACAGTGCTTCCATATACGGCACGTGACTTCCAAGGCGTTAAGTAAGCTATACATGCAAGCAGTATACTTGGAACAAATGTGCCGTATAGCTATAATATGGAGCCGCTGTGGTTCTTATCTACACCCTGGGTGTCAGAACCACTAGTGTATTGGCAGTCTTCCAGACTATTCCGCCGTGAGTGAATAGTCTGGTACCGAGACTATCTATGCACTGCCTCCGGCAGTGTATAATTGTCCTGTTATGCGCGGGGGGTTAAGGTTACCGTGCGCGCGCCGTACGGGAAATGTATACTTAAGGTTACGGGATCCCTGCGCGCGGATACGCGCACCGTATACTTAATTAAGCGCTATTTTATAATTTTTTTGTCACCAAAAACAAAGCCGTGTGATCCGACTTGGATATAGGCACGAACAGTATAGAAAGGGCCGGACGAAGCGTTTTTGTAAATGCTGATGACCGCTCCGAAGTTATTTGACGCTGTATTCCATAGACGGGAATCAAGATGGCGGTTATTTATACTCAAGGGTCGTTCTTTCGAAGACAGTTTAACCTAGCCACAAAACGCTTCCGTCCCGCCCTGTAGCTTCCTATGGCGTGTCTCCCAACAGTAGAATCGAGTTGCTGGTGGTCTTCGCACTGGAGATTTTTGGTGAATAGTTTGCTGGAATCGATTTAACCAGCGTACGACGGCTACAGTGTGAGCTGCTGTAATGATGTTTAGTCTGCATGTTGACTACCCTCCCTGCTTTGTGTCTACTAAGTTTGATTTCGCTAGCTTACTTTCTGTGCGAGAAAAACGGGGTTGAACAAATTGTCTGGCCACGCCCACCGCGCGAACCAAAAATCTCTGGTACTAACAGCGTGAGCAACTTGATTCTGGCGGTGGAGGTGCGCTGTAACAAGGTGCAGGGCATGACGGAAGCTTTTTTTGATGGCATAAATTTATCTGCTGTCTCGCTCGAGAAAAGCCGGCTTTATGGTGAACTACGTTTTTGCACGGCTATACTTGGGGGATGAAGGTTTAAAACCCTTGGGGTAGGTCTTGGGACTGCTGTCCTGAGATTCATCTGAGCACCTCCCTCCTACGCCCCCTGCCCCTCCCACCATCTGGCCAGCATGCATGTCATATATAGCCAGCCGTACATGTTTGATCACAACTGATACCTCCAGCATCATACTGCCTAGGTAGAAATAGTTCCTGGCTACGCCCCTGGAAATAATTTTTGGTGCATTTCTGAAGAGGAAACCATATTGCCTATGCTGCCGCTTCATACATCATTACATGGTTTCATGGTTCAAATAATATTGTCAATGGTAATTAATGTGCCTGACAGCATACCATTTCATGTCCACGCACGCGAAACGCCAGTAATCTCGGTACCAATTATCACTCAGGAAACCTGTAGTCTGGATCCCAGACCCAACTCGCTGGCCGGTTGGGTCTGGGATCCAGACTAGGAAACCTGTACCAGGGAAGCGTCCGCGAGTTTTAATACCCTATAGTCTATTATTACCCCGCGCGCGCATGCGCGAAGCGGGGTTAAGCAATCGGTTTTGTCCGTCAGTCGTCTGTCGTCTGTCGTCTGTCGTCTGTCTGTCAGGCGAAAAAAATTTAAATCTCGCCACATAGACCCTCATAAACCATCGAAATGGAGTCAAACAATAGCAAATAGCAAAAAACTGCTCTATATGTACCTGACTGAAGTCAAGGCGCTCCGTTTCGCTGTATTTCGGCTAATTCCTACTTTTCATAACTATTCATAACATTGGCTCCACCTCTTCGTGACCTCAGAGTCCCATCAAGAACAGGACACGCAGTGCGTTTGTTAACTTCACGCTTCGAGATGACCGCTAGGAAACAGTGTTTTCCCTCGATCTATGTACTTCGCAGACATCCTGGCTATTGTTTCGGCTGTCTTTTCCAGCTATTTCCTATTATTCGTAACATTTGGCCCCACCTCTCCAGCTTCACAATATAATATGCAGTAAGCGGTCACTCCCACACCGGTACCTTGGATATGGCCATACACGAACACAGTATACGCGATAGCCGCCCTTTTCGATGCGCATCGGCAGAGATGTCACGTCGATTGTAGCTGCATCCTGACGTTCAGCGCGGGGTATGTGTTCTATGAACGCCTCTAGTCATGAGGAAAGTAATAGTACTGTCCTTTCTTGTTGTCGTAGGCTGCACTGCAGCTATACCAGTTCGCAATGAAGACTGGATACAACTGGGCAAACCGGGACCCAATCACGAGCTGTCCCTGACCTTCGCCATCCAACGGACGAACCCCAGCTGGCTGGCCGAGAAGCTGAGGGCGGTTTCCTACCCCGATTCGCCAGACTACGGTAAATACATGAACTTCGACGAGATCGCCGAGTACGTGCATGGGAGGCCGGAGTCTGTTCGGGCAGTCGTCGACGCCTTGGCCTCAGTGGGGGTCGGAATGGAAAGAATCGACTTTACCCTCGGACGAGACTTCGGCGTTGTCGCGATCCCCGTCGCTGCCGCCGAGACCCTCTTTGCAGCTGAGTTTTATGAGTTTCAGCATTCGAAGGAACCTGATTGGAAAATCGTCAGATGTCTATCCCACACGGTACCAAAATCCCTCACAGAACACTTGGAGTTCGTGTTTGGGTTAACAGAGTTTCCAGCGCCGACTAAAGTCGAGAAAGTGACGGGCTGTGAAACAGCTACTGCAATGACGAACCCCATTCTCATAGACAGCGTTTACAACTTGACTTCTTACCAATCAACGAATTCAAGCAACTCCCAGGCTGTTGGCGGGTTAGGAACTGTTGGTGTCAACTTTTCTCCTGATGACCTCACGTATTTCCAGAGGGAGTACAGCATTTCCTTGAATCCAATCACAAAAATAGTGGGTACCAACAATGCCAGCGATCCTGGAATTGAGGTCAGCCTTGATGTGGAGTATATAACTGCTGTAGGGCGGAATGTGGCGACTTGGTATGTTGCGAGACCTGATGCTGACTTTCTCAAGTGGGTTGTTGAGATGGTGAATACTACTGATTCACCGTGGGTCCACTCGGTTAGCTTTGCAGCAGACTGGCCAGCTGAATACCAAATTCGGTGTGACGATGAATTCATGAAGTTTGGTATTTCAGGTCGAACTCTTCTCTTTCCAAGTGGAGACCTTGGTGTACACTGTGTCAACAAGACTTTTGTCCCTATTTGGCCTGGCTCTAGCCCCCATATTACTTCTGTTGGTGGAACTCTAATAAATAATGAAGAAGCCTGGACGTGTGGAGGTGGCGGTTTCTCTGATGTCTTTCCCACCCCAGCCTATCAGCTGCCTGTCGTTAAAGCCTATCTTGAAAGCGGGACAGCTCCACCTACAACCTATTTTCATTCCAATGGAAGAGCTTATCCAGATGTCAGTGCATTTTCAGTTGCTTATGATGGAATTGTAAATGACAAATCGGGTGCGTTTTATGGAACCAGTTTTGCAACCCCCACAGTCGCAGGTGTTGTGTCATGCTTGAATGATATTCGCCTTAACAAAGGCAAACCAACACTTGGCTTCCTAAATCCTCTTCTCTACCAAACATTTATGGGCAAGGGGTTCAATGACATCACAAAAGGAGAGAATATAGGAATATCAACCTGCCCTGGCTTCAAGGCCATCAAAGGCTGGGACCCAGCTTCTGGGTGGGGCAGTCCAAACTTTGGCATCCTTAGTAACCTGGTTTGAATGATGACTGGTATGGTCACCAGTTACTGTTTAAAAGTGTAGTTTCAAACTTTAACTTGTAGATTTTAGAAGTTTTGAACTGGGATTCTTTGAACTTTTAGTTTCAGCAGAATTGCTTTATCAATTCCAGAAAACTGTCTCGTGTTACACGTGACCAAGGTATTGAAATCTTGGGTCACTAGACTTAATATGCATGGTATGTGGTTAGCCTCGTTCCCGGACCGTCACCACCTTCAGTCTTTGATCCCTTGCTGATTATGGAAATGTATACGTATATGGGAAAGGCCTGCATGGAGATCATTCTTGTCATGTACATTTGTATGCATGACATTAGCTATGCAGGTTG
This sequence comes from Axinella damicornis, assembly GCA_963931865.1. NCBI lineage: Eukaryota > Metazoa > Porifera > Demospongiae > Axinellida > Axinellidae > Axinella > Axinella damicornis. Next base: position 17,286,188 of record OZ007506.1, on the reverse strand, counting down.
ACATATAGGCAAACGTAACACAAGGGAGGCATCGCTTGATCATGACGAAGGTTCTTAAAGTTTTTTAATTCCATCAAAGAATGGAGGCCAGTCTTCGCAAGACAGGATCAATGATGTCTGTTAATTGTCCAGGATGCTAGGGGATGGGTCGGCAAAAATGACAGCCGGGCACTGCCTCTGTGTATCTACGTCTGTCTACCAGCATGTCTGCAGATGCTAAGTATTCAAAGACTGGAGATGTAATACGTCTAGCCTCGTTCCCAAGCCCCCACACCCAGCTTTTGTCTTCATAGTAAATCCAGCCAGCAGGCCAAGCCTTATGCGTGCTTTGATGAACAAACATGCATGCATTCTGAAGGTCACCCCTCAGAAAATTCTTAACACTCATACATTGTAAAATCTTGTGTGCATGTTTGAGTTGAAATTTGCCAAGTTACACATCAATTAATCCTGAGTTCCATCCCATGGTGTGCACAAACATGTAACAAACACCTGATCGGGTTCCACTGCACCGAGGAACAAAAACTGCCGGTGCGCGCCACTGTGGAAACTACATTGTTGAAGTAACAATACATGGCACAACTCACAACTCACAACTAGCTACAAGCAAGTCACATGGGATGACAATTATCATCCGATGACTTGCTTGTAGTTGTGAGTTGTGAGTCTTGCACATGTAAATGGTTACGATCAGCAGATGTATGCATGAGCTGCACTTGAGGTGACCAAAACCAACCATTATGTTTTACAGTGGCACATTCCACAGCGGAGGAGGCAATGAGATGATGGAAATGTCTAAAAGTGCACTGAGATGTCTGCCAGTCAGTGCAGCGAAACATCTTTGAGCATATTGTTAATGAGATTCATAGTTGATGAGAATGGGCCCTGAAAACGGCCTAGACTTGCACTGTGTGCCACTTTGGGATGGTTTGCCGATTTTTAATGAGATTCATTGATCCTCCATGCACATATTAATAGAGTGTATTATCTATGCTTCAATTCGTCTTTCGCAAGTCCTAGTACAGAGCGTTACTTGGGAAGATATGGAGGCAGAAAGCAGGCAAGGTAGGCATAAATACATGTACACATGCAATGACATTATGAGTCTCGAAGCCGCACCCATAGATATTATGATATCTATGCCGCACCTTTCGCGCTCGCACGCACGCGAGGAAAGGGTCTATGTACAGAGCAATGAGAGCAGAACAGCAGCTGTGGTTACTAATCTAAGAGTGCGATTTTCACATTGCACCTAGTGAAGGATACGGTTGTAAATAGATTGGGGCGTGGTCGTTGTTCGCAAATCGGTCATAACTAGATCCTAGCGACAAGACTTCCTGTGACACCGGAAGTGACTTAGCACTCAGTGGATAACATTGGAGCTGGCGGTATAGTGATAATAATTGCTCGAAACAAAGCGCAGACTGCATGCACGCTGGAGAGTATATCATGAGGAAGATAATACCGTCCTTTCTTATTATCGTAGGCTGCACTGCAGCTATACCAGTCCGCAATGAAGACTGGATACAACTGGGCAAGGCGGGACCTAACCACGAGCTGGTCCTGACCTTCGCCATCAAGCGGACGAATCCTGGTTGGTTGGACGAGAAACTGAGGGCGGTGTCCTACCCTGATTCGCCAGAGTACGGTAAATACATGAATTTCGACGAGATTGCTGAGTACGTGCACGGGAGGCCAGAGTCCGTTGAGGCAGTGGTGGACGCCCTGGCCTTGGTGGGGGTTGAAATGGAGAGTATCGACTTTACCATTGGCCTAGACTTCGCCGTTGTTACCATCCCCGTTGCTGCCGCCGAGACCCTCTTTGCAGCAGGGTTTTATGAGTTTCAGCATTCGAAGAAAACTGGTTGGACACTTGTCAGATGCCTATCCTACGTGGTACCAAAATCCCTCACAGAACACTTGGAGTTCGTGTTTGGTTTAACAGAGTTTCCAGTGACTAACCTCGAGGTAGCGGGTCAGTGTCTTCCACCAGAAGCGCATGAGCCGCCAAAGGCGGCCTCAGAGGATCCTGCTGGGCTTCCACCTACCCCGAATGTAAATCCTTCACTTATCAACAGATCTTACAACTTGTCTGATTACACATCAACAAATTCAAAAAACTCTCAAGCCGTTAGTGGATTGGGAAATTTAGTCAGCAACTACTCTCCCGACGACCTCAAGACCTTCCAGAAGAAGTACAACATCCCCTTGAATCCAATCAATAAAATAGTGGGTAATAACAACGCCAGTGATCCTGAACTTGAGGCAGATCTTGATGTGGAATATATAACTGCTGTAGGGCGGCGTGTTTTGACATGGTATATTGTGCGACATGATTTTGACTTTCTCCAGTGGATCGTTGATGTTGTGAATACTACTGATGCACCTTGGGTCCACTCGGTTAGCTACTACGGATCAAACAACCCAATTCACTACAAAATGCGGTGTGAGGATGAATTCAAGAAGTTTGGCATTTCTGGTCGAACTCTTCTCTTTCCAAGCGGAGACTTGGGTGTAGACTGCATCAACCAGACTTACGTCCCTATTTGGCCTGGCTCTAGCCCTCATGTCACTTCTGTGGGTGGAACTCTATATACTGATCAAGTCTGGGTGTGTGGAGGTGGTGGTTTCTCTGATGTCTTTCCCATCCCAGACTACCAGAAGCCTGTCGTTGCAGCCTACCTTAAAAGTGGGGAAGCTCCACCAATGAAGTATTTTAACAACTCAGGAAGAGCTTATCCAGATGTTAGTGCGTTTGCAGTTAATGTTGAAGGAATTGTAAATGGCAAACTGGATCTGTATTACGGAACACGTTTTTCAACTCCCACAGTCGCAGGTGTTGTGTCATGCTTAAATGATATTCGCCTTAACAAAGGCAAACCAACACTCGGCTTCCTAAACCCTCTTTTGTACCAAACACTACAGGGCAAAGGGTTCCATGACATCTCAGAGGGGGATAATTCTGGAGTATCAAGCTGCCCTGGCTTCAAGGCCATCAAAGGCTGGGACCCTGCTTCTGGGTGGGGCAGTCCAAACTTTGGCATCCTCAAAACCCTGGTCTTACAGGTTTGACTGTTATGGTCATGCACCATGCAGTGACTGTGAAGAAAACTCGGTTCTTCGTAAGCTACATATAGACATGCGAAGCAATGGTTGTACGCTGTACGGCTGTAGGTTATAGATGTGCTGCATGGTTCATTGGACGTAGCTCCGCAGAAGGTAACTATCATAGAGTCGGTAGACTCTATTATGTAGGGATGCGACGTACACGCAATATAAGCTAATAGCTACACTGACATGTATATATTAACGATTACCTATAGTACCTCTCCATGTACGAAAACCAAATCCGAGCCAAGCCGCAGAGCTATAGTTAGCTGTGTTGGTTGTTATGTGCCAGGATTAGTATAGGTTATTGCACTCAAGCAGGTCTCTTAGCTGTTTTAGAAACCTGAGGGATACTACCTATAGCTAATCACCGAGGGCGAAGCCCGAGGTGATTATTAATAGGTGCATCCCGAAGGTCTCTAAACAGCTAAGAGACCTGCTTGAGTGCAATAACCGGCTTAGATTATGGGTTATATCTTTCAGTTTCTCTGTATGAAATACGAATTTTTAATAAGGTGTATATTTTAGAAACCTCATTAAGCATACCATAGTTAGCTAGCTGTATACTCCATGACGGCACTATACCAGCCTTAAATGTGCTAGCTAATCAGCTTTTTAATAACTAAAATTCCCGTAGCTACTGCATCGGAGATGTTTCTTTCATTATACATGTAGTGCCTTGCTAATTTGGCCTGCTTGTGTTCTGTTGAATTAATGGAGGAAGTAGTCTCGGGACTATGGAGGAAGCAGAACTTAGCTAGTCATAGTAGCTGGCACAACTGCATGTAGCACATGTTGAGAATGACCTTCATCTTTGCACTCAGTGAAAATAACCAAAGGCAGTTTTCATGAAATGGACACCTGTGCATTGAATGTTCCATTCATACTGATAGGTGAAAGTCCAAGATACCTATCCCAGGATACCGTATTATGCATTATTGCATGCCTCAAGATCAAGTTGACCAAAGGCAGTTTTCATGAAATGCACGGTAAGCTTTGGAGAGAGAGAAAGAATTCCACAGAACAATCAGACCCATGATAGGACCCGTAGAAGAGGAGTAGAGGCAGTTTTTCTGTCTGCCAGAAGTCTCGTTCCCACTTCCCAGGATCTGGGAACGAGATAGTCTCGTTCCCAGACCGAAACGCGGAAAGAGGGTCTGGTGTTCTGAGCGATATTTCTTGGCGCATGGGGCGGGGTTATACGGCGTAAGGAATGTAATTATTGCATTCTGTATGTCCACTCCAATGAAAGCGCACCTATCACTATTCTTATAAACGTACTGTAGCAGCGCGTTTGGTCCTTCACGAGGGACACCAAAGGGCTAACAACAACGTACAGTTGCCTTGCGCTGGTACAGAACAGTGGCGTAGCCAGGAATATTGAATTGGTAGGGCACTGTTTATGCACGCTGCCGAAGGCAGTGCATAGAGGTGCGGAGCGCTGAAAAAAAATTTCGCCTTAACTTTCAGTTATCAGGATGGGCTCTCGTGGCACCTTCGTGCTTTGCACTTCAAGTTCCATGTGTACGAGGATCTATGCTGCAGAGAGACGTTTTGTCCGGTGAAGGGGGAGGGGCTGAACCGTTTGGAGCACCTGTATAGTCGATGGTGGACCGCAGGGACTAGTCGCTCCGGATGTCTTTTCACAACTGACGCGAGGTTTCTTTGCAGTACTGGATCATCATCTGACTGATTATCATCAGAACCAGACTCACTGTTACTCTTGCTGCATTCGAATACCGTCAGTTACACAGACAGCATGCCATGTGCTCATGTAATAATAATTATATTAACCTTTCGGAATGTTTATTGCCCGGGCCCAGAACCGAGTTGCCCGGGCCCGTGCCCGGGGGGGATTGCTAAAGTTCGAGTTCGAGTTTGAGTTCGAGTTCGAGTTCGAGTTCGAGTTCGAGTTCGAGTTCGAGTTCGAGTTCGAGTTCGAGTTCGAGTTCGAGTTCGAGTTCGAGTTCGAGTTCGAGTTCGAGTTCGATGTTGGTTCCGCGTACCGTTCCAGGCCAAGATGGCCGTGTACGTCCGAGCAGAACTTGCCAAATCATGAGAACGGATCACAGCATGCTCTGGAGGAGGCGTGAACCTCTGTCGTGTGTGCTAATACCGATGAGCTGTCCGTTACTGTTGGAGGTGCGACGAACCCAGGGTGGCTACGTCAGACAAATATAGCTAGCTACCCTAGTATGTATGTAGAGTCTATCTATTGGCAGACAGTTCCAGGTGGAAGATAATGACTGTCACCTTTATGCTGCTGTCGTTTGAGTGTGCAACGTATAGGAACAGCCCAGCTACTCAGAGGTAAAGTGATTTGTCAGACATTGCACGTTCTCAAGTAATTTTGTTTCAGATAGCTACATGACGATGATCATGACACCATGTTCCTTACCTTCAGGAGCCTGTAGACTCGACAAGAATCTTGCAGTGACCATAGCGGAAAATTGTATGTATTGAAGTTGGACTCTAATGTTAGGTTTCTCCTTCCAAACTATATTGTACACTCCATTGTTGTCTGTAGGGGCGGTACGCGCGCGAGTTTGTGTACTGCGCGCGCGCGAGTTTGTGTACTGCGCGCGCGCGACCGTCAACTCGAACTCGAACTCGAACTCGAACTCGAACTCGAACTCGAACTTTAGTAATACCCTGCCCGGGCAGGCCCGGGTGTGGCTACGCCACTGGTACAGAATTCTATCTGAGGTTGTCAAAGATGAGTGGAAGGGTTACGAAACAGAGATTTCCCCCACACCAGTCAGCAAGACAATCGATTTGGCTTACTGCTTCAGCTCGCTCTTCGATAGGCCTGTCGTATCCATTTCACTGACATACCGTCCGTACTAGCTACACTGCACTGTTACAATACATCATAGATAATAGAGCGTTTACGCTCTATTATCTATGAATACATGTACCGTACCTATGACTTACGCTGATTGACTACGTCATTCGCGTTCTGCAATCTGATTCGAGCTTTAAAATCCGAGAGCGACCACGCCCCATGAATCAAGAAATGTCGCTCAGAACACCAGACCCTCTTTCCGCTTTTCGGGAGGGTCTGGGCACGAGACTAGCTAGAGACTAGGAACGAGACGAGTCTCACAAAATTCCACGTGCGATCACGTGATATTGTAAACAGGAAATTTACAACCGCGATCACCCGCGCCTCATACATTTCTGAACTGCCCAGTGCCGTTGAAGAGACGATACTTGAAAGCTCTGATCTGCCATGACCGCAACGTATGCGAACTTTCCCATTCTCACGTTTTCTACTTGGCCCGGATAAAGAGAAACATGTGGCGGCTGAGGGAGGCAGGTACCCGAGGACGAAGGTATGGATTACTTGTATTTTCTGCCCTCAGCAATGAAGTGGGTGACCACCTCACTTAGACTAACACCCTACAAACGTTTGGGGGAACGTCAGGCCGACTGCCGGGACACAGTTGCTAGATTGTGTAGATTTGTTCGTTGATAGCAGCACGGCTGTTCCCACTGAACTTCCCAGGCGGTCACCCAAGGCAAGAGGCTGGGTAGCATTCATTCATCCCGTGGATTTTGGTCCATCATGTGCACGGAATGATGCCAGGCGTTGTTGCCATTCAAACAGAATTGAGGCTACTGCATGGCCTATGGTAGCTGAAACATTTGGTTCTCTATGATCTAATCTCTTTGTATGTGCATATAGGATTCCTACTCCAAGAATGCTGTTTCCATGACTACCGTATTTCCGCGATCAAACGCCGCTGCTACTATTTATTTCATCACGCGATTTACTGTGGCTACTATTCGTAATTTCGAGGGCAGCCACTAATCAAAGGCGGCGTTTATTAAACCCAGCATAAACAAGGAAGCGAGGAAATGAATTGGAGCACCGTGTATGCACAAAGAAGAAGTTTTGTTTCAGCCCTGGGCCGTGCGGTACTGTCATAATCATCCCGACAAAACTGTAGGAAATGCTAAAGCCATTGCTGTCCCGAAAAATTTTGCCGGTCACACGTCGCTCGCCCCCCGTGCCTCGACCTCAGAAAACGCCAAACGCTTAGACAGCTCTCGGGGAATATGACCAACAATCAGTTCTCCTCTCTTCACGCTCACAGTGAAACAGTCACGGTCCTCAAGGGCTAGACAAAGCGCTTCGATTGATCGCCAACCGTTCGAATACTAGCCGCTGCTACTAAACAAGGGCGGTGTTTATTTCGTTCAGCCCTTCCGGAGGTGCGGCTATTATTCGAGGGCGGCCACTAATCGAGTGCGGCGTTTGATTGCGGAAATACGGTATATATAACGTGACTGTTTGACTATTGACGTCGCAATGGTATCGATTTAGGCCAGTGAATAAACAATGCGAATGTTATTCACAGAATGAGCATTGAGTAAACCATCTTTAAGGCAAATTATTCCCAGAATTATTATGTCTGAGGTCCTATATGGTCACCCAGGCCAGCAAGCCATGCCTGACATCAATCTTCACGCATGAATGTAGAGTCATCTTGAACCCCATACAGCACACAACTACCATGCTTGTATTTATATCCTATCGTGCATACGCATTGCTACGTTGGTAGCAACATTCAGCATGTCCTATCAATATGCATCTTAACGCTTCAAGACAACAAGCTGGTGCATACATGTCCCCAGGGCAGTCCAATAATAATAAGCAGTCCCTCCTATCAGTCTTAGCCGCTAGCCCCTCTCTGCCCAGCTGGTCATGCCAGCGGGCGTGTGGTGAAGCCGTGCATGGAGGGCGGAGAGGGTCTAGCAAACATTGCACTGATTGCGTTTCCACTGACCAATCAGATCTCACTGAAGCGATACATGTATTCATGACTCGTGGTTGTAAACCGAGTCGCTCGAGTGCGATCAGCCCTGCTACTGTATGAGATTTATAATCTTTAAAACTTAGCAACAGGTCATGTATTTTCTTAGAGGTTCCCATCATGTGACAGCTTGACTCACAATGACCTCATTGAAAACAGTTAGTACACCATCCGAGACTGAATGATATTCACGAGCTAATCATATTCACGGAATGATAATATCTTGCTATTACAGGCTGCTGGGTCGGGTTGATGTGGCAGTCATGGTGTCAGTGCTTGCGCTTGTCGCACAGGCTGGGCTTGGACTGTCTCCTTGGGTCAGGACAACTTTCACCTATTTTCAGCCGCTCTGTTCATGGATTACAGCAGCACAGATATGTTCAACCCTGACCAACATCTCAGTGTTCAGTATCGGGCCCTTCATCAATGCTGTCAGCATCTTATCTTGTATCAGCCTGTGCAGATACTTAGGGCTACTTCAAATTCTACGTGGGATCATACGTGGAAGAAATGATGCTGTGAGGCTGTGGGAATTTTCGCCACTCACGTTACTGATCATCGTTTTGATGCCCTGCTCCCTCTCGTATGTGGGATGGCTTTTCATGTACGTGCAAACGAAATGGACAAGCAACTTCCTGGATCCAATCCAAGCACTTCATCTTTTGACAAGTCTGGTTTTGGGATTGCAGTCTACTGTTGTCGGTAAGAAGAGCTTGGGAGCATTGAATGTCTCACACTTAAAATACCCATTTCCAGTGATGTAGGCTATGAGTTCAAAGTAGTTGTATATCACTTGATCCTATACATTTAACAACACCACATAAGCATTTTATCCACGTAAGCACCTAAGTACAACATATTTTTGAAAACACACACTCACTTCAAGGCGTCTACTTTGTCGGTGCCTTCTCCCTGCCTGCTGTGCTGAGGAACACCATACAGTTACACCAAAACCATTTCAAGACCCACATTACGACGCTCAGGACCCTCAACTTCGCTCTGATATCTTACTGCACCTCTGTGCTTGTTCTACTCGGAAATGAAGATAACACAGCTGAGAAACAGGAGGCAGTACGCATGGTATTTGCAGAAATCCTCTATCGCGTAGTGTGTGTGATAGCGGCAAGCAAGCTGAGGACTTCCTGTGAGGTGGTTTTGAGAAACCAAGTAATTGTTTTACCACCTGTAGTCAACGATCTAAATTCCCATGAAGAAAATGCTCTGCCACCTGAAAATGATGATCCACCTGTCCACACATTGTATGAAGAGTTCGAAAATCCTCCACCACCTGAGAACAATGATCCAAATCCCCATGAACCGGATGGGTTCCCAGCACCTGTATTGCATGGTACAGTTACCAGCATTGAAAATGATCTGCCACCTGCAGACAGTGATCCAAGTCCCCATGAATCGCTCGAGCCCCCAACAGCGGTGTTACATGGTGCTAATCCCTGTAAACTGGACGAGTCCCGAGCATCTGTAATGCATGGTACAATTGCCGGCAATGAAAGCGATCCACCACCTGCAAACAACAATCCAAGTCTCCATGAATCGCTCAAGCCTCCAACAGCTGTGTTACATCCCCATGAATCGGACGATTCCCCCCACGATCAGTCACCTGCCCCGCCACACTTGCCATTTGTCCTTGTGCCAAATTACCGAATGGAGGGAGATCAACTGCTAGACAGACCGAGTTTCAGTAAGCCATTTCTGTGCCCTGCTGGCGATACCCCACGAACGGTAGTTGGCATGGAAGTTAACCCAAAATGTGGATCAAATGAACTTGTGACAATACGGAAGGGTTATAGTTATAGACAAACTGGTGTTCACTCTCTGAACTGTTACTCATCTTCTAGCTAACTTTGTTCACACCAGTATACAGTCTTATTTCCCAGTGTGACACTATATGTATTGACTAAGTGCAAAACCATCCACTTAGTGCTGTAACGTCATTTGTAGCTACCCAGTCTTAGCGCTTATGTCTTTGCATACTTGTTTTTTGTAGGCATTTCCTGGCTGTCCTTATCTCTGTCTATTGTATGTAGAAGAGCTTAAGCTCTTTGCGTCTCTTGGGAGATTAGTATAATACTAGGAATACGTATCCGCATCATGCAATTATAAGTCAGTGTGTTGTGTAAGTTGGAGTTCTTTTGATGTGGTTTGAAGAGAAGAGTTTGCTCCTCACACTCAATTGGCTCTTTAACATTCAGTTACAGTGTTATTCAATTGCAGGAGGAGTATAATTACATTTGCCATAATGTTATGTTTCCAGGCCATCCCAGCCTCCATGCAAGGTTTGATTGCTTGTGGTTAAGGCATGGTGTGTTAAATATCTCTTTAGTGTTTTCACAGCCGCTCTGAATGCAGTCATAGCTGGTGGGCACTGCCGCAGAGTACATGAATTTTAGTCACTAGATTTATCAATTTGCCGAATTTGGGTGCAGGTCTCAAGCAACCTGAATACAAGTATGCCGTGGATAAATATTATAGAACACGGGGATACTATCCATGATGCAAGTAGTCTTGTACTTGCTGCATCATGACTATTGCCTCTTGGATAATTATAAAGGTGCTTCAAGCAATTGCAAGGGAGCAAAAATTGTACTATTTCATCATCATCATAGTAAGCAAAATGCCATATGGTGTAAGTGATCAGAGCTATTTGGTTGACAGTAATTATTACGAAGTGGATATTGGTCCGGCAGGAAGTAGGGCAATGGGTTAGGGTATATTAGGGCAGGGCCGGTTCTAGATGCGTGCGTTTCCGGTACCTATACCTAAAGTATGTACTTCCTACCGGACCAATATCTACGTCGTAATTATTAACACTCTCTGTTGATGAGTCAGCCAGCTACTTGTCCACCCACGACAGAAAAATAACAGAAATTACAGAAAATGTACCAAGGTTTACAACAGAATACATAAAATTTGCAAATCCCGGCCCCTGCAACATATTAATAGGTAGGAATTAATACCGCTATAGTGGCTTCCTATATATAGCTGTGCGGTTCTGCAGGGGACCTAGACCTGTTCACTGGTGACCTGGCCTCAACTAGTCTCGTCCCCAGACCCCGATTTTTCCGAGGGGGGTCTGGGAACGAGACTAGGTCTCAACATCGTCTCCGAACCTTGCAGCCCTCGCTGTACGTGTGTACGTGCAGTTTCAACACTGCACTGAAATTCTAGTCGGGGGTATCAGACAAGGCAATTTCACTCACCCAGTCTGCAAACGGGAGGGGGAGGGGCTGACAAACAGGAACTTGTGAATTGTGCACGTGACAACATGGTTATTAGTAGTACCTCGGCCCGCCCCTTATTGCTTCACTTCTTCACAACCCGTCTTCACCCTCGACCTCAACGGACTGTGCGGCTGTAGATATGGCCGGAGAGTTGGAAGACGCGGTGACGTTCTTGGAACGCGCCAAGGAGATCTACCCCAACGTGACCTCGCTGCTGAACACAAACCAGCTACTGGCCCTGGACACAGACCCCACGTCTCCCTACTCAGACCAGAAGACTGCCAACGAAGAGTTCATAAAGCTAGCAGAGGCATACTTTGTGACCAAATTCAACGTAGATGCCGTTAAGAATACGCTGCGCGCTGCGCTCATGGAGCCGCATGCCAAGGATAAGCAGATTGATGTGGACGACGAGGACAGGGTCATTGACTGCCTGAAGAAGGTGACTGAAAGAAATTGTGGTTCACTAACCTAATTTATGGAGGTTTAGTTGACCCTGTTCTCAGACTCACCTGCCGTACAAAATACGAAGTGGCTATTGGTCCGGCAGGAAGTAGGGCAATGGTTGGGGTAGTTAGGGCCAAGGCAGGTGCTGAATGCACATGCGTGTCATTACCTATAGTTAGTAGCCACAGCATACAGAATTGGGGTTAGATGCTGTAGTCAAAGCGAAGACGGCCGGTGAGCCTGAGAGAAATTGTTGCTTGACCCTGCTTTAAAACTATGACTCCTCTGTATTCAGCCACGGACTGTTGACTACATCACAATTTGCCCTTTGACCTGATGATAGATTAGGAAGAATGCCAAGCGACTCCACCCCTCGCTATTAGAGTATACGGGTCAAGTTGCACAGTTTTAGCTGTGAAAGTGGTGTGTATTGGAGTGACCACCCCTTAATAGTCCTATGATAATGATTTTTGTTCTGTGTGAGCAACTTACCATCAACCAGTATAAGAATACCGTAATCTCTGATAATGCCTCCCCCCCCCCCCCCCCCCCCCCCCATTTTTGTGCAAGTTGTTGCATAGGTTCATTATTACTCTGAAAGTACCCCACCGGTACCTTGAACAGGAAAGCACTAGAATAGCACCACTTAGAAGACCTACTGTGGAAGAGGTTGGACTAAGAAATGAAAATGAAGGCTGGCCATTTGGGGTATATTTTACAATGAATTTCATTATCATTGTACCCTTTCCAAAATCAATGTACTAGTGCATGACATGAGATTGCACACGCTGTGCTTTGCATGCTTGTATCTTCGAGTGTGTAATCACCTAGCGTAGCACTAGCAGCGCACTACGGATTTCTCGGAAGCAGCATTGATTGACCGATTTTGCAAGTCGTCTGCATGCTCCATGTCATTCAAGCACTCCTGCTGTGTCTTTTTGCTGTTCTTGCAGCTACTCACACGAAGAGATTGTGAGATAGGGATAGTAGCAATATCACATCAAAACTGTTCGAAGTGTGTTGGCTTGGTCATTGTACAATACCTGGCCATATTACCAGGGTTGAAGCTACATACAATAGATGCCTTGTTACAGGGGATAGGTAGGCAATGTGGGTTGTACTTCCTGTGTGATATTTTTGTTTCCTTTGGGAATAACATCCCCACTATGGTGTAGTATCTCCCCATGTTGCTAACCTAACCATGCAATATGCTACAATTAGTGGACGGATTAGCCAGTGTGTTACAACTGTTGGCACTCCTGTACTGGACAAGCAGTGCTAGGTGGTCTCGGCCTTGAGTTAACGTGTTGTTGACCTGAAGTTTCAAAACAGCCTCTGTCCCTTCGATCCTTCTCAGGTTAATCAGAGGATCCAACAGCTCTGGGATGCGAAGTTGAAGGTGACGGAGGAGGCAAACGGAGAAGGGAAGCTTCCCCGCATCATCCGGCTATCCCGACGACTCAAGCTGTCCGAGAAAGAGACCATTATGATGATCTACACCCTCACCTGCCAGGTGGGAGAGGCAAGGTCTACTTCACTTCGTTTTGGACGGTTTGCAGGTATGTAGCCCCACCCCCTCCCAATCGAAAGTTGGTAGCCCCACCCCTCTCATTAAAAGGTTGTTAGCCATACGTCCATTACAAGTAGGTAAACCCACCCCTCACTAGAATGGTTGGTATCCCCACCCCTTCCCGTTAGAAAGCAGAGTAGAGGTAGCCCCACCCCTGGAAGTAGGTAGCAACAAAATTTGGCACTTGTCTATGGGGTGTACATCGGCAGGTAGCTGCATCCATTAAAGTTTTCATGAAATGTTGTTTGCTCTTCCATTGAGTATGTACATACACGTACACGTCAGTGAGGAGGTGGGAATGTGCGTACACGTACACGTCAGTGAGGAGGTGGGAATGTGCGTACACGTACACGTCAGTGAGGAGGTGGGAATGTGCGTACACGTACACGTCAGTGAGGAGGTGGGAATGTGCGTGTACATACGTCAGTGAGGAGGTGGGAATGTGCGTACACGTACACGTCAGTGAGGAGGTGGGAATGTACGTACACGTCAGTGAAGAGGTGGGAATGTGCGTACACGTCAGTGAGGAGGTGGGAATGTGCGTACACGTCAGTGAGGAGGTGGGAATGTGCGTACACGTCAGTGAGGAGGTGGGAATGTGCGTACATGTACATGTCAGTGAGGAGGTGGGAATGTGCGTACACGTACACGTCAGTGAGGAGGTGAGAATGTGCAACCTTACAAGGAGATGTCCCGTCTTGAGGATGATGTTTTGAGGGGGTGTATATAGTCAAGACTAATTGCATATTTGAAAATACGCCCCATCCCAACTTTGGGCTGGATGTAGTGTACAAAATAGGGGGTCATAATAACGGGAGACTACGGTACGTATAAGGTTGCAATAAAGCAATGTGCAATATTGAAAGTCCTTCAGTTCTACCAGTTATGCAACATGCCAGTCATGTGACCTACCAGTCATGTGATCTACCGTCATGTGACCTAGCATTCATGTTACCAACTAGTCGTAACCAACCATTCTTGTAACCTATACACCAGTCGTACTACATGTACCTACAATTCGTGTCACCAATGTCCCTTGGCTTGAGATTGTAGACTGAGTGCATCTATTTAACTCTCCCTCAGGCGGTGTGGGTGGTGTGCTGTTTGGCAATGACACACTTTCTGTGTGTAAGGCGTGTGATGTGAAGATATCAGAGATTGTCGTCTTCCTCAACCAGGATCGTGAGCACATGCAACAAGGGATATTCCCTGACGTCCAGCAAAGCTACCTCCTCCACTCCGCACTCAATTTTGATGAAGTGTCTTGCAAAGCACTAGTCGGAGCACCTCTGAAAGCTAATGAGTTTCTCAAGATTGAGCAGACACATCTGGCGGACATTATTGCTGAGGAGGCTGGCAATGAGCACCTGAGGATGCACGAAGGGGCACCCACCTCGCCAGATCCACACACGACAGAGCAGGTCTGCAGTTACACATACACCTTGCATTGTACTGTATCCTAGTATTAATTGTCTACATCTTTCCCCTCTCCCTCTGCCTCCCCATCCCCTCTCCCCCTCCTCCCTCCCTCCTCCCTCCCTCCCTCCCTCCCTCCCTCCCTCCCTCCCTCCCTCCCTCCCTCCCTCCCTCCCTCCCTCCCTCCCTCCCTCCCTCCCTCCCTCCCTCCCTCCCTCCCTTTTTTTATTTTTTTATTTTTTTATTTATTTTTATTTATAAACATCTCCTTTTTTTTTGCATGTGAGGGGTACATACAAGGAGGCTTAGAGGTCAGCCATTGTCAAACATGCTGAGCTATTGCATGGCACAAATAATGTAGGCTGTCTCTAAGGGCTAGGATGAAAGTGGTAGAAATAATGTTATATACAATGTAAAAGGTGGGTTTGATATAATATAAAATGTGCTTATGTCGAAGAGTTTCTGGTTGTCCAAATCCTGTGTGACCCGAGGATGGCCTTTCTACTGACATCCTGCAGAAAGTTGTGTCTGATTTTCTGACTGCAGCTCTTGAAAATGGGAAACAGGCGTTTAAAGCCCTCAATGTTCAGAAAGCCTCGACTACCGACTTCGAGGGTTACAGTGCTCGTGTCAAAACCATTCCTCCTTCCTGCCTCAACGAGATCTTCGTACTTGTTCACTCCCTCCCTCCCTCCCTCCCTCCCTCCCTCCCTCCCTCCCTCCCTCCCTGATTTGAAACTAAATTCATGTCCAGTTCTACGGTATGATGTGATGATCAACTCTTGTCTCTGCCACATAGGGTGAGATTCCCCCTGCGGACAGCAAGCCTCCTGCTGCTCCCCAGGGCCCTGGTGCAGTGCCTCAGGAGGCAGCAGCCCTCACTGAAGGGGAAGAGGGAAGAGGGGAGGAACTAGGGGTCCCACCAGATGTCACCCTACCAGGACAGGTGTGACAGGGTGTTTATGGTACCCATAACATAAGCTTTTTGTTAAAGGATGACAGTACAAGGCTTGATGGATATATCTGTGAGTAGGAGTAACCCTTCTTCTCTCTGCAGGGTACACCCCCTGGAGGCGGGGAGGAGGAAGAGGGAGATGTCGAGGTGGAGGAGGAGGAGGATGTGAAGGATGTGGGCGATCTTGATCTTCTTCTCCGCAGGGAGAGGGCAAAAGAGAAGAAGAGGAAAGCAGCAGCATCACAGGTGTGCACTCAGGCATGCATGACTGGAATGGTGTTCACTCTCCTATCCCCACTCCCCTCCCACATCCCTCCCACTCCCCTCCCACATTCCGCCCACTCCCCTCCCACTCCCCTCCCCTCTCCCACTCCCCTCCCACTCCCCTCTCCCACTCCCCTCCAACTCCCCTCCTCCCACTCTCCTCCCACTCCCATCCCACACCCCTCCCACTCCCCTCCCCTCTCCCGCTCTCCTCCCACTCCCGTCCCACCCCCTCCCACTCCCCTCCCACTCCCCTCCCACACCCCTCCCACTCCCCCAACTCCTCCTCTCTCCCATCCTCTCTCCCTCGCAGTCAGACGAAGCAGGGGAGCAAGAGCTGAGTGCTGACAAGCTGTCTCCCTACAAGACTGATCTGGAGTATCTCGATGACCATTTCCAGGTATCGCCTGAGTTCTGTCTCCATAGTTATGTGCCACACACACACACACAACACACATTCACACAATGTAAATACACGTGCATCAGTGAATCCAATTTACAGACCGCTGATTAGGAAGTTTTGGAGTAGTACATGTACATGTAGGTTTGCATACGCTGTTGGTTGATAGTGTGATGCAGTACAGTGGAACCTGGTCACCCGTATTATTGGCCGCTATAGACAAGTGGCTGCTAATTATAAGCAGATCATTGTTTACAGGATTAGTGCAACTGGGACCAGCAGTAGTGGCCATAATTGAGAGGTGGCTGCCTTACACAGTGACCTCTATAGGCAGGTTCCACCGTACGTCTTTAAAGTGCAGTTTTCCTACCTTTCCTATCCCGATCCTCCCTCCCTCCCTCCCTCCCTCCCTCCCTCCCTCCCTCCCTCCCTCCCTCCTTCCCTCCCTCCCTCCCTCCCTCCCTCCCTCCCTCCCTCCCTCCCTCCCTCCCTCCCTCCCTCCCTCCCTCCCTCCCTCCCTCCCTCCCCCTTCCCCCTCCCTTCCTCCCTCCCTCCCCCTCCCTCCCTCCCTCCCTCCCTCCCTCCCTCCCTCCCTCCCTCCCTCCCTCCCTCCCTCCCTCCCTCCCTCCCTCCCCCTTCCCCCTCCCTCCCTCCCTCCCTCCCCCTCCCTCCCTCCCTCCCTCCCTCCCTCCCTTCCTCCCTCCCTACCTCCCTCCCTCCCCTTCCATATTCTCAGTTAGTAGCTCAGAAGTTGAAGGTGAAGTCCATGGAGTCCAGAATGGAGATGGAGGTGATTACCGAGTTTTACTGTGCTGACCCCATAATGAATTCACATGCCAAAATTGGCACATTTCAGAAACCATTTTCTGCCAATTATGGCACTTTTTAAAGTGCCAATTTTTCAATTATTAATAAGCAGAAACAGCACTCCTGTTCTGTAGGCTGACTGATTTCTGCCAAAAATAGAACAACATTTTTGGGCAGAAACGGTACTACAAGTGTCTTGTACACTAGCTGCCACTTGTGGAGGGCATCCTGGGGGCATGCATAGCCTCATTCCCAAGCCCTTCTATACTCCAGTTTTGATCGCTTACAGTGTATTGGTAGGTAGATTGGTGTGCCCAACCAATGTGGATCAGAATTCACAGTGCACCCTGTGAATGAGGCTGATTCACTGCTGCTTTGGTATGCTGACTTATGAGTTTCATGCACCTAAACGTCAGCACTCCGTTGTAGCAGAATTTGCACAACCTCGCAATGGTTTGGTTGGCATGGAGACCTCGAGGGCTGCAGCTTAAATGTACATGATACCATTTTTATAGCCCATGAACTCACATTATTGATTAAATGGACTGTGGGCGTGTGTAAGGTGTTGTACTTTGACCCCTACAGGCTCAGTATGACGACGAGATGAGAGACACCAGGACAATTCGACAGAAGGTTTGCTACATGTTTGTGTGTGACGGCATGCCATTCATAGACATGCACTCACACAGGAAAAACTCCCGGTACATGTGGTCCTGGATGGGCTACCGGTACATGTGGTCCTGGATGGGCTACCGGTACATGTGGTCCTGGATGGGCTACCGGTACATGCTGCATTGCATGTGGTCCTGGATGGGCTACCGGTACATGTGGTCCTGGATGGGCTACCGGTACATGCGGTCCTGGATGGGCTACCGGTACATGTGGTCCTGGATGGGCTACCGGTACATGTGGTCCTGGATGGGCTACCGGTACATGTGGTCCTGGATGGGCACCGTCGATCATCAAAGTTCTGCATTTGTGCCATATTCAGTAGTGCTGAAGCATTCTTGAAGTTAGATATGCACCTTCAAGTTCAAATCTTACCATAGCTTACAGTAAGATATGACTGTCCTCTGGATCTTGACTCCAAATGATGCACATGCATGTGCACTTTTATTATTCTAGTACAGATTTCGGTTTCAGATTGTGATCTGTCTATATCTCTGGAGGTCCAGGTTGTGATCATTTAGAATACGTGATTGCTTGGTGACTGTTATCGTATGCTTATTGATTGTCCCTGCAGAGAGAAGCAGAGAGCAAGGAGAAAGTGCTGAATAAGAAATGTGAAAAGAGGCTGGCAGTAAGTTTGATTACTGTATCTAATACCATAATTTGGGAAGTTCTCATAGCTCTATCAGGACCCCATAATAAGTAGGAGTGTCCAACTTACCATCACATCTCCCGTTTGTGCCTCCTTCCTCCTCAGTTGACAAAGAATGCAGGTTCCTGGGTGCCCCGGCTGGAACGAATGGTCTCCTCTCGAGGTCTAAGTAGCTTTGAAAAGAATGTGCTGCTGACCCTCATTGGCTTCATTATCCAGCCTACCAAGGTGACCGTCAGACACATGTGAATGGTTCAGTAAAATTCTGCCCATCTTCTCTGCTCTGACTACACCTCTTCAATTATCACCATCCCTTCCCCTACTCCACTCCAATCACCACCTTGCACTCCTGTCTCCCTCCCCTCACCCCTTTCTCTCCCCTCTCTCTCCCACTCTTTGGCCCTTCCTCCCCCCCCCCCCCCCCCCCCCCCCCCCCCCTTCCTTTCCTCCCCCTCTTTCCCTCCCCCCTCCCCCTCTTTCCCTCCCCCCTCCCCCCCCTCCCCCCCTCTCCCTCTCCCCCCTCTCCCTCCCCCTCTCCCTACCCCTCCCCTTCCCCTCCCCCTTTCCCTCCCCTTCCCCCTCCCCCTCCACTTCTCCCCTCCCCCCCCCCCCTCCCACCCACAGATTGTTCCATTTGAATACATGGGGATGGGAATGGGCGGTCAGAGCAGCTTCTCTGTCGGGGAGCTACTGCGCCTGTTCTGCAGCAGTCTGAAGGATCAGATCAAACATCGGATGTATTTCTACAAGACTGCTATACTCGTCAGGTGGGGTGTGCATCATCCTCATGACATCACGCACATCACACTCCCTCGGAGTCCCTCCGTATGCACAGTTTCATGTTGGGTCTGGGGGTGTGCCCTCCCAGGACATGTCTGAAATCTAGGGCCTAGCTGCATGGCTGGATTGGTTTCTGGTGACTTGTGTAGCTCTGTTCAGTGTACCTCACACACACCATCCCCACCACACGTTTCTATAACAACCATGCATACTAATATATGCCCACCTGTATCACCTGTACACATGACACCCAGACACACACTCCGCATCATGTCTGCACATACCCAACCCACACCCATGCATGCACACACCACACACACATCACACACACACCACGCACACATCACACACACACCACGCACACCACGCACACACCACGCACACATCACACACACACCACACACACCAAACACCTCACATCCACACACATACCCACATCACATGCATATACACACATCACACACACATCCCACACACATCCCACACACATCACACACACATCACACACACATCACACACACACAAACACCTCACATTAACAACACATACCCACATCACACCCGCACACATCCACACCAATTCCATCCCACACACCACAATATCATCAACACCCATTCACAGAGAGGGTATGGTTGTCGTACACAACTCTGGCCTGACTGGAGACCCCACGACTGCTAAGGTACGTA
The DNA here is from genome assembly GCA_963931865.1 of Axinella damicornis. Classification (NCBI taxonomy): domain Eukaryota; kingdom Metazoa; phylum Porifera; class Demospongiae; order Axinellida; family Axinellidae; genus Axinella; species Axinella damicornis. The sequence goes on along the minus strand of OZ007506.1, from coordinate 17,266,375 downwards.
TGTGTGTGTATGCTTGTGTACATGTACGTATGTGTGTGTGTATGTTTGTATGTGTGTATCATTAACTGAAGTAAGGTTGTCCACTACATTTCTTTCATGCCGAGTAGCCAGCCTTGCTCCATGTAGAGTGTGTTTGAACAAAACAAGTCATTCCTCAAGGTACTGCAAGTAGTAGTGCAGGCCAGCAGAATTCCCTTGTCTTTCGAGCACTGGTATCAGTGCATACTTTTCAGAACAAACAGACGCCATGTTATTCAAACATCTACACGTTCAACAGTTGCCCCCCGCTAGCTAGATACGTGTGGTATGTTACCTGATACCTTCGCTCAACTTGCTGTTCTGAGACCCAGTACACCCACATTCATTTTAGGTCTTTCTTCCGTCTCTCTACCCTTGACGTCACACACGTGAGAAATATTCCAGGCCCTCCGCATTCTTTCGTGCAACCGAAAGCGGCGTGCAGGCTGGGAACGAGGCTACACTCTTACAGCCACCCTTCTATGGGAAACCCTGATGTATGTAGTGTTTGGGACAGTATAACAGTAACAGTGTTGTGTCCTTGTGTGTCCTGCAGGTGGAGATTGACCGTCGCATGCTCGACTTCTGCGTCGGCCTGGACACGGAGTTCTCTGAGATTGTGGAGGGGTCCCACCTCTACTACCCCAAGACCAAGTTTGAACAGGTGTGTGGAGCACTATTGCCTCGTTCCCAGGCTTGAACCTGGGAACGAGGCTAGTGGAGCACCATCCAGTATGCTAGAATCTTGCACACTTGCTGGCAGCTATGATTTCTCCAGATTGGTTCGAGAACAACAATTGCTAGTTCATGCGGGTTCTTCTTTCATTGTGCATAAGCATAACCATACCAATGAAAAATCAAAACCTTGGATGCCTGACCTTGAGAATCAGGAATGGTAGCTCTTTGGTGTTGTGCCAACTCTCCCCACACATCCAGCATTTAGCTTGTTGCTATGTACTATGCAAGTTAATTTCAAGCTCAATTGCCTTGCATTAGATTAGAGAATTGAGTTCTTGCATAGATTGTGATTGTGGGTTGTAAAAGAGTCTTACAAGAGTTGTGATGGCATTGACAACAGCGGGTTTTCTAAGCAGTAGCTCAAGGTTTCACAAGCAATTTGAGATCAGGTGGTTTTCCTGAAAGTGTCGATAGAGAGCTAGCTCAGCTGCTAGAGCACGAACTGCTGGCAGACTTCCTCTCCAGGAGCGACAGTATATACATGTGCTGTCTCAGGAAGAACCACGAGAGTATACCGTAGTCACGCATTTCACTCCACAGAAAGGAAATATGCGCCTATTAGCGAGATGCGCCTAATGACGAATATAGTAATAATGACATTCCTCGAATAGGAATTGTGCTTCAATTCGAATTATAGCTGTTTTCCACTCCGTATGATCGAAAATGGCAGAGTTTCTGGAAGAAGACTGCAGCGCTTAACAGCGAGTACCTGGGACGAGAGTTGAACCTGCGCCTAACAGCAAATATGTGCCTATAAGTGAGCTGCGCCTAATAACGTGCGACTACGGTAGTTTTAGTTACTCATACGTATTTCCTGGAGTTCTTGCGTACTAGGATTAGATTCATGTGAAATGAGCTTGCATAACATGTTGGATCTTGCGTAGAATTAGAGTAAAGACGTACTAAGTTCTTGAGAGTAACACTTTCTCTAATCTTTAATTGGAACACTAGCATTAGCATATAGTACATGTTGTACTGCATATGGTACTGTACGTTAACACATGCATGTAGAGCTCAGTTGTTTACTAGTATACGTATCTGTGGATCATGTGAGCACAGAACTACAGTTGTCAATGTCAGCCTGTGTGATATGTTGTCAGCCTCTGGAGTGGCACTTCAGTCGCTGATCAGCGTGTGGAGAGGCGTCATGTGTTGTGGTAGCGGCTGTGTCTCTTTGCTCCTCCCCCTCTGCTACGGCTGTCTGTATGTGTGTACTGTGTATAGTTAACACACCATGATGAGGGGTCAAGGTGTTGCCATAGTTACTGAACCTAACCTTAACCCCCCCCCCCCCCCCCCCCATAATTGAGATGTGCTGAATATGCAGTAATATCTAAATCACATTTCACCAATAAGGAATGGTTCTAGGCACCCTTAAATGTTACACTCCTGGTAGGGGAAAAATTGTGTCGCGTAAATAAATAATATAATATATATAATGTTTGACTACTTGGGATTGGCCTGCAAAGATTCTGACTACACCGCCGTGATCGCTATCAAGCACTGACCTAAATGATGAAAGTTGGTGCTGAAACTCACCTTGGTCGTGGAGATATGAGCGATTTTGTCTCGCCGTAGGCCGCCATTGCTCGAGCGCTCTCTTCGAATTCCGGTGGCAGTATCGTTCTTAGGAAAGGCACACGAACATTCTGACCTCACGGCCGTGATCGCAGTTGTTCACTGATGACGCTTACATGCCGAAACTCACCGTGCTGGCTAAGTTGTGAGTGCTGTAATAATGTCTTGTCTTCCTTTTGGTCGCCATTGCTCGCGATCGACTGAGCCACGTGGCATGTGCGTTAATTAGAACGAATTGCAATAATTAGCTTCGCTACGGCGAGGCAACTGCGGGGCTGCAACGGCGCTACCAGGAGTGTGGTTGCCCCTCGTAGCTTATCACACTATATGTGGAACTGTTCTGTGGTGAAATCAAACCTTAATTGCAATCTTCCGAGGCTCGAGGTTAGTAGTAAAGTACAAAGGTCGTGCATCACACACACAGACACACACGCGTTAAAATCGTAATGTATTGATAGAGCTCTAATTTGTACAGTACTCCGACTAATCCATGCAGCTGGGTTACCTTTGGTGTTTCCTTTTATGGTAAGTCCTTCTGATCTTTCTCCGGAGAGCTATGAATGCGACGTAGACACCGAGACCAGTCCAGTAGACAAGAGTAAACACTAGCGGGTCAATGTCCTGTACCATTGCTGATCACTTGGGCTCTTGTGTTGAGGCACTGGGGCGTACCAACTCTCTCCCTCCGTACTCCTGCTCTCTGACACTGGATGCAAGCTGGAACTAAAACATACACTTATATACCAAAGATACGCTAATTAGATTGCCATGTTGGTTGATTGTCTGTCAGTTCCTGTAACAGGACACACTTCCTCTAACAATAGATGTACATGTACTTTGCTCTTGTTTGGCATCCTTTTAGTCTGTTTTCCTGAGTCCCTCCAGTCGCTTCCTCATTAAAACAGTGGGACAAACATCCTGCTAGTAGCATGGCATTTCCTCCTTCAGTTACAGACTCTACTAACTGCAAGTTTTGAGTAGCGCTCGTTCGTTGATTCGTTCATTCGTGTGCCTTCAGTGATGTCATTGAAGCTCAATATGTAAACATAAGTATGGGTATCATGGTATAGACCGCTTGCGTAGAGGCGTGGCTAAGTGTTATTTATGTTGCTATGGTGATGCTGCTGATTTTTTTGTGGCAAGTTTGATAGCTCAAGTATCCCAAATCTGAAATTTGAAGCCTGTTGATATTTGTTCGCCAAGATATAGTGCTATATACATGTGTGTACATCTGTATGCAACCATCGGTAAGTTGGTGAATATGCTAATGAATTTCACTAACTAATCCGTAAATGATAAATGGGTGCATCTGCTTGTAAATTTTGGCCACAAACTGCCCAAGAAAGGAGACGGCTAAGAAGGCAATAAGAGAGTCCAGAACAGAGAAAGCGGTGCAAGACTACCTGCTGACTGAGAGAGGAGACAGTTAGGAAGTCAATACGAAACCAGTGACCAATGTTACATGTGTTGATGCTTGTGCAGTAGTCTCGTACCCAGGCCCATACACAGAACGCGGAAGAGGGCCTGGTGACACTTGGCAAAATTCCCGTATGTGCTCAGTACTTGGATGCATTCGAGGTAGCTGTTAGTGATGGCTAAGTAGAAGTCCTTGCCAAGGAGCAACCAGAGGTGAGTCTTGAAGGCTAGAACAGCGGTTTTATCAAATGGCTACACTCTTCACACGGTATTAGGATGTAATTACTACACAATAATTGGCAATGGACGAACGTGATTTGCCTACCTGAAATCAAGACTGCTGACCTCAGCACATACGGGAATATTGCCAAGTGTCACCAGGCCCACTGCCGCGTTCCGTGTGTGGGCCTGGGTATGAGGCTACTTGTACAATACATCAGTACGTATTCCATTGGTCTTCTCTTCAAACCACTTTGTCTAACTGCCTTGTGCTCCTGTATACTGTTTCCAGACATAACCAAACAGCAAGATGACTAGTGCATCTTTCGTTGAGGTTATACTACATAAGCAACACCCGAGACAATAATATTGTTGTCTTGTTAAAGACAACTTTATTGGACAGTTCAGAGTTCTAGGTTGTTGTTGTACAACATATCAGAGAATGTGGATAATGTCCAAAGAAGCTACAAGCCATGCATGCAGACAGAATGACACTACCCAATGGACATACTGTGCAGGAATGCAGCCAACTCAAGCCAGGAAGTAAACAGAAACAACACACCATGGGATGGGTCTTCATCTGATCACTTTAGCAAAAGGTTTCAGCTGTTCAGTTCCCAGCTGTACAGCTTCAGTTGTAGTGTTCTGTGAGGGAAGTGACTTCATTTGCATTGGCATGCAAACACATGATCTTAACCAACTAACTGCTCAGATGGTTGGCCTAATGAAGCCTGGGGAGTCTGAGTGATTCTGCCAGTGAGTCTGGCATAATTGTTCCCTCGCTAGCATTCCAAAGGAGACACGAATGTCTGACCAGTGAATTGTAGGCAGCTACGTCAGTGCACTGTAGCTTGAACTTATGAAACATGTCATGCCCTGTATGCTCTGTAACATGCTTAAAGTGTTGCCAAAATGTATTCATTTGCCAAGGGCAATGTACTAAATTCTCCACAACTAGCAATTAAGGGCTTGTCTTCCTGTGTCAGTGATCAATGTGGCTGAACCTTAGCAGAATTATTGTCTGTTTCTGTACAGGTGATCCTGAGCAAAGAACAGAAGCAGCTGATCTTGAACACAGTCAGTAACTTCGAGGCATTCAAACGCTGCCGGAAGCGTATGGGGATGGACGACGCCATCACGTACGGGGCAGGCATGGTGATGCTGTTCCATGGTGATCCGGGGACGGGCAAGACCATGATGGCCAATGCCCTCGCCAATAAACTCAACAAAAAGGTATCGACAGAGACGGTTGCGTGTAACAAAATTATGTGATTGCTACAGCTACGTATAATGTTATACCATAGTCTCGCAAAGAGCGCCCATGGGTAGTGCGTTACATGTGGGTGATCTATTAAGTGTTTCTTTCAACATGATATGATGCCCATGTTTGTTTTGCAGCAAGCACTCATGCTTGAAGCTGGTGAGAGAGACTTACAGCCCGTTTACACTACAGACCGAGAAGGGCGGATTCGCTCCGGTTCGACGCAGATCGATCTGGGAAGTGCGTTTACACTACGCCACCCGAGCGCTCCGTGTACGTGTGATTCGGGGTCAAAGTTCATGATTAGTGACATGCGCAGGCCGCATTCTCACGAGACTATAGTCATGTTCGGGAATTCGATATACAACACCATGACAACCCCTCGTCTCGAAACCGGACCCTTCGTGATCTGGTTCGGATACTATTGGCAACCGTCACGCCCTACCAACGGGTTCGATTCCGTTTACACTTGAGGCGGGAGCGCGCTCCGGATCGAACCAGTTCGATGGAGTTTGGTGGTCCAGTACGGAGCGGATCGGTGCGGTTCGGTTCGTGTTTACATTACGAGATAATTCGAACCAGTTCGAGCTGGATCGAATATGCTACACTTCCCCTCCCACCCCTTCCCTCCTCTTCCCCTCCTGCCCCTTCCCTACTCTTCCCCTCCCACCCCTTCCCTCCTCTTCACCTCCCACCCCTTCCCTCCTCTTCCCCTCCCACCTCTTCCCTCCTCTTCCCCTCCCGCCCCTTCCCTCCTCTTCCCCTCCCGCCCCTTCCCTCCTCTTCCCCTCCCACCCCTTCCCTCCTCTTCCCCTCCCACCCCGTCCCTCCTCTTCCCCTCCCGCCCCTTCCCTCCTCTTCCCCTCCCACCCCTTCCCTCCTCTTCCCTTCCCACCCCTTCCCTCCTCTTCCCCTCCCACCCCTTCCCTCCTCTTCCCCTCCCACCCCTTCCCTCCTCTTCCCCTCCCACCCCTTCCCTCCTCTTCCCCTCCCACCCCTTCCCTCCTCTTCCCCTCCCACCCCGTCCCTCCTCTTCCCCTCCCACCCCGTCCCTCCTCTTCCCCTCCCACCCCTCCCCTCCTCTTCCCCTCCCACCCGTCCCTCCTCTTCCCCTCCCACCCATTCCCTCCTCTTCCCCTCCCACCCCTTCCCTCCTCTTCCCCTCCCACCCATTTCCTCCTATTCCCCTCCCACCCATTCCCTCCTCTTCCCCTCCCACCCATTCCCTCCTCTTCCCCTCCCACCCATTTCCTCCTCTTCCCCTCCCACCCCTTCCCTCCTCTTCCCCTCCCACCCCTTCCCTCCTCTTCCCCTCCCACCCATTCCCTCCTCTTCCCCTCCCACCCCTTCCCTCCTCTTCCCTCCTCTTCCCCTCCCACCCCATCCATCCTTTTCCCCTCCCACCCCTCACCTCCTCTTCCCCTCCCACCCCTTCCCTCCTCTTCCCCTCCCACTCCTTCCCTCCTCTTCTCCTCCCACCCCGTCCCTCCTCTTCCCCTCCCACCCCTTCCCTCCTCTTCCCCTCCCACCCCTTCCCTCCTCTTCCCCTCCCACCCCTTCCCTCCTCTTCCCCTCCCACCCCTTCCCTCCTCTTCCCCTCCCACCCCTTCCCTCCTCTTCCCCTCCCACCCCTTCCCTCCTCTTCCCCTCCCACCCCTTCCCTCCTCTTCCCCTCCCACCCCTTCCCTCCTCTTCCCCTCCCACCCCTTCCCTCCTCTCAGGTCCTTCTGATAAACTTCCCATCTCTGGGCAGCTTCTCGGCTGGGGAGAACTTCAAGTTCATCTTCCGAGAGTCCAAGATCAATGATGCCATTCTCTTCTTTGATGAGTGTGAGGCCATCTTTGAAACGAGGGAGAAAGGTGGCCATGATGTCAACATGCTGTTAACAGAGATTGAGAGGTATGTAAGCTAAGGTGCGAAATCAGTGGTTTGCCTTTTATTTCAAGGTCTGCTAAGTACTCATTAATACCCCTCCTCTTCTCCCCCTCCCCTTCTACTTCCCCTATCCTCCACTACCCCCTTCCCCCTCCCCTCCCTCCCCCTCCTCCTTTCCATGCTCCTCCCTACCACCCCCCAAGACATGATGGTCTCATCATCATGGCCACCAACCGTCCTTATGACCTGGACGAGGCCATGCATCGTAGGATAATGATTGCCATTGAGTTCCGCCAACCAGATCACCTCCTGCGGAGGGCCATCTGGGAGTCACACATTCCCGAGCAGATGAAAATGGCTGATGATATTGATCTGGTGAGGGTCGGGTCACTGCTAAATTAGTACATGTACTGTACGTTCTGCAGTGATGTAGTGAAAACAAAGCTGTCTTGTCAAGCACTCTTATTAAACCGTACATCCATGACCACCTTACTCTTTGTTTATATGGTTGCATGATGACATCGTCTTCCTTGCATCATGAAGATGATGTCATCATGCTCTCTTGATTGTACCCTAATACATGTAAGCTTGGTGCTACATTTTTGTTCTTCAGAGTGAGCTGTCTCTGAGGTTTGAGCTGACGGGTGGCTTCATTAAGAATGCCGTTCTGTCTGCATTGTCAATTGCGGTGTCTCGTGATGGAGATAGTCCCCTGGTGTGCCACAAGGACCTGCGGCAGGGGGCCAATCTGCAGCTGAGGGGGAGACTGAGGATGAAGGTTTGTGCGTGAGCCTGTGAGGTGGGGAGGGGGGAGGGGAGAAGGGAGAGGGGAAAGGGGGATGTGTAGCAACTTTGGAGTGACATACAGTAACAAGATTTGGCGAGTCATGTGCTGTAAGGATAACCATGAGTGGCTGGATTGATCACACACATAATTATTAATGTTAGTGTTGCGTCGGTAATCAGATCAGCTATTGGATATTGGCTAATCTGCCATATAAATGTTGTCGGCTATCAGCAGTGTTACAACGTGTATCTGTAACCAAATTTTAATGATATGGATAAAATGTCTGTAAACGTTTTACTGAAAACTTGAATGATGATCTGTTATTCTAAATTCCGTATTGGTGTGACACTAAATTCATATGTATGCCTCCCTTCCTCCCTCCTTCCCTTCTCTCTCCCTCCCTCCTCTCTCCCTCGCTCCCTCTCTTCCTCCTTCCCTGCCTCCCTGCCTCCCTCCCTCCCTGCCTCCCTCCCTCCCTCCCTCCCTGCCTCCCTCCCTCCCTCCCTCCCTCCCTGCCTCCCTCCCTGCCTCCCTCCCCCTCCCTGCCTCCCTCCCTCCTCTCTCCCTCGCTCCCTCCCTCCCTCCCTCCCTCCCTCCCTCCCTCCCTCCCTCCCTCCCTCCCTCCCTCCCTCCCTCCCTCCCTCCCTCCCTCCCTCCCTCCCTCCCTCCCTCCTTCCCTCCCTCCCTCTCTTACTACCTACTCTCTCCCTTCCAACTTCCAACACCAGGACTTTCATCGTAGGGTGGTACCTACCGCAGGACTAGACAAGGTCATAGTCGCTGATGACCTGGCACGATCTCTGAAGGAGATTGTCCAGTTTGAGAAGGCCAGGTGAGATATGTACCACTTTACACCCACCAATCCTGCCTCCCTTCATCCCTCCACACGTACTCCAATCCAACCCCCACTGCACCCCCACTGCTAGCCTCATTCACAGGCCTACCCCATTTTATCTTGGTTTAGTTTGCGTTGACAAGGAGAATGGGGAAGGCCATTCTCAAAGATCACATGTATGATGTCGTACGGACACGAGTATGTGGTGTCACCCAACAGTGAAGTGGCGTGTGTTTGGTACGGATGAGAGCGACTTTCCTGTCAGTGGGGGTGGCGGAAGAACATGTGGAGATGAGACTAGCAGTGGAGCACTCAAACCTAGCCACATGGATGATAATCTCAGTAACTCAACAACCGACTCACCATCCACTCATCCACTAGCCTCGTACCCAGGCCTTCTCACCCCAGCATTTGTACTGCAAGCAACAAATGCTGGGGTGAGAAGGTCTGGGTACGAGGCTACTCATCCACCTCGTACCTGCATGACCATACTCTTCGAAACCTGCCCTGGAGTCCTGTTTTTCCTCACTCTTCCACTTCACAATTCAATCTGATGTGTATTGCTTATTGTCAATGCAAATTGCGGTAGGTAGTAGGTACATTTCTACAGCTATAGACGTGGTCAGGGTAGGCATTTGTCCCGGAAATGTTTATCATTTCCATTCCTTACCTATACTACCTACACTTTAAAAGACCATGTGTTGGTAATAAAATAGCATGACACACACACCTCAGGCAAACCTACATGTACATGTACTGTATCGCAGTAGCCTTCTGAACAAGTATTGCAGTGTCATAAAGCAAGCTTTTGTCCCAGTTGCTTGTGCCTTTCAGTGATGCAGGACCGTATAGTGTAGTTGATTTGCTTTAAAGAAAAATGGGTTTAGTAAAACGTTCTGTGGTGTGTGATTCATATATTCTGTGTGTTTGTGTGTTTGTTGCTGCAGATCAGTCTTGTTTGGCCAGTGGGGATTTGGAGTGAATGAGCAACAAGTAAGAAATTCTACTCTCAGGTGGCTTTGCTGTTTACCTTACATTGTAAGGTAAACAGCTCTTCCACCACCCCCAACTCCCATCCCTCCTCTCTCTTCCTCCAGGGTATCACTGTTCTGCTGCATGGAGCTCCTGGGACCGGCAAATCTCTTGCAGCATCAGCACTTGGATACGAAGTTGGCAAACCACTGAAGGTAGATTACATTAGCTAGCAAGAGTAACTTCAAATACAAACACTGTGTTGTAGTGTTCTTTGGCTGCTGTGTACATACACCATGAAAGCTAGTATACTTCATCCCGAAGGTTCTTGAAGAAACGTCTAACATCGGACACTTCTTGAGGTTGTGTCTGCCCTCACACTGGACGTACTTTGCTCTGCATTCGTCTAGCAATGTCCGTTAATGCCTGCGTGCGTGTGCTAGCATCCTTGTGTGTTTGTGTGTGCATTTTCATTATGCGAACCACACCTGCGTGCACTTTGCATCTGTGTTTGTGTCTGCGTGCGTGGCTGCGTTGGTCTGTGTACAGAATATCAAACATCCGGGCACGTCTTTACGCAATTGGTCTCTGTGTCTGGACGCATCTTTTGTTGAAGGACTTTCAGGATGTACTATACTCGTTGGTACTTGGGAAATGTTTTTTGGGGGTCAGTTTGTAGCGGAGTTGGGAAAGGCAAACTCACATTTGACAGCAAGTCACTTTACACAATACGTTGTACCTCCAGGTGGTGAACTGTGGAGAACTGTTGAGTAAGTGGGTGGGAGAGAGCACAAAGAACATTGATGCCATCTTCGAGGAGGCACGCCACTCTGATGCCATCCTGGTCTTTGATGAGGCAGAGGGGTTGTTCGGAACCCGGACTGCCATGAGGTATGTTTGTGTGGATTGCGTGAGGGAGCATTGGTGACAGTAAAGAAATGTGATCCTCTTCACACAATACGTATGATTGTGGTTTGTGGACGTGTAGGAGCTGTTTGGAAATTAGATGCCACTTTATCTCACTCCATCTCCTCCTTCTGTCTCTTTCTCCATCCCTCCCTTTTCCTCTTTCATGTCCTTCCCCCCCCCCCCCCCCCCCCCCCCCCTCCCATCACCAGCACCTCCACAGACCGCTATGCCAATGTGGACGTGGGTGTGCTCCTCTACCACATCGAGCGGTTCCCTGGCATCATCATCCTCACCACTAACCTCATAGACAACATAGACAGGGCTTTCTTCCGTAGGCTCCGATTTGTGCTGCACTTTGAGGTCCCCTCGTTCAAACTCAGGGCCAAACTATGGAAGGTTAGTGGCTGCCGTGTTATGGAAACACATTTCTGGGCCCGGCATTTTGTGTATGTGGGGCTGTGTAAGAACCTGATGTGGGTAAGGGTGATGAAATACTCACAATTCTAGAGCCCTCTCATTCAGACAACTCATCAGTTCTCACCCACCCTTACCCACCCTTGGAAAGCCTCATCCAGTGTTAATTGGTACTGCACCCTTGACAATGCACGACGTGCTGGGGCCGGGCGAGATGCACACACATGCCATATAGTCAAGTTACTTGGGCATTGTTTTTGCAGCTTTCATACAGGATGTAGATTTGAACTGAATAAGCTGTGCTGCTTCAGTTGGTAGAGTGCGATAAGCTTGAGGAGGCATTTGCTGGCCTGTCTTATGTCAGCAAACTCACACCTCACACACACATGCACACACACACACACACACGCACGCACGCACGCACGCACACACACACACACACACACACACACACACACACACACACACACACACACACACACTCACTCTCACACACTCACTCACACATACACACACTCACTCTCACACACACACTCACTCACACACACACACACACTCACTCACACACACACACACACTCTCACACACACACACACACACACACACACATACACACACTCACTCACACACACACACACACACACACACACACACACACACACACACACACACACACTCACTCTCACACACTCACTCACACATACACACACTCACTCTCACACACACACACTCACTCACACACACACACACACTCACTCACACACACACACACTCACTCTCACACACACACCAGTTGTTAATTCCTGAAGAAACGCCACTAGGTGATAGTGTTAACTTTGAGCAGCTGGCTCACCATGAAATGAGCGGAGGGAACGTGAAGAGTGCAGTGTTCAGAGCTGCATCGAGAGCAGCACTCCGTCCTGATGAGGACAGGAAACTAACCATGAAGGTATGTAACTCAAAACAGTTTTGATTAGTTCTTGGCTGTTAGCTACAGTTGAATGGGGAGTGAGTGAAGGTGGGGGGGTTGGGCTCCACGTACAACTTCCTGTGCTAAGAGAGAATGGCTAATGCCCCTAGCCTCGTTCCCAGGCCGTCTGCCAGTCGCGCGCGCATCGCATACGTGACCTTTGAACCCTTGTCAGATAGCTGGCAGAAGGCCTGGTACCACTCCTACGTCATTTACAAGCAAAGTGGACACGGTTATGAAGCTACTCGACTACAAGTATGCTTTCGAGTTTATATTGATACCACGAAGACAGCAACTTGATGCCAACTCAGCGCTAACGGCAATACTACTCAGGCGTAAGTCTTACCAAGCGCTTGATAAGCTACTGTAGAGGTAAGCTATTGTAGTTACCTAGGCTACTACAACCGTACAACAAGGAGTTCCATACCTGACGCCTCCAGTGGTCCACCACGGTAGCGTAAAAGCCAACAATAACTCGCTAGGAAACCTGCCGTTAGCCCGTGAACTTCTGGCACGCCGCCATTTTACATGAAACCGTGTCCACCTACGTCACAACCGTGTCCACTTAACTTGTAAATGACGTAGGAGTGGTACCAGGCCTTCTGCCAGCTATATCTGACAAGGGTTCAAAGGTCAAGTATGCGATGCGCGCGCAACTGGCAGACGGCCTGGGAACGAGGCTATAATGCCCCTATTAATTAACTGGGTTTCATTTTGAATGGGGGGGGGGGACACGAGAACTATTATGTATGCAAAAAAACTCATGCCTCCCCCCACGCTACAATTTCGCCCCCTTGAACAATTTTCTAATTGCTGTTATGCATCTCTTGTACAATGACATCACAATGGATTGTATAATCTGGCTAGTTGTCTGGTTTGTTACATGTAACTGAATAAGTAAGTTGAAGATGACATCAGATTCATGGTAAACCTACAACTAAGACAACTGTACTGTAGCGTCCTATTGTGCTCCCTTTCAGTGGTAAGTGGTTAGGGTGAGATTACTGCATGGATGTTTATCCTCACTGTCTTCCTTCCTCCCTCGTGCTGTGTCGCTAGGATCTTGAGGAGGCTGCAGAGGAGGAAATGGGAAAGACTTCCACTAGGACCAGCTTCCGGAGACAAGACTCGGATGCTGCTGGGATGTATAACTAACTAGGAGGGCATTTTATTTTCAGTAGATGAGGGTGATTGGGTGATACAGCTCATATTATCAAAGTTTGTGACAAAGTTAGGAACTTAGATATCTTCTGCGCATTATTGATTCCCTGGAGACTGTCATGAGATACAATATGATCATTCTTTTTTTAATCACACACACATACACCATTAGTCTCATGGGCCAGCCCACAAGATGACCATACTTTTTAAATCAAGCACTCACACATCCTGGTCTTCCTGCAGTAGACAATTAAGGTCACACATGCAGTGCTGATCGTAACCAGCATAGTATGGTGGTTATCCTGCATGCATGAGCTCTCAATAGCTAATCACACAGAGGAGTTAATTGACCTCGATCGACCGCCCTCCCTGCCTTCCTTACCTCCCCCCCCGTAACTCGATCTCCAGCACAACTGTCACAACAACAACTACCAGACGAGCCTTTCCCAACATAAGCGGCGCGGGGTCTGGACACCCAGCTCTACAAAACAGCTAGCATTCGGAGTCTGACAGCAATGCAGCATATTGGTCCGGACCACATGCTTTACCAACAGAGGGAACACCAATGGCAGAGGGCCTACGTGATCGACTCCATGAGGAGGCCAACGGCATCGGAAACCGAAGAAAAACGACAGAGACAGAAACACGCTCATCACTGAACACAGGTTACGCGTGCACAGGGCGTTTCCCGCCAAAATATGAACCTCCGCGGATGCCAGCCAATCAGATTATAGCGTTACCGGCGCGTGCGTTGTGTTGGTGCACGCGCTGCCGGCAGCTTCAGCTGGTATATAAAGCGAGTCAAATTGTGTCCAAGCCATTCGGGTTAGGTTTAGCTCGGGTGAGGTTAAGGTGAGGTGAGCCCTCATCATAACCTTACCCTAGCTGAATACCTTTCACCGCCAGGGTAAGTTCAGGTATAGATAGTGGGGGGTGGGAGCATGGGGTGTGGGGGTGGGGGTGGGGCTGGGGTGGGAGCATGGGAGGGGGGGTATGGGGGTGGGAGCATGGGAGGGGTGCATGGGGGTGGAAGCATGGGAGGGGGCCGGGGTGGGAGCATGGGAGGGGTGCATGGGGGTGTAGCTGGGGTGGGAGCATGGGAGGGGTGCATGGGGGTGGGAGCATGGGAGGGGTGCATGGGGGTGGGAGCATGGGAGGGGGCAGGGGTGGGAGCATGGGAGGGGGGGTGCATGGGGGTGTAGCTGGGGTGGGAGCATGGGAGGGGTGCATGGGGGTGGGAGCATGGGAGGGGGCAGGGGTGGGAGCATGGGAGGGGTGCATGGGGGTGGGAGCATGGGAGGGGCATGGAGGGTGGGAGCATGGGGGGTGGGGCTAAGGTGAGGCTAAGTGCACTCAATCTGTTACTCTGCCTCAATCATGATCACAATAGCGCAAGTTGCATTTGTGCAGAACAGTTACATGTACATTACACTGTACCTTTTTGTTAGTGGTTAACTCTTTAGAAACATTATAATATGGAAGCAAAAACCCTGTAGCTATTAAGGCCTAGTATTAAATTCGCCATATTAATTCATGGGCTCATGGAGTTCATGACGGTATTTGCCATCATTGGTTGGTAAAGAGTTAATATAACGTCATTCTAATTCTCTACATGCCTTTCCAGGAGTAAAACCTTATACATAATATAATATTACGTACATGTCTTATTTTGTAGGTACATGTAATTAGTGTTGATCGACCTATTAGTGGTGCAGCACATGCACTATAGCCATGCTACAGACAAAAAACTTCACCTGTGACAGTGCAGGATCCGGAGGTGTGTGGGTTTGTTGCTACTGCACCAGACACACAAGCAATTTCATTTCATAGCAATGAAAAGTTCAAACCGTATGTGTACACACACTAACTCATCAACATCGAATCATGGAATGCTGTAACTAGAGCCACTAGAAATCTTTAGTTGATATGGCAATATCAACATTACTGTCACCAGGATCAGAGTTCTTAGGTTTCTCTTCACTCTTCAGTTCTTCCAAGTCCAGCTGTGTAGTAGTAGCAGCAGCTTGCTGGATCCTGCCCACCTCCTCTTGCTGGGGTTGTGTGATGGCGACACTGTGGCGTCTCTTTATAATGTATTGTCTGTAGAAGATATTAATACAGTTACGTAGCTAGACTAAGTGTAACTGGAGACATGGCCAATATGAGCTCCAGCTAAAACTACGAATCTCTCACAGTGGACAAAATTGCGGCCATGGATGGGTACAGAGAATTGGAAAAGCAAGAGAAAGTCTTTCCTTTCAATCTACCCACAACTTCGTGTCTGGCGAGATATGTTGTTTGGCAAACTGGTATGCATTAGGCTATATTTCATCAAGATCTAGCAGAAAATTCAACCCCTCGCTTTCTCCCAGCATCTAGTTATGGCAATAGAGGCTACCTGGGCAATAGTGCACTTACCTGACACAGAACACTATCCAAATGGTAGTCGCTATCAGAAACACAACCAGCGGGAAGTAGTACAGTGGAAACAGCAGCCAACTGAACCCTGTGATCCCTTCCTCCTCTACACACTCTCTCCCCGCAGTCCCATTTGAGGATAGCTCTGTTGGCACTTGTAGTTGATCAGTGATTTGCTCTGTGTTTCTCAGCAGCAGCAGCACAAGTACGTCCAGGGAGAGGAGGGCTTCCAGAATATTGCAGTACACACTCTTGTATGGTTGCAGGAACCCAAATACAGTCATTATCACTGAGATGATGAATATTGCTGCATACTTGGGGGGGGGGGGGGGGGGGGGGGGGGAATGAAGAGGAAACATAAATGCCTGTCAGTCTTGATAATTGCTGTTGCCTGTTGCTTCAATTGATGTATAAACTAACAGTTGTAGCACACAGGGCACACTTCTTCATATTCACTAGGCGATAATTAACTGATAGAATACAGGGAATCAGTAACACACCTCGTTTCCTGGGAAGGGGACGATAAAGAGCAGCAGCAGTGCCCTCCTTCCTAGGTCTACAGTGGCCCACCACTTGTACTTCTCCTTGAACCCTTTCCGTACAACCTCCGCAGTGTGTCTCAGCCAGCCAGGACGCTGCAGGCAGTGCAATGACATACACTTATTAAAGGAACTGGCAGAGAGCACTGAAATACTAAATTGATCGACTGCACAGTGGTTACCATGGTCGCAGGGACACTGGTTTTAGGTGGCATTGGAGACTAATTGCATATAAAACAACCAGAGCTTGACCAGATCATCTGTAATCTGCATATTTAAACCATAATTTCCACCTGCCATCACCGAAGAGTACAAAATCTCATTTGAAAATATAAATGTCTCTCTAATATTTCCGATCACGTTCAATGAACACACCTGCAACCACCCGGCTGAGTAGATGAGAGTGATGGGAATGATGGACAGACAGAAACCTAGTGCAACAATAGCGAGTAGTCCAAGAGGAATATGGCCCCCATTGAAGCACCTGACATTGCCATTGACATACCACCGCTGCATAGTGGGAAGAGCGGAGAAAACTCAACCATTAATATTGCCTAGCTGAATACGTAGTAACAAGCACATGTCAAGAAACATGGTTACCCTTGTTAACGTTAGTCATTTGATGATCTAACTCACATGTGCATGAAATGGATGCATTATGTCGTTAGCAATGAGGTAATACTGAAATCCAAATCTTAGCTAGCTAATTGCAGCTATTCGAGGCTAATATGTATTCACAAAACTGGTAGTTACCCCACTACAATCTGAACATGTCAAATTCCTCCAATACAAACTTTGTCACCATAGACTTGACCTAATGCTTATTCAACGATTCATATTGCACTCTAACCATGCTAGTTATAGTTGTACTTTCTATGCACTCACAGGGACAAGATCCCCAGATCTTCCAGGTAGGATCGGACAGTTGAGTATGGAGATGGACGTGTGAACCACATGGGTGTACATGAACAGCACTATCCACCATACACCACACCATGGATCACGAGGCTTCTTGCAGACATACCTGTAAGAACCGAATAATTGCTCTGTTATGGTTTGCTGATGGATGTCTGCATGTTCGCTTAACAGGTGAAGCTGTCTTCTATACAAGTGTGATAAGTATACAAACATGTAGTAGCATGATACTAATTGCCAAAATCGCAGTCTGTACACTTTTACATAATCATTACCAGCACCACAGAGCATACGATGAGCACTACACCAAGGGAAGGTACTGGGTTCACATGTATACTTGTACCAGACAGCTTTGCACATACATTCACTGCGGTACGTAGTAGAACTGTACTATTTACCTGATCACCAGCACCACAGAGCACACAATGAGTGCTACACCAAGGGGCAGGTATCTCAGGAGGTAGGAGACGAGGGCACTCATCCCGTGGTAGAGACAGAAGTCATAGATGAAATAGAAACTTAACCCACTGCTCACATAGTACACCTATAAAATGCAATAAGAATGAAATCTGGATTATTGTATAAGTGTCTCAAATGAAAGCGAATGTGAAGGGGAAATATGTGTCGTCTGCAGTGAAGGCTGTTGCACATATGAATGCACCTTCCCCAAAACTGGAGTCACAGAGCAGAGCTGTCAACATCCTATACTAGAGTGGAACCCAGACTGTGAGCTAACGCTACACAGCCTACAGATTACCATCTAGAGGTAGCTATGGCCAGCATTGTACACTGGCTGGACTTGTAGATGAATGGATCTTCACATTAGAGCTGCTTCATTTATGTTTTGCCATTAATTGATTAGCAGAATGGCCGGACATTCAGAATACAGGAAACACAAAAATGATCAGGCATGACTGCAGATGACTCACATAAGGGTTGAGTTTCTCAAATGTGAGCGGAAAGTGTTGCGTGAGGTATGGAAGGACCTAAACAAAGATAAGATGCACATAAAGAACAGGTTGCATTGGTGTCTCAGTGGTAGATGAACTCTACTCACCTGCAAGTAGAACAAGCATGGGTATAGCCAGGTGGGATATGCACGCATCAACAACATCACGCCAGTCAACACCACTGCATCCAGGACAACTGTACAAGCAAGATGTTTTGGTGTCAAGTACACTGTGTATTAGGTAAGCAAGCTTGGCCGGTGCTCACTTAGCACAGCGATGAGTATTCCAAAGGCGTTATCACATGTAACACACTTGTTCAGCAGCACACTCACTCCGTAACCATTCCTGCAGCTTCCACACAGTTCACCTGCAAGCATGTATGTATTGAACATAGCATGACATGATGGGCAAATATTAGTGACATGAAAGGATATAACCTTATACGGGTAAGATCTAACTGCAGTTCAAACCCAATGCATGAAACTACATTAAGTACTGCATGCTCATGGACTACATACATGTATGTAAAGTTGGACACAAGAGGTTTACATACAAATTGCTTCATGGATGGGGTGCATGTGCATTGAGATAGCAGCGGTAAATGTACATGTAATGATGACATAATTTCTGCTCATTAACCTCATCATATCTACGCCTCCATGCAATTCAAATGAAGGGCTATCAGACCTCAAGGGTGCAATGCCCATCGGCACCAACAGCAGAGGCCATGCAGTGGCCTATTTTTCCGAGATTGCAAAGCAGCTGAGAAACTGCACAAAGCGTGGAAATTATTTCAACATCATTTTCAGACATCAGGTAGCAACTTGACAGTGACACCCAGAATTGTAATATTATAACACTATACTAGACTAAGTACAGTCCCACCTTCCCTGTCACAGGTGCACTGGCTATCACTGTTCTGACTGTCAAAAGTGAATCTGCAAGTTACAGTCCCACCCTGGACTCCGAGTGCACACTGGCAGTACTGTGGTGGGCATGGGTAGGTGAAGAGGGATTGGGACGTGCTGTCCAGAGTGGCCCATAGACCCTCCTGCACAAACAGAACAGAAATGTTTCATCAAAACGTGTAGGTATGGGATATGTATGCAGGGTAAAGAAGAGTCTCGGAACCAGACTCCTAACCCAAAGGGGGAGAAGGAGTCTGGTACAGTCCTTGGAATTTCGGTGGCATGAATCTGATTGCTAGGTTGTGGCACTTCACAGGTGGCTAAGTGAGGAGGCAGTGAATATTCCTAGCAGCCTCCGTATCACCTTTAATTGGCACTTAGGAATCCTCATGCAAGCTGTAGCCTATAATGGCTTTCCCTATGCAACTGTACCAGACTCCCCCTCCACTTTGGGTATGGGAGTCTGGTACCGAGACTAGGTACAGAAATGAATCCAGCTATAGGCTATCCCCACTTGCTGATAGTCTCCCTCACTTCTTCCAAAGTCTTGTCTAGATACGGATCTAAGTGCAATAGTAGGCCTCGCAATGAAGTGTTATTTCTCAATGGAAAGTGCTAACAATTGGGGTCAAGTTCCAATTTGTGAAACGTCTCCTTGGTACACTAACTTGTCTAGTTAACTATTGCCCAGCTTACCCTAATGACAATGTTGCGCCCATTACAGTCCACAACAACGGGGTTCTGGGTGTCACATTCACAGGTGGTGTAGGTGTCGCCTTGCAGTGGTGCAGGAGACAGCACATACCCGGGAGGACAGGAGGTAGACACCAACGTAAAGAAGCCTCGGCTAGGTTCCTAGGCATAAAAGTTAATACTCCATGCCATTGGTATACAGGAAGGGAAGGAGCGTGCAATGACCATAATACAACACCCCTTAAATTCTAAACAGTGCACACTACACAGTACAGAGACAGCTTGTCCCCCAGTTATATCATTAAAGAGTACCTAAACATACATATATGTATAAACCTATGTACAGAGATTAAAACAGTTGGACCTAGTTCTTTGCCACGGAATCATACCCGCTCAAGTAGTGACTCTACAATCACTTCATTGGCCTCTGTTAAGGTTCCAGCAAGGGAAAAGAATGACGTGTTAAGTCTAGAGTCTCTGATTCGATCATACGTTGACACTGCTGGGTCGAACCTGTAGTGTGCTGCATCCTGTGTACAAAAGGATACAAAGTTCACCAAAATACTGAATGTGTGTACTGTATACATCTGAATAACCCCTCCTCTTCCATCCTGTGACTCTTACATTATTCTCAGAGATTCTGAGAATAGTCGCGGTGGGTCTACCCAGTTCATCAAATGCCTGGACTTCAACTTGAAACTGCTCTCCTGGGTAGGCTAATAGCTGAAGGGAATATTTCACGAGAAATCTGACACAGCTAGCATGCATGCTGCCACTGCTAGTGTGTTGACTTACAGTGCTTGTGGTGACATAGATATTCTGGGCAGGAGTCTGGATGTACCATTCTGGGTTGTAAGCATCTGGTTCATGGGCCGTGTTTTTATTGTCATCACTGTGGGTAATCATGATTGACTTGATTACTGGTACTAGCAAGGGAGGACTGAGATATTATTGTAGTACCTGAAATGAACAAATTCCCACCGGAAGACTCTAGCTGGATTGAAAAGAGGATTGTCAAACTGCAGCCACGAGCAAACATCCAAGTTTGTCATGAATACAGCTGATGCAACAACTGCCTGGTTCCCAGAGAACATGAAAGAAACCTGAGGTGGAATACAGCATTACGTTACAGCCATTGTGCAATTACTGTATCATGCATGCATAGTATTCATTTACTGTTATATTAAGGTAGGAAGCACGGCATCGGCGAAATCGCGCAATTTTGCTCATGAATAATTAATGAGATGACGTCACTCGCATACGGTTATTTAGAGTTATTCATCTGTTTACGTTTTCCCATGGCGGCAACCGGATAAACAAGGGGGGCTTCTCTCTTTGATGCGGCTAGCGGCCCTTTCAAGTTTCAAATCGGTACTCTGATGTGGCCGTGCGGTACCTTGTAGATTTGTTTGAACACTCTTTTTTTTTTTTTTTTTTTTTAAGTAAAGAGCTATTCTGGCTTATAGAATGTAGCGATGGGCTATCTGAGTGTGAATAGCTAGGTGGAGTGAGCAGGAATGTTTGTGGGTCTGCTGAAGTGGCCGAAGAACAGCCTGGAAAGTGAACAGCCTCCGACAGCTCCCTGGCCAAGGTACTCTAGAGAGTTGACCTTTCGGCATTACAGGCCCCGCCCATTTTCGTGTTAGGGCGAATTTGGCTGGTTTGGTAGCTGGACTGGGCTGGTGAGAGGGAGTAGATGTGTGGCCAAAACTCTGTAACCGAGAGGTGAACGTGGAAAAGCATCCCTAGTTTTGCAGGGGGTAGGTTGACCTTTTGGAAACTGGCCTTGGCTTGAGTCGGTTTTAGTTGGTGTGCGTGGATTTTTTTTGGAAAGCCTAGGGTAGCCAAACCTCTGTTTTTGAGGGTGGCAGTGAGTTTTGGGCTGTAGCCTGCAAGTGAGGAGAGCAGGTGGTAAATCCATCCGTAGTTTTTGGGCCTGTTTTGTGTGTGTATTGATGATGGGGTCAGAGTGTGGGTGGGGCCTTGGAGAGGGTCCAAATTTTCAGTTTCGTAGAGGGCCTTAAAATGGAGTTTTAGGGCATTTTCAAGCAGAGGGAGCAGTTTGATGCAAAGTATTGCTGAAACTTGTGTACGCTTTGATGCTGCCCATTTATCCATCAACTTGGTTTCGGAGATCGCGGTACCCATGTTTACTACCTTAATAATATCTTTTGTGAGCAAGTTTGTGACTTACATTAATATGAGCTATTTTGCACTCAACAAGTACATTATAGCTATCTTCAGCTTAGTCAACTGTACTACAGTGGGTGGTACAGTTGACGTTGACCTCAAAATGATGACACTGCAAAACTATAGACTACAGAATCAGTGGAGACAACTGCACTTCTACATGTACAGCTAGTCACGGGTGTACATAATTATGTACATAATATTATGTGTTTCAACGTTACTCACATTCTCCCATCGTTCAGGGAATTGCGATGAATTCTCATACAGAATGAAGCACAGTGGATTGAAAAGCAGCCTAGAGTAAGCATCTGGCACGAGGTTAGTGTCGACCACCACTGCAGCACCAGTGCTGGATAGAGTACACAGAGACTCTCAGGATGAAGTAGGGGAGTACAAAACCAAGGAAAAGTCAAGTGACATTTATACAGGAGTAATGATGCTCCTAAGAAGCGCTTCATTAACAACATACAATTATGTATCACATCACTTCTCCCTGCCACCAAAAGTACATTCATAATTCTAGCCACACCCAATCAATCATTAACAAGGGGATTTGATCAAGTTGGTCAGGCAACGCTAACCTGCTCTAGCTTGCAATTGGAGGCCATGCAAGGTGAGAGGGTGTTTTCTACAGAGATCCATCTATGCTAAACATTCACTTACACTCCCATGTTCCCTTCAAAGGTCAGGTTAGCTCCTTCAAAGAGCTGCAGCTGTGCCATGGATGTGACATACAATGCTCCTCCTCCCATCCCCAACCCATCATTGGCTTTGAAGTTGATATCTCCATGTACCTCGGTCCGGGTAGCCAATGCCTGCATTAGGCATAACGAGAGCTCTCTAATAATTTGCAGAACACACATACGTATATCCATATCAAAATGGGAGATGAATCAAGTATATGGGCTTCAACTCTGAGCTGGTGTATGCATATAGCTACGTGCTTATACTTTGGAGTGTAATCATTGTGTTCATTCATTCCGTGCCATGTGTACATGTACTTGATTGCTGGTTACATTGATACGATATGCAAACATCATTCAAAATTAACAACTTAATTGCTTGTCAATGAGTATATACGTATCACTGACAGGATTTGCAAGCACAAGGTCCTGTGGATGGTCAATTGACGTATACAAAATTAATGTAGACCTTCACACCTATTCACACATGTGAGCCCCAACAATAAAGCATCACTCACCACAAAAGAGCGCCCCCTGTTTGCCTCGAATGTGTTACTTCCTCTGAAAGCCAGAGGCATGTTTGCCGCACTCACAGCTCCACCAGTCCCTCCGTCATTGGCAAAGAAGTTACTGAAATACGATAGCACAAAGCACCATTATATACTATATGCACATTGGTGTGTTCACACTGCACATGAACCTAACTTCATTATACAAGGCCATTCCCATAAGGAATGATTGCAGTACAGGTGTATACTGAGTGATGTCGATCCCAATGCATATAGAGGCCGCAACAATAAAGTGTTTTGCTGGACTAGGAGATCATGCAAGAGCTGTTTTACAGAAGGTTCGGTTTCGGTCGACATGCTGACACAAAATTAAGCAATTTCCTGTCAGTATACTGTAAATGGTGAAACAATGGGAAGAGACTACGTATGTATATTACATAAACTGCAGCTGCAGTGCCACATACGCTGCTCACCAACTCTCAATTTCAAAGGATCTGATGTTTTCAACATTTTGAAACTCAAGGAAAGATGTGAATCCCATAGCAGCCCCAAATTGTCCCGCAACGTTGCCACTGAATGTACAGTTTTTGAAGTGGGCAAAGTTGCTCAGTTGGCCATCTGAGGCAAGCGGTCCTGCATGAAGACAAAAAGGAACATGTACACGACTCCCGTGATGGTATTCAATATGATGCTGCTGCTCTCACTTTGTCACACATAATTATTAAGAATTCTGCCGACATAATTAACCTTTATGTTTACGTACCTACTGTGAACAGGTACAATCCACCCCCAAACTCTGCTCGATTCTCAATGAACTCTGTATTGTATGCAAACAGTGAGCTGACAGATCCCTCGGCTGACCCACTCACAAAGCCAACCTCCAATCCACCAGCAGTTGAAGGACAGAAATTTCTAACAAGCCTAACCCGATTCAAAACCACTGTATGGTCCAACAGTCCATCAAACGCTACGTACAATCCTCCTCCGATTGTCCGTGCAAAGTTCTCCTCAAACAAGCAGTCTTCCAGTGTCGCATTCAAAGGCAAGGACGGGTTTACAGGTATGGAGCATCCTCCTCCCCTTCCAGTGAAAGCCAGTCGTTGAAGTAACTGAGTTGAGCTTTGCTGAACACTAGCCAGAGGGTCACACGTATTGTTGCGAAAGGTACACTTCTCCACTCTGAGCTGTGGACTTGTTGCGAGCACCTTGTCTTGGTGATACCCAACTGAGAGACCTCCGGCATGGCCCCTATATTGTTCAAACTTGATTACGGATACTGGCCCATTGTGCTCAAAGGTGCAATTGGTTACCAGGGCTGTGTGGCAGTTGTAGATGTCAACAGCTCCTTGAGAGAAATACCTGCAGGCATAAAATTGATTGATCAGTCATCTGTGTACAGTTCGCAGATCAAGGGAGCTTTGAACTATAACCACTATACAGTACAATCTAATCTAGAGTCAAGGAGATGATCGAAACTACGTATGCTGTGTGAAGAAATATCGATTACAAACCACAAAATCGTGATTCAGTAATTACCCATACAAAAGAAGTACTCAATTTTTGTAACTGCAGCATGTGCTCAATCCTGATCATACAAGGTGGCAATTTTTCGAAGCCAACAATTGCTGAACTAATTCCCAACACTTTACCAAACACAAGAAATGTACAAACTTGCATGTGTTTTTCAAACCAGCCATTGTACAATCATGTTGTGTAAAAACAACCAAGTGCAGGCGCAAAACCTTCTCATTGTTCAGAAAAGCAGTGGGAACTGGTTGTAATTGGCATATTTTAGCTGGAGAGATGGCTATCTTGCCCTCAGAAAAATAGTTTACGTACACTGATACACTGTCTTGGGTATCACAGAGGAGGCCAGGTATCTCCAGTGTGAACAAGGAAGGTGCAACAACCACAAATATTGCCACATCTCATTATCCCCATGTATAGTATTGTCAAACAAAACAATGAATGTTCAACTAAATTCATCATAGATCCCAGATCTCATTACCTGAAGGAACAGTCTTCTACAACGACAGTTGTCACATTCTGGAAGGTAATGAGGCCTGGGCTTGTGTGAAAGTCAATTCCACTGATGCCACTGTAGTCACTGTCAGCAAATGTGAGAACATAGTACGGATCCCGAGTGTTTGGGGGATACAGCGTGTCATTTAGGCTGAACGTCACCATCACATTTTGTATTCCACGAAGCACCACATTCTGATGAATCGTGATTACTTCTGTAACTACATAATTTTCTGGATGCATGATAACTTCAATGCACTCTTCAAACGAGTGTGATGTCTCGTCTAGTGAAACACTCATCAGTACGTCTTGCAGATCACTACAAGTCTGGTTCACCAAGTCAAGGACGCTGGTAGCACTGCAGTCCAATCCTGCTCCTCTGTTAACTTTGATCACATTCTGGCAGGATTCGTCCAATCCCGCCACAATGACTTCACACAGGACAGGTACTAACAGCATGCACCACCACCGTAGAGACACCCCTTCCTTAGAGGTACACTTCATGACTATATCGAGTAGGTAGCTATACAGAGAAGACGTACAATATGGTGAAAACTGCTATCGGCTTGGTTTGCACGTTTGAGCCTCCAGATTCAGTACGTAGATCGATCTTTGAACAGACAGCCTCGCGTGGCCACGCGAGATCTTGGAAGACACCTAGCCTAAATAAATAAGTGACGTCATTAGATACTTAAGGTGGGAGGGGCTTGTAAACCCCTACCTCTGCATGCGCCCTGCATGTCCTCTCCTGCTTTCTCCTGCGCTGTCACCAACCACACAGACGAAGACCGCTCTTGGATCGAGCATAATTATATCATCTTCTATCTTTGCTTACAATGGCTGCAGGCAACATACAGTCAGGAATTTGACTTATTAAAATTGCTGCTTACCTACCAGTGTACGTTACAAATAGGTGCAATGCAGGATTGTACCACTGCAATAGAAATATCACTGCAATTTCAAAAAAATGTTGCAAAAAATAATAGCGCTGCAATTCACTTGAACAATAATAACTTTCCAGAATAAAAATTGAATGATGAACTCAAAATCTCAGGTGCGAGATAATAGCCATAGTACAGGTAAAGCAACAAACATCAATGGTCAGCAGGCTTGAGGGTAATGACAAGGGCACCACCATCAGGATCCATGCTGGATGTATGCTGATCTTCTGGGTCTTCGAAAGCTGTATATGCAGTTGCTAACAATTTGACAGAATCAATATCCAACTCAGTTGTAGTGACTGCACGCTGGATTCGACCAACGTCTTCTTGAGGCTCTGAAACTGTGAGGCGACTGTGCCTGTTCAGAACATAGTGCCTAAGGAAGAGGAGCATAGAGTTGCTACTGATACCAAAAGATTGGTGCCAGAAAAAGAAAAACTTTGCTCCCCTCAAAATGGGATTCAAATCTACAACCACCAGCTGATGCTCTACCCACAGAGCTATACTGAAGCACTTAGGGTGCGTAGGTCATATGACCAAACTGTTTCAAGCTTACTATTAGCTAGTTGGGCCTGCATGGGAATGAGGCTAACCACTAATGGTTGGAATAGAGCTCAGCAGGTGACAAATACACTCACCTTACACTGTGGGTTGCTGCGATAACAATGACGACTATAAAGGCTACGACTGAGGCGTAGTAGAATGGTAGTAACATCCCAGTGAATCCAGTGACCCCATCAATGACAGTACATTCATTCGCAGTGAAATTACTCAGCGGCAGAATTTGCAGCCCATCAGAGATTTGTCCCGTGTTTCTGAGCAGTAGTAGTATGAAAACGTCCAGGGAGAGGAGGGACTCCAGAACGTTGTTGTACATGTTCTTGTAAGGTTGCAGGAACCCAAACACAACTATTATCACCGAGAGGATGAACATTGCTGGGTACTGTGTTGAAAGAAGTTAGTTACAGCATCATTACATATATTCTACACATGGATGTAACTACATACATGTAGGCTGATCCACTAATTATCATTCATTTTCTGTAAAGTTTGTGCATGTCAGCACTGGGCACCAGTGTGGACGACTGACTGCACTACAATGCAACATTACTGCAAATGAACTGCAGTACATAATCAAGTACACTACTGTCTAATATGCTGAGGAAAGGATCAAGCAATTTAATCAGTCTGAGTAGCCTCGTTCCCAGGCCAACACCCAGCTTCTTGTTGCTTGCAGTACAGAAAAGTGTGGGAATGAGGGTGTGAGAATGGAGTAGCCTAATCGCCTTAACTCACGTCATTTTCTGGGAAGGGTACAATGAACAGCAGCAGTAGTGCTCTCCTTCCTAGCTCTACAGTGGCCCACCACTTGTATTTATCCTTGAACCCCTTTTGCATAACCTCAGCAGTGTGTCTCAGCCAGCCAGGGTGCTATAGGTATAGTCAGATCACATGGTGGAGCAGAATAGTTACAGCTCGTACACCTGCAGTACCTGTATAGATACGCTAGTCAGGTAAAAGTTCGATTCCGAACATTTTGAAAACTTTATTACCTTCCACAGAATATATTCTGAGCTACCCTTTGTATACTTAATGCAAAATTTGCGACATGAACAACAGGAGTGTAAAGTGTTTTAACTATGAACGATGTACATAAATACCTGCGCCCATCCAGCAGAGTAGACAAGAACAAGTGGGATAACAAAGACAGAGAACGCCAGTATCAATATGGCGAGCAGTCCCAGGGGAGCATGTCCACTTTGGAAGCAAGCGATATTGCCATTGATGTACCAGCGCTGCAAGCAGGGGAAGTGGGAGACAAAATCATGCAGAGATATATGTACTGGGTTCTCACTTACGTATTTACAACAAAATAGCTGCCCTAAGGTTGAATCTGGTGAGTTCTGGGATCTTGGTTAAATCCATCAACCATGTCATGTTATCATAGGTACATAGCATATACGCACATGCTACATGAACATGATCACCACTGAGCTTTAAAATGTAATACACAATACCGGGAACAGGTATAATTATGTGTACAAGTAGCTTCGCTCGCTCAGCTACTTTCCCCATCGTTCGCCTACGTGAGTAATCCAGTGCCAGACAGCTCTCTGTGCAGAGCTGCTGCTCCCCAATCGTGTCCACTTCAACTGCTCCCCGATCGCATCCGCTTCGGCTGCTGCTCCCCGATTGCGTCCACTTCAACTGCTGCTCCCCGATTGCGTCCGCTTCGACTGCTGCTCCTTGATTGCGTCTGCTTCGACTGCCTGCTCCCTGATTGCGTCCGCTTGTAGCCCCAGCTGTTCTGGAAGATTCCAGACCATTCTCAATGTTCTCGAACATTGTTTGTTGAGTTTGAGGTTCAGTAAATTGAAGTACAAAGATCATGTGTCTCTAGTCTAGTCCTGCCCCACGAACATCCCATTTACATCATGCACACACACACACGTAAAATTTGATAGCCAGCCACAGTGGCCTGTATGCCGGTATGTGGGTAGCTCAATTAAGTCCAGTGGTACTCACAGGCACACTGTCCCCAGATCTTCCAGGTAGGGTTGGGCAGTTGAGTATGGACATGGACGTGTGAACCACGTGGGGATACATGAGCAGCACTATCCACCACAAACCATGGCCTGGATCGCGAGGTTTTTTGGTCACCTTTCTGAAAGAAAGACAGTGTCAGTGGAGTTGATTGCTACATCTTTGAACCTTCTCCATCAGTTTGTCACTAGAGGAAGTAAATCTACAGTAGCCCAAAGAACTGCACAAGACTTTAAGTTCATGCTAAAATATATAATCTGTAGTGTATTCATATGGCTTTATTTTTGAACTCCATCCATGGAATTTTTATTCATGTCCTTGCTTTGTTCTTTTGTTCAGTAGGGGGAGCAGTCTATAGGAATACCATTTGCGTAACCCTTTCTTTTCGAGATAAATCGTTTCAATTCTAAATTCAATTGGGATTGGAATGATGAGTCCCATTCAGGCTTCACAGGTGCTTGCCGGTCTAGCTCTGGTTGAGAAACATGTTTTGCATCCGTGAAGTCTACGCTGAATTTGAAGTGGTCCATGGAGCCTGAGCAAGGAACTTGGATTAGTTGCTTGAGGGTGCCATCCATCTTTTGGAGGGGATGGCCTAGCGATCATATTTTGTATGTCCCGTTAAAACAAAAGCATGCTCATTACCAATCCAGCAAGTACTGTAATATTATGATCACAATAGTCAAGAAGATTTACTACCACACAGCAGAGCAGACACATACAATTGTCCTGTGAATTATGAAGCAAACACCCGTGGTACATATATCTGTTACATACCTTATCACGAGCACTACAGAACATATTCCCAATGCTACACCAAGGGGCAGGTATCTCAGGAGGTAGGAGACCGGGGCACTCATCCCGTGGTAGAGACAGAAGTCATAGATGAAATAGAAACTCAGACCGCTGCTCACATAGTACGCCTACATATACATGAAAGTAGAAATCAATGATATACACACCCGATAGTATAAAAGCCATCCTGTGCAGATTTGTGACTCTAACCACACCCACTGATTGGCCATACAGACCAAAGAAACAGACCCACCTCCCATGTAGCCTTGTTCCCAGGCCCGCACGCCACTTTCGGTTGCACGAAAGAACGCAGAGGGCCTGGTATGTTTCCTCACATGCGTGACGTCGAGGGTAGAAAGGTGGTAGAAAGGACTTAATTGAATGCGGGCGAACTGGGACTCAGAACAGCAAGAAGAGCAAAGGTACGACGTAACTTACCACACGTATCTAGCTAGCGGGGGGCGACTGTCACACACACCAAGCGTTTTTGGCCGTTTGTCGATTACGTAATGCTCACGCGGCGAAACATACCAGGCTCTCCCCGCTTTTCCGTACTGCAAGCGATGATAAGCTGGCTTGGCCTGGGAACGAGGTTACCTCCCTTGTCCCACCCCTTCTGCTCACACAGAGCCTATCCACCCACCTCCCCTGTCTCACCCTTCTGCTCACACAGAGCCTATCCACCCACCTCCCCTGTCCCACCCTTTCAGCTCACACAGAGCCTATCCACCCACCTCCCTTGTCCCACCCTTAAATCTGTTCATACAGAAAGAACCTATCTTCCAAGGAAATTACAGGAAGTGACTTTATGAAGCTGAAAGTCTCATGCTGCAGATATGCAATGTAGGTATAATTAAACTCACATAGGAGTGGACCTTCTCAAATGTTAGAGGAAAATGTTGTGTGAGGTATGGAAGCATCTGTCAGAGAGAAATAGCACAATCACATTTCAATCTGATTATTGGTGGTTGAACAGCCAAAGGAATAACGTGCTAACATCTTCCTTTAATTGTGTCAAGGTCTTACATGACAGCAGCATGCTATAGTACTACCCAGCATAGTATTTACTATTGGTATAAGACCTCAGTGATAATATATAGTGAGCTAATCCCCACTACTCTCGATAGGAACATGTGTACGTTATAAAGGCCTGCGTGGCTAGGTATATATAGTAGACATTCTTGTTCACTTGCTTCTGCTTTGCACTAGCCTGAAGGGTTCATAAAACTTGTTTCACCAAGGCAAGACTGGATTGCACCAACAACGGCATGAACTTGGTTTGTCTACTGAATCTCTAGCTAAACTACTGCGTCACATGCATGCATAACATATTACCTGTATGTAGAACAGGAATGGGTAGAGCCAAGTTGGAAATGTCTTTATCAGTAGCAGTAGACCCACAAACACCACTATGTCTGCAACAACTGAACAGCAGAACAACAGGCAGACAGGTAACACTTTGCAATCCCGTGAGTTTGTTCATATTCTGGATGACGTGCACTCACTTAGTGCTGCAATGAGTACCCCTGACACACTTGGGCAGGCAACACACTTGTTCAGCAGCACACTCACTCCGTAACCATTCCTGCAGCTTCCACACAATTCACCTGCAGATACAGTATGCCAACCAAGAATTGATACAGACGATAAACATAAGCAAGTCATTACAGAAGGTTTAGGTTAAAGTAGCACCTTCTCTGTCGCAGCTGCATTGCTGGTCTGGGCTTTGGCTATTGAAGGTGAACTTGCAGACTGCAACTCGGCCGCTGTATTGAAGAACACACTGGCAGTACTGTGGCGGGCAGCTGTAGCTAACAAGCTGACGGTTAGTTGAGCGGTTGTTCAGCACGGCCCACAACCCATCCTGAATGAAAGAGACAATGGAAGTCATAGTGGTATACACATCATTTGACCTTGTATCAACTACGGAAATAGACTCTAGACAGATGGATAGATCAGTGGGTAGATGGACCACAGAAGTATAGTGGTAATACGTAAGTGGTACGATATGTCAATGCAAGTGTGAGGGGATATGCGTGAATGGAGCGATGAGAGTACAAGCACATTTATTTAGAGTCTGTTGATGTCCATGCAAATGCATACTTCCATCCAGGCTGTCACTACCTCCGTGCAAGTATTGAGGTGAAATTATCTGTGTTTGGCGCAACTCACTCTGAGGATTATGCTACGTCCGTTACAGTCCACGATATCAGGATTTTGATAGTCACACTCGCACGTGGCGTACATGTTGCCTTGCAGTAGAGTGTCAGACAGGACATAGCCGGGAGGACAGCCAGCTGACACCACGTCAAATGTGTCCCTGCTAGACTCCTGAAGATACACAGTAAACAAGCAGCAGCCATTTCTCACTAGTTGTATGTGACTGAGATCAGGGACTGAGATATATAGTTGTCATGAGTTCACAACTTCACTAACATTCTAAACACAGTACTAAAACTAGTAATGGTTGGCTAAAACCACGCTGTATTTATATTACATAGTGTATTTAAACCGCAATCAGTATCTGAGTGTAGCTATGTACCTCTCCGAGCAAAGCTGCAATAAGAATCTCCTCACTCCTGCCAAGACCAATACTACTTAGGGAGTAAAATGAAGTGCTTATGGATGATTCATCAATCCGGTTAAGTGTTGATACTGCTGGGTTGAAGACGTAGTGAGTAATATCCTACAAAAAAGAAAATGTTCATACGTACGTATAGCATAATGTGAAACATGTATGTAGCACTGTAAAGAGACAAAGTGTACAGCAAATTCTATAATAAGCAACTTCCTTATTGGGAGAGCATGAGCTAGTCACACACTAGTCGTAGTTGAACGGTGTCGATCTGTTACCCCGTATCATACCATACAGTAAATCTGGCACATCCAATACAACAAACGAAATGTTATGAATTGATGTTACAATTCCCGATGTCATAATGATACCGTAAATCTTGCACATGTAATACAACGTACGAAACAGTTTGGACTCCTACTTGATGGTAACCTCATTCCTAGGCTCCTCTTCTCAGCTTTTTGTTCCATACTGTACAAAAAAACAGTATGCAAAAAAGGCTGGGGAGGAGCCTGGGAATGAGGCTACTCAATGGCTCATGTTTATTATTATTCTATGGTAGGAGCAGTGCATTATGGAGCATGAGGCCGGGAAGGTATCAAACGTGCAGAAGACAAAAGCAAGGAGCAACTGGCATGACAATCTGTACCAGATTCAGCTGGACTAGTTGTAGTATTAGGTGGTGTTCTAAGGAAGCTAACCCAGGTCTTCACGTGCATACAGTATGAGTGTATACAGTAAGCAGTGTAGTTTACTTACATCCCTCTCTGACAGTCTTAGGACAGCAGCAGTTGGCCTGCCCAGCTCATCATACGCTTTGATGCTGATCCTGAAGGGCTCACCAGGATAGGCAGATATCTAAATGAAGGGATATGTGGAAAATGTTTCAGCACTCATGCAGGAAAACCATGCATGTCGTCACTGTTGTGAGTTTGCCCTATACCAGGAGTGTTGTTGCCATGTACATGATCCAACAAGACAACAATGACCACGCTAGTAAGGAACAGCTTCAATGTGAGATTATACTTACGCTGTTTGCAGTAATGTTGATATGCTGTGCTGGAGTCTGGATATACCACTCTGGATTGAAGGCATCTGGTTCATGGGCTGTGTTCTCATTGTCATCACTGAAAATGATCAGACATAGCAAACAATTATGCATGATGAATCGCTACCAATAGGCCATGCTTGCACACCCACTCGTCCAAGAATCTGACATCAGTACCTGAAATGGACAAATCTCCATCGGAACACACTTGTGGGATCGAAAGAGGGACTCTTGAACTGGATCCATGAGCAGAGGGCCAGATCTGACATGAACACTGACGATGCAATAATAGCTTTGTTCCCAGAAAATGTGAAGGACACCTGTGAAAAAAAAATCTTGCTTCAAAATTATGATCAGGTACGTACGTACCTTTGCTGCCTTAACCGCTTGAATTGTTTTGCTAGGTTTGCTTTAGAGAAAACACATTCCCTTAACACCCAATGCACACAGACCATGAATTAAATGACATAATGGTATGAGGTAGCTACATGGGCCATGCCTCTGGTAGAAACATTTGGGGGTTCAGTATATACGTAGCAATACTTGCACTATTATGACACTCACATTCTCCCATTGCTCAGGGGATTGTGATGCATTTTCGTAGAGTAGGAAGCACAGTGGGTTGAAGAGCAGCTGTGAGTACACCTCTGGCACCACATTGTTAGTGTCCACTATAATGGCAGCACCAATACTGCAACAGGCACACAGTTACAGAGGGGAGCACACAATTACAACTTGTCAGAGATTGCTGGAGACTACAGGAGACTACAGGAGATTACTGGAGTTTACTGGAGACTACAGGAGATTACTGGAGACTACAGGAGATTACTGGAGATAACAAAAAATTACTGGAGACTGCAGGAAATTACTGGAGACTATACAGAAGATTACTGGAGACTACATGGAGATTACTGGAGATTACTGGAGATAACAAAAGATTACTGGAGATTACTGGAGACTATAGGAAATTACTGCAGGAGATTACTGGAGATTAATGAAGACTATACAGAAGATTACTGGAGATTACTGGAGACTACTGGAGATTATACTGGCAGGAGCAGGAGTGAACAAGACTATGATATAGTGCTGAATGTGATAGTTACATGCTGAGCCTGAGAGCCTAATATCACAGCCCTCTTTCCAATCACACCATTCTCCTAGGATTAAAGTATTCATATGGCCCTTGCTGGAAAGCAACCATTTTACGCTGGGAAGCAGCTGTTCATCAGGACTGGCCATTACACCTTTACCACTTTGCTGGGAGCAGAGAGTAGTATAATTGACAGAGAACAGCTTGGGTTTGGTAACACTGAATATCCTTTGTTATGTATGTGCAACTACATCTCCATGCACGTCTTAATAAATCATGGCTGGACTGAAACAATCAGTGAAAAATGTAATTATTTACCCATCTGATGCAATATACAGTTACTGATTGCAAAAAGATAATGGTATGATTTCAGTTCACTGAGAGTACGATGCACTGTAAGAATACCACGTAATTACGTACTTCAGCTATACACGTACTTGCACAATCCACGACACTTACACTCCCTTGTTCCCTTCAAATGTGAAGTTAGCTCCTTGTGACAGAAACAGCTGGCCGAGGGAGGCAAGATACATTGCCCCTCCATTGATCGCAAGTCCATCGTTGGCTACAAAGTGCATACCTCCAGACACCTTGACAAGGGCCCCCACCACCTGATGTGATAGCAAGTAGAGGGTGGTTAGAGATTGCAATTACAGTGCAGTGATTTATCACTACAGAACAGGTATCAATGGCACCGACATGAACTAGGATTAGGTCTGTCAACACTGCACATCAAAAGATGCCACAACCAACCCAAAAATGAAGTGGCAAAACTGAGCTTCTTCTCCACAGTGACAGTGTACATTAATACATTGTTATTATGCTGGGGATGGACCACCAAGAACAGCCACGTATATCAGTCACCCACACCACACCAAGATGAGCCTTGACATCAGATCCAGGCAACTTGGAGAACCAAGGACTCCTCCGCTAACCTAGGCTTGTGTTACAGCCACCCTAATAAGTTCCCTCTTCCTGTTTTTGGTGTGCATACTATTCCAAAGGGCGAATATAGTACGGCCGTGTCCGTGCTTAATTGGCTGTGAAAACGAAGCCCTCGATTGGAGCCAGGTGGGCTATTTCTCCTGTTAAATGGACCTAGAAACCAGCCCTCCCACCTTGTCTGCAAACTCTGTACCAAGCCACATGTGCAGGCCTCTACAAGGTTCCTACAATTAGTTACCATAGTGAGCTAAGATTTGGCCAATCAGTGGGCTGTATTTTACTCCTAAACAGGATGTGGGTGTGTCAAAATTAGTACACCAGCTGAGTATGTTTAACAGCAATCACGTGGCCTTTGGAGCCACGTACTTGTACATGGAAATGTAAAGTTGTGTTTTTTCAAATGCTAGCGGGTGTATGTCAAAGATTCAGACTGCAAGTTACCGGTATGTGGGAGCATGACTGATACTGCAATAATTTCAAGCATACCAGGACACCATTCATGGCAACTGGGAACCCCCCAAAATAAACAATACTGAATGCTTTAAGTGCTTAAATGCTTACCACAAAAGTGCGTCCTCTGTTCTGTCTGAATGTATTGGATCCACTGAAGCTGAGGGGCAGATGGGCTGTGCTCACTGCACCACCATCATTGCCGTTGTTGGCGTTGAATGTGCTGATGTGTGTGAGAGAGCATGCATATTGTACAGATGCAGAAAGCATACCTTAAGATCACCAATTAGCAGGACACTCTACTGCTCACCAAATATAAGCTAGTCTGGCTTCTCTGAATAATTTGTTTCTATTCCATGCCTCACTAGTACATAGGGACAAGCACACTATGCCGGTTTGAGCCGGAAGTGAAGAGCATGAAGTATTATGTCAGCACAATGCAACAGGTTCTGCTAGAACAACTTCATACAAGAAATCCAAATTCTATCCCAATGTTTACTCTCCTCCATGTGACTATCATAACATATAGCTATTACATGTGGACCAATCTTGCCTGATTGTACTATTGCTACAAAATAGTAGCCTCGTTCCCAGGCCCCGCCCAGCTTTTCATCGCTTGCACTCCGCGTTCTTTCGTGCAACCGAAAGCAGCACGCGGGCCTGGGAACGAGGCTAATAAAATACTCTTTTGACGAGAACACAGGTACGTATGTAGGTAGGTACTTTTCGAGCATTTGAGAATAGCATAATAGTTTTTTTTTTAAAAGCATAGGTAAAATGCTTTCCCTAGCTTTGTTCCCAGGCTGTAGGAGAGACTGCCCGGCAAATCTACACTCGGTACAATCAAGTGATCAGCTGCTGTGATGAATGGACATGAATGCGACGTTTCAATGCATGACGCAATTCGGTTTACTGTTGTCATGTGACAGCGATCTGAAATGTGATTGGGTCTTCCAACTCTCTGGCAGCGGAAGTAACAGTTTGAACTCGCGGAAGTTGCCAGGCCATTTCTCCTAAGGCCTGGGAACGAGGTTATGCTTGCCCCTACTGACTATAGCACTACGAACTCCAACATCCTCTATAGACAGAAATAGTTAGTTTATTAGGCCAGCTCCTCACCAGTTTTCAATTTCAAAAGGCCTGATACTCTCTGAATTATTTCTGTTGAATGTAAGCACAGGAGAAACCAGCCCAATGGCAGCACCAAACTCCTCTGCAATGTTGCCCGTGAAGGTACAGTTCTTAAAGTGGGCAAAGTTGCTCAGTTGGTAATCTGAGCGAAGAGGTCCTATATTGAAATACATGGTCCACAATCTAATACATTCACAGTAGTTATAAACAGAAACAACTGTTAAGCATCATACGCATGTACTTAACTTGATCTAATTATATCTGTACATTTGTACTTTACCTGGTACAAAAACGTATGCTCCAGCTCCTCGCTCCGAGTGGTTTTCAATGAACTCCGAGTTGTATACAAAGATAGAGTTGACGGAGTAAAGTGCAGCACCTTGCACAAACCCAATCTCTAAACCACCTGCAGCCCGGGGGGTCTCGTTGCGCACCAGCTTCACTCTGTTGACCACAACAGTATGGTTGGAGTTCCCATCAAACCCAACGTACAAACCACCACCGAATGAACGAGCAAAGTTTTCTTCGAAATGGCAATCCTCCACCGTTGCATTCAGCGGATAAACAGGACTTATGTTGACAGCACATCCTCCACCTCTCCCAGTGAAGATAAACCGCTTGAACAACTGTGAGGTGCTCTGCAAGTTGGCCAGTGGGTCACTAGAATTGTTGCGAAACATACAGTGCGATACATGAGCGTATGGTCCAGGTAGAGTCCGCTCTTCATAATAGGCTATTGAAAGACCACCTGCATGACCTCGATATTTTTGAGGTTTTGTCACTGACACAGGACCATTGTGTTCAAATATACAGTTCCTCACCACTGTCGTTGGACAATTAAAGACATCCACTGCTCCTTGTGAAAAGTACCTACAAAATAAGGGTACTGTTAGACAACCACAATATACAAATGGAAGTGGATAACAGTCTGGAAGGAAGTACATACTTAAGTGTATGTAATGGACGTACATGCCGCGTGACATTCAGAAGTGGCCCTGGCCCTAACACACCCTACTTCGTTCTGGCCATAACAACTTCACATACAAATTATACTGGTAGTGTGTATAAAGACCAACCTGAAGCTACTCTCCTCAATGATGACATTTGTGACATTCTCAAAGGTAATGATTGCTGGGCTAGTGTGGAAGTTGATCCTGCTGATCCTAGCTCGCTCAGCGTTGAGGAACGAGAGCACGTACTGTGGAACAGCTGAAACATTCAGACTGACTTTGACTGTTACATTCCTGCCTATTCCCTGAAGCACTAAGCTATGTTCAATTGGGGTCAATTCCGTCAGTACATAAACTCCTGGATGTACCCTGACTTCAACGCACTCTCCACTTGCATTCGGTGTAGTAGTATGATGTGAAATGCTCCGCAAGACATCCTGTAGCTTGTGGCAGGTTTGGCCAGCCAAGCTCGGAGTGAGTAGGCTACAGTCCGCACCCTCCTTGTCCACAGCGACTAATGTCTGACACTCTTCATGACTCAACACGCCTACGTTAACACCGACGAGAGGTATCAATACGAGGATGCTGACTGACAGAAGGCTCTGGCACTTGCGCATCCTTCTTGCTGGACTCTGATAGCCGAGTTGACTAGTAAAGGGCTGCCCCACCCACTGTACTAACGACGTCATCACAAAATAGCTTTGAACTTTAAACCGTATCTGCTTTGAATTTACTTGACCGCTAATGTGACCTTTGAACCGCGCGGGGCGGCTGGGATTAAACCAGGTTTTGGCGGGAAGTCAGGATGGTGTGTTCGATTAGCAGACTGGGTTGACGG
The DNA here is from genome assembly GCA_963931865.1 of Axinella damicornis. NCBI lineage: Eukaryota > Metazoa > Porifera > Demospongiae > Axinellida > Axinellidae > Axinella > Axinella damicornis. The sequence continues at coordinate 17,228,087 of OZ007506.1, read as the reverse complement.
ATTTCCCACTGTACATCCTTTTAGCTTTGGTGAGCGCGGGAACGGGCTTATTGGCTGCTAGGCCGGGAATCAAGAATCGATATGTGTACAGAGCTGACCCAAACCCCGACTTGAATACTGGGGAGGCAATGTTCAGACATGTGCAAGCATCACAGTAGTATAATGGTCTCTGATGGTGATTCTCCGGTGGTATGGTGGAGGTAGAAGACTCATTTAATACCAGGAGCCAATGCAGGAGCTGACTACAGCATTTCTCAGCTGCTAAAGTGAAAAGGATCAAGGACAAAATGGTAAGCCAATTATGTTGCTGATAAGTGCTCGGAGAGCTGCTGAAAGGGGCACTTAAGGCAAAAAGGGCTGATACTAGTCAGACATGGTACTGGAAATTGTGAAATGATACATTGGTAGTCTCATTTCGAGGCCATTCCCACCACCACTATATTTGATCACGTGCAGTATGCCAAAACTATACTTTTTGGAGGTGGGAATGGGCTGGGAACAAGGCTAGTATATTGGTATGCACATTAATGTACATGCATGTCAGTACATAGTCTTAAGCAAGCTTGCAGCAAGTTCCAACTAGCTACATGTGAATATGCTGGCTGAAGTCCACCTTCAACTTCAAACAGAAAAGTTCACAGCAATTTGATTGATAGTTCCCTCACAATCACGAGGTCTGATCCTTATACGATGATTCCCAATGCCAAGGTTAGAGAGCTCGTGTGGGGTGCTACCTGCAGGTGGTATATGATACAGCATTGACAACGATATTAACTTAAGCTCCAAGTTTCATGTCATTTCTACTTGTTCCCATGCCTTCTACACCTCCGTGCAGTATTGGATTGCTTACAGTATATCTAAATCTGAATCTGATATATAGGATACTGAGCAGACTAGCCAGTTGATGGCTAGTCTCTATAATAGCACTTGGAAGACAATTCTATTCCTTGATTGAGGCCTACCCCCCTGAGCAGCACAGGGATGGGGGGGGGGGGGGGGGGGGGGGGGGGGGGGGGGGGGAATGAGGCTAGGCCTAGTATAGCTGCTGAGCCTTGTTCACTCCACGAGTAAATTCAGGTTGTACTTTTGGGTCCCTATAATATTTCCCATTCAGTAATAATAATCAGCAAGCATGGAAACCAGGGGTTCCGTAGCCTCGTTTCCCGACTCACACAGTTTTCAATTGTTTGTTGTTCTTTATGCAACCGATAATATTAATGGCATGGGTCTGGGGGTAGGAGTTCTGCTCAAGCACAACTAAAGTTACCCAATGGACTGTCTGGGACTCCAGTGGACAGTGGAGAGCCTTTGCAAAACCACAAAACTGACAAAAGAACCATGATTCACGGACTAGCTACTGTAGGATATTCTATATACAAGAAACTCACTACGGGGCGTTAATAAACGAGTGGAACTTACCTATGTAAGAACTTAGGTGGTAAAGAGGGGAGGCTGTTTACTTGAAGGGGACGATATGTATCAGTGAAAGACTATGGTACCACAACACAAGGGAACTTACAGGGGAGGAAATCTCCTCCGTCCAGTCTGCAGGAGAAAGAGGAAAAGGAGCCACTTCCAGCAAACTCCACAGAAGCATTGTTTCCCGTGACTACAACGCCCCCGTTGATGAGGTGCACTGAGCACTCGGAAGGGTCACTGGCAATGTAGAGGGCCCTCCTCCGCACACGTCTGTCATCTCGGCCATTGCTGGCAGTAACCCTGAGGACATAGTCACCAGGACGGAGGCTGCTGTAGTTCACTTGTCCAGAGGAACCTATATATGAAGAGATACACATGATTGCAGACACGGCTACATGTCATCCATTTGGCTGCTGAGCTAGAGGGATTCTCCTCACTCAAATAATTACAACTGCAATGTAGTGAAATTCTGTGGTGATGCCAAAATTAGAAATTGTCTTGCTATACAAATGCCGTTACATTAGAAAAGTGAGGAGTAAGCATGGCTATTGCTAAGAGTGTATTTATTTCCTGGTTCTTGGACTGTTGTGGCTTCTGCTCCTACACAGGAAATCCCGGCCAGTGATACATGACTTGGATAACATACCATTCACATCACCAATGTCTTGGCCATCTTGCAACTATGCACATATCCTTCACTGGTGATAGTCAGTAATGCATCGTGTTCAATGGTACACTCTGAGTTAGCTATTATCAATATATTAAGATTTTAATGTGCGTGTGTGTGTGACGGAAGTGGGATGTTCGTGGGGTGGGACTAGACTAGAGACGCGCGACCTTCGTACTTCAATGTACTGAACCTCGAACTCCACAAAGAATGTTCGAGAACATTAGGCATGGGCTCCGCTGGAATCTTCCAGAACAGGTGAGCAGGCTACATGCAAGCGGCGGATGCAATCGGAGAGCAGCAGTCGAAGCGGACGCCATCGGGGAGCAGCAGTCGAAGCGCATGCAATTGGGGAGCTGCTGTTGAAGAGGACGCAATCCGGGAGCGCGCGCTGGAGCAGCAGCCGAAGCGCACGCAATCAGGGAGCTGTTGAAATCGGGAAAGAGCAGCCGAAGTGGACGCAAGCTAGCGGCGAGCAGCGGATGGAAACGGCGAACAGCAGTCACGAGCGATGCAATCGGGGAGCAGCAGCTGAAACGGACGCAATCGGGGAGCAGCAGCTCTGCACAGAGAGCTGTCCGGCGCCGGATTACTCACGTAGGCGAACGAGGGGGAAGTAGCTGAGCGAGCGAAGCGAGCGAAGCTATACTTGTGCGTATTATATAATTATATAATCATGGCTGAAATGAACATTGGCAATGGGGAGTGACACATTACCTGTTTGAGATTAATTTTTGACACAGAATTAGAAAGGACTTGCGTATTGTTTACAGCTAGCACTAAATCATCACTGTGTTTAAGAGATATTGTCTAGTTACAATTATTGTACAGTCTGCATCATCACATCTGAACTTGTTCAACACCACATTGAGGTGTTGGGAACTCATTGATCATGACTAGACTTGAGCTAAATTTAATCAGAGACAGGAAGCCAAAGGTATAACCACAAACTGCTTACAGAACAGTAGCATGCAAAGCTTGATTGCAAATGGTACACAAGCAGTGAAAGAAATAGGAGGTGGGGAAGCCATGGTCATACACTGGTCTTCAAACACAATATGCACTGTGGGTGAGTGTACACTTACAATCCTGTGTAGGCTGTCCAGTCAGGCCACAGATGAGTGAAGCTACAGGTTCAGATGTCACAAATTCTGCTGAAATGGAGTTTCCAACAACTCTTGGAGAATCATTGACGAACTGGAGGCTCACTGCAAGGAGAGCCAACGTCCAAACGTACTAGCATAATTACTATCAGGGAATCCACATTCAGCAGAAGTTAATGCATACAGGCTACCTCAATTCTCTGGAGACTGGATAGGAGGGTCTCACCAGGGTCCCTATACCGTGTGATGATTACAATGTTCCCCTCATGAGTGAGGTATGGGCAGACTACTTGCAGTACATGTAGGCAGCATGCTATATGGGTGAGGCCTGGAATCCTTGGCTACATACACAGTCCAAAGGGCACAGTTACAATAACAGTGTGGGGAGAAAATTGAGTTCAGTTGGGTGCAGAAATATAACAGTGGGGTGCCTGGCCTGCTGGGTAGTAAGAAACATGGTTAGCACTCATGAGTTCTGATTGGGGTATACTGACTATTACTGAGAGAGTGCCGATGATCAAATAAATAGTCTGGGATCCAGCAATTGAAACCTTAACCAAAGACTTTCAGCATGAACCCAAGGTCTTAAAGGTCTTTGGCATGAATCCTAGCATGACCTCAAGTTAGGGTATTTTACTGGCGTCTTATAGTCCAATACTAGTTACCTTGACGGGAAACCACAATTTCATGAATCACAGCATTAGCCTGGGCTATTCCAGATAGGTAGGAACCATGGACTGAAGAACGATACCTTGCACTCGTCATTTCTCCAGCGAAATAGAGTCTACCAAGAGGACTATTCAATGTCTGGCAGTTGCGCACATCAACTCCTGGAATTGGTACACGATAGTCACCGTAAAAGTAGGGATTTGTGATAAAGTCATGCATAATGATGTCTGTAGGTTCACTTGCACGCTGTCCATACATACGTCTCAGCACTTCAGCAATTTGTAGCTTTGTCAGTTCTATGTCTTGCTGTGCTACTCTGAGAGCTGTTTCTCCTGTGACGAATGACTCAATGATATTCGGCCTCCCGGGAAGGTGGGTTCCCAAAGGAGAAAAGATGGGAAAGTACTCACGACCGTTGATCTCATCAGCATAACCGATCCACTCAACATCTTCATCCCAGAATGTTTCGTTAAATGCAATCCAGATCTTGAGAAAGTTGGACAAAGAATGATGATATATGGCAAAACGTCTTGAATAAGGCAATGGTGGGATGAATTGGACAACGTTACTCTCAATGACCCCTACACTAAAGGTGAATATTGAGTATGCGGCACAGTATTGACCATTTTCTCCATTTTCTATTACACTTGCACAAACACAATCATCACTCCACTGGATCGAAGTGACGGTGGTATTGAGGTGCAAACGAGGGTCATCAGTCGAAAGAAAGTCTTCTGCCATGCAGTCAACTATGTGCATGTATCCACGAGGATCGGTGACCAAATAATTCCCAGTGTTGTTGCCAAAATCAGCACGAACAGATTGTCCAATCTGTAATGACCTTCGGAATGATAGCACATCAGCGGGAGCACCAAAAGGAAAATCAACTGCAAAGTATTCAACCCATTGTTGCACAGGATTTCGTGCATTCCATCCACTTAGTCGTAAGGCAGCATCCAGAGAAAGATCTTGGCCTCCCAGCGGGTCTTCTTCCTGCAACTGCGCAAGCTGTTGTGTGGCACCCGCCAAAGCTGGCAAATACTGACTAGAAAAGGTTGTCAGTGCGTCGTTGGTAATATCACTTCCCTCTCGGTTATAGAGTTCAAATGTACCTCCCACCCTACGTTGACGATACTGTAGTCCACACTGCTGTGCCAGACGGATAATGGGGTTCCTCATGTTCAGCGGTGCGGAAGGGTCGGCACTGACAATCCACTGCGCACCAAGCTCAATTGTAGCCCCTGCGAACCGCGACGAATTAAGCCTCCCTCCAATTCTGTCGCGCTGTTCAAGGATGATGAAGTTTGTTATTCTGTTGTCGTGCAGCGTTTTCGCGGATGAAATTCCAGAAATTCCTGCTCCCAAAATCAGCACTTCTGCGTCAGCATTCTCGCAAGACTGGCTGTACGTCGCGGGAGTCAGCACTAGCAGCCAAAGCAGCAATCCAACAGCTGACGACATCTCACCGAATAGGAAGTATACTAGCCCATGCAGCCTACAGGGGCGGATACAGGATTTATGAAAGGGGGGGGCACCATATATGAAACGCTGCCGGAGGCAGTGCATAGAGGCGCGTAGCGCCGATAAGTGTAGTCCGCGCGCAGCGCGGAAAAATTTTTTCGCCTTCATTTCTCACTTCTCAGGATGGGCTCTCGTGGCACCTTAGCGCTTTGCACTGCAAGTTCCAGATGTACGAGGATTGCAGGTCCCAGGGCCGCCATGAGCTTCTTCCTTGCTTATTTCGCTCACGAATGTAATACGTACGTACACGGAGGGGTATACTAGATCGTGGTCTCGTTCCCAAGCCGTTCGGTTTCAGGCAACGCACGATATTGCGAGCTGAGGAGGCCATGGCGCCAGGCCAGGAGTTGCAACGTAGCGGCAGCTAGCTATATAAAATTTTTTTTTTCTCTAGCCAGGGGGGGGGCACCGGCCCCCCTGGCCCCCCCCCTGGATCCGCCACTGGCCTACCCAGTTGGCTCCCAGACCCTTCCCTCGCCCCCGCCCACCCCGGAAACGAAACGCAGAATGTCGGGGAACCATAGTCTCGCGGGGCTAGACCCATACGGGTCTGGGCAAGTTACAACGACACTCTTGTTCTGCGCAGTCAGCACAGACCGTTCTTCAAGTACCTGCATGTTAACCGCTTGATTGTTACCTAACTCGGCTTGCAAAGTACAAGGTGTGAACTGTGAATAATCTTACAGATCAGCTTTGTAGTATTAATTATGCAGCTTGATTGCATACCAAATTCCCAGAAAACTTCTGGGGTGTCAAGAACAAATTGCTAATTGCATGCCACTTGACTAGACCCTCCCTTCTGTGTGGGTCTGGCCCCGCGAGACTTGGGGAACCAAACTACTCACGTACGCTATACGACTAGTCTGGTTCCCAGCGTGGGTTGTAGTGCCTTGGACCTTCAGCAGCTTAGAATTAACAGATTATGAATAAAGGTACACAATCAAGTCATTACACTTGCACAACTGTAGCTAGCTAGCTACAACATTATCAAGGGCGCATTGAGCCGCCTAAGGGCACATCGAGCCGGCTTCGGCGGCTCGATGCGCCCTTGACATTATATAGCTAGCTACATGTCACTCAGTACACACTGTCCATTATGCACACCTACATCTACTAAGCTATAGTTGTCTAGCGTTGAAGTCCACCTTCAAACAGAAAAGTTCACAGCAATTTGATTGATGGATCCTCCACAATCACGAGGTCTGATCCTTATACGATGATTCCCAATGCCAAGGTTGGAGAGCATATGTGGGGTGCTACCTGCAGGTGGTATAATGATACAGCAATACTGACTTGCGTTGTAGTTCAATTCATTAGCTTCCCCGTATGTGCATGTGCATGTTCAGCAAGGGGTAGAGTGATTATAATTATGTCAGTTTGTCCGTGCACACAAGAGTGAGCAATTTGAGCAAATTAGGGACGCTTGCAGCCTTTCTTGCAACATAGCTACAAGTCACAAATGAACTTATTCATACCTCATGAACAAGAGTTGTACGAAGAGCTGTGAAAAGCAACCTCACTGTCCAAACATGACCACACTTTGATTTCAATATTTCTTTGAGGTGCTTCAGAGCAGCAACAGGGAGTGCTACCCGCCAATTTTTTTTCTTTCCGAACAGATAATAGGTCTGAAGTTACTTACTTATAACTCCATACCCAAACATGAGAGAAACAACAAACTTGGAACACATGGCGAGCACACTATTGATAGAGGGTCAATGCCCATGCACTTCCAGTAATGCATACGTATACGTAGTTATTATAGGGTGTCTAATAATCTATTTGCTCCTCAATTAAATATGCCCACTGCCATGTTCGAGGAGCAGAGGAGAAAGGATTGTTATTTGGACATTTGTCCCTTAGGTCCATTTGTCACCAGAATTGTTATGTTTTACGGGGTGGCTATATAGCTAAAAAATTGGACTCAGCAGACTATCCAGTATCCCCTCGCTGCCCGTGTTGTCGTGCGTGCACGGAAGGCGGAGGAATCACGAAATGAAATGCTTCAGTGAGATGTGCTTGGTCATTGGAAATTTAACCCATTGCACCCTGTCACAGCCAAATGAGCCCGGAGGATACCCATAAGCCCATAAGAATTTATATAGGATTAGGCGTTAATACTTTGTACATGCTCTTCTGCTTCTTTAAGCTGTTTGCAGTAGTAGGTAATGAGTTAATCTAGTGCCAAGCTTTCTAGACCCTCTCGGGCAGAGAGGGGCTAGCAGCTAGACTGACTGGACAGTTAATTGGTGAGTGCTACTAGCTAGCCCTACAGCAGTGCTAGCCCAGCAGCATTGCTTAGCAACTAGTTGTACAACTAAGAAGCCAGCAGGCGTACTTAGGAATTATACCCCCTTGGTGGACAAGGTACAAAAAATATTTTGTACAGTCTCAAAGATGTAATATAATTATAGCAAACCTGTCAGTATAGCTAGAGCTTGCAAATCTGCAAGGTTTTCATGCTCTCTGAGCCTCCACGTCCCACCCCCCATGGCCACTGGGACTGATGATTGATGACGTAATCCTGGCTATGAGCCTGATACATGGACAGCTTAAACTGATGGGAAGATCCAAGTCTAGTTAATTAATAAAAAATACACCAGAATTGCTATATTAGAGGGTGTGTGCAACCTATTATGTAGGCACTCTAATTACATATCAGCTAATTTTTGCAAACTAATCTGCTTGGTTAAGCAATCACTTCAGAAGGAACTTACAGGGGAGGAAGTCTCCTCTGTCCAGTCTGCAGGAGAAAGAGGAAAACGAGCCACTTCCAGCAAACTCCATAGAAGCATTGTTTCCCGTGACTACAACGCCCCCGTTAATGAGGTGCACTGAGCACTCGGTAGGGTCACTGGCAATGTAGAGGGCCCTCCTCCGCACACGTCTATCATCTCGGCCATTGCTGGCAGTAACCCTAAGGACATAGTCACCAGGAAGGAGGCTGGTGTAGTTTACTTGTCCAGAGGAACCTATGAAGAATAATAGACGCTGCTGTTATTGTCCATTTGGCTGCTGAGCTAAGGTGTGCATCCTGTTATCCAGGCAATCTAATAATGTAAATTGTTACCAAATTAGTATAGTTCCATTGTAGATTGTGTAGTGCTCATGGCTTGTTCTCCAACCAAAACCAGCTCAGTCTAGCCACTAGCCCCTCTCCACCAGGCCATCACGTGTGCACGCGGGCGGAGAGGGTCTAGCAAACATTGCACTAGATCACGTTTCTCTGGAATGCCAATTACATGTACCTGTGAACCGGTGAAGTTCTAGCTAGAGTCGAGGAGGACTTCTGCACCCTTGCAAGGGTGCAGAAGTCCTCCTCGACTCTAGCTAGAACTTTACCTCCTCAACTCTAGCTAGAACTTCACCGGTTCTCCATGGAGGCATCCAGGACACGTTTAGCTAGCTCGAGTGTAGTCTTTTATATGCTCTTCACTGGGCTGATCACATATGCGCAACCACAAGAATCTTGAATAAAAGAATCGCTTCAGTGAGATCTGATTGGTCAGTGGAAACGTAATCAAGTGCAATGTTTGCTAGACCCACTCCACCCTTCATGCACCCACTTGACTTGCCAGGTGGAGAGGGGCTGTGGCTAGACTGGCCCTAACCTAACCCTGAGGCACTCTTTGCCATCCTCCAGTTAGAAATTCCATAGTAGCCAAATGGAACCAATAACAGCCTTTGTTGTCTGTCTGCTCAAAAGCAACCAACAAAGGGCACCTATTGGTCATGAATAGACTACAGCTGAGTCTCTGAATCCAAACTTGCAACCACAAACTGCTTTGAGAACAGATGAATTAAATTACTACAGTAGTGCTATAGCCTCATTCCTAGGCACTCCACCAGTCCTGAAAGAAAACTGTCAGAATTAAATTTATCTTGTGAGTAGCCTCGTTCCCAGGTCATTGCCTAGCTATTTGTCATTTACAGTACGGAAAAAGCGCTCAATTTTTGTTCGTGCATGGGAGAGCCTGGGAACGAGGCTATCTTGTGAGTTCATGCATATTTACAATCCTGTGAGTTCATACTTACAATCCTGTGTAGTCTGTCCAGTCAGGCCGCAGACGAGTGAAGCCACAGGTTCAGATGTCACAAATTCTGCTGAAATAGAGTTTCCATCAACTCGTGGAGAATCGTTGATGAACTGGAGGTTCACTGCAAGTTAGGAGAGCCAACATCCAATATCTAACTTCAATAACAAACACCTCACATTCAGTTTACAGGATACTTCAGAGCTGAGGCTGGATATGATATTTTGATATTTGGTAGAGTGTTCCACAAGAGTTGTAACTCTTGACGTACTTTCATGGAATCATAATTATTAGTAGAATAGGTCCCTTATGACAGCCAGATATCGTCAAATACCAAACACTCAGCAATAATTGATTAGGGCTCCGGTTTACCTTTGACAAAGTTCCTCGTCAAACCACAGCACTATCCACTCTGTACACATTTATTGTACCATCCTATGACACTAGGTCCACTTCATGATCAGTAGCTTGTGCACGCAAGTCGGATGACAATGGCAATGGAACATAGTGAACCAAAGGCCTTCAGAAGTCTTGGGGTTTAGGTTTTTGGCTCCTGTTTTAACTCTTTTGGTGCCCCTATACACCAATTCTCTATATCTTAGTCCAGTACTATAGCATAGTTACCTTGACGGGAAGCCACAATTTCACGAAGTACAGCGTTAGCTTGGTCTGCGCCAGAAAGGTAGGCTCCATGGACTGAAGAACGATGCCTCGCACTTGTCACTTCTCCAGTGAAATAGAGTCTACCAAGAGGACTATTCAAGGTCTGGTAGTTGCGTGTACCAACTCCTGGAATGGGTGTACTAAAGTCACCGTAAAAGTAGCGGTTTGTGATAAAGTCATGCATAATGATGTCTGTAGGATCACTTGCACGCTGTCCATACATACGTCTCAGCACTTCAGCAATTTGCTGCTTTGTCAGTTCTATGTCTTGCTGTGCTACCCGGAGAGCTGTTTCTCCGGTGACAAATGCCTCGATGATATTCGGCCTCCCGGGAAGGTGGGTTCCCAAAGGAGTAAACAAGGGAAAGTACTCGCGACCGTTGATCTCATCAGCATAACCTATCCACTCAACATCTTCATCCCAGAATGTTTCGTTAAATGCAATCCAGATCTTGAGAAAGTTAGCCATTGAATGATGATTTATTGCAAAATTTCTGGAATAAGGCAATGGCGGGATGAATTGGACAATGTTATTCTCAATAACCCCAACACTAAAGGTGAACAGTGAGTATGGGGCACAGTATTGACCATTTTCTCCATTTTCTATTACACTAGCACAAACACAATTATCACTCCACTGGATCGAAGTGACAGTGGTATTGAGGTGCAAACGAGGGTCATCAGTCACAAGAAAGTCTTCTGCCATGCAGTCAACTATGTGCATGTATCCACGAGGATCTGTGACCAAATAATTCCCAGTGTTGTTTCCAAAATCAGCATCAGCTGTTGCTAATGACCTTCGAAAAGATACTGCATCAGCTGGCACACCAAAAGGAAAATCAGACACAAAGTATTCAATCCATTGTTGCACAGGATTTCGTGCGTTCCACCCGTTTAGTCGGAAGGCGGCATCTACAGTAAGATCTTGGTCTCCCAGAGGGTCTTCTTCCTGCAACTGTGCAAGCTGTTGTAGGGCACTCGCCCTGGCTGGAAGAAACTGCGTTCCAAAAGTTGTTAGTGCGTCGGTGGTGATATCCTCTCCTTCGCGGTTATAGACAGTAAATGTACCTTGCAGCGGGAGCTGACGATACTGTAATCCACACTGCTGCGCCAGACGGATAATAGGATGTCTAATGCTCAGTGGCGCGGAAGGGTCGGCACCCAGGATCCACTGCGGTCCAAGCTCGACTGTAGACCCTGCGAACAGCGACGAATTGACCCGCCCTCCAATTCTGTCGCGCTGTTCAAGGATGATGAAATTTGTGATTCCGTTGTCGTGTAGCGTCTTCGCAGCCGAGATTCCAGCCATTCCTGCTCCCAAAATCAGCACTTCTGCGTCAGCATTCTCGCAAGACTGGCTGTACGTCGCGGGAGCCAGCAATAGCAGCAATGCAACAACTGACCACATCTTTGTTTGGCTGCACGGCTAGTCAATACATGTAATCGGGTCCCGGGACAACTACGCATGCGTAATATAGCTATTCAAAATAATATTCATGAGGCTCCGACCACCTGTACTGTCGGTATCGACTATATCATAGATAATAGAGACGTAACCGGTTACGTCTCTATTATCTATGACTATATATAAGCTGAGAATGGAAGTTAACTATATTCGGCTTCATATGTACCAACAGCATGTAGTCCAAAGCCTGCAATAATAGTAAATAGGCTGCTAATAATATTTATTCATCATTCATCTCATAACAGCCTTGACTGGTATCAGAGTCCGTGCAGGGCCCTACAGAGGCTTAGTGCTCAGTTCAGATTTAGCCTGCCAGTTACTTCATGATTTCTGTGACACATTTCAGGCCTCATAGCCACTCATTACCCTGTGCAGTAACTTTTGTGTGAAGAGGGGGGTGGGCACTTGATACATGGTGGGTGCTTGATACGTACTCTACGGTAAGCATGGCACAAGTACAGAATGGACGTTTGCCATTCACGGTTCACCATTCGCCTACATGTAGTTTGGTTCCCAGACCCTTCATGCGTTTAGTTGAGCATTCTTCTAGTACAGTTACTGGCAACTCACATACAGTCTGTTTCCAGCTCACGCGAGGCGAACTCCCAATATCAGTTAGTCACAAGTACCACGACCAGTAAGTACGAAGGTTGTGCGTCACTAGCCTAATCCAGGCCTCCTACTTCCCACTTTCGTGAACACATAAACAACACTTATTGACACCCTATTATGCAAGCAAAACTGTAACATGATTGGGGGAGGGGCTGGTTATTAGGAAAGGTTCAATCTCCATAGCAACTGACAATAACATGTTCTATGAGGGGATGGGATACGAGAGACACAAAGCAATTGTGCACTACATACAAAACTGCGACAAATTTGAAATCTGTGACAAAATTGTTATGCAGTATGTAATTATGATGCAGGCAAGTATAAAACATGCTGATTATTGAGCTGATATGAAGTGGGGTACACCAATAAAACATGCTGGGTGACAAATCACTGAAACGGAACCGATGAAAAATGTGGAATTCAGGTTAAGATAATTCATGATACAAAATCCTGAATCGCCTATGCAACAAAGTGTTCCCTCTCACTTCAGTGCTGTCATTGGAACTCTGTATTGTCATGGGTGCACTCAGCTCCTCTTGTTTGAAGTGAAAGTGCCAATACGAAATACCCGTCACCAGCGCAGACCTTGGAGGGTACGAAAGCTTCCCCATCATACCGGTGACCATTTCGCCCTTTTCCTTTGCCCCTAGTGATTCTGACCTCCATGGGAATATTGCGACACCGTACCCAACGTACAAAACAAGGATGAGCAGCCAGGTGATAGCAAACACTCGGTAGAAGATACTTACAATGTGCACACCATCCTCAAATATGTCAATGCAGTATAGTGGCTTGCCTAGGAATGTTGTGAGAAGAAGGGTTCTGTGGAGGAAGAGAAATATCTTCCACGGCAAGAGCTCTAGGAGGTATTCCTTTTGTTCTGGTTTCAGCTGATCAGCCCACCTCCAACTGACAGGTAAAACCACACAGATGAATATGGCTGCAGGGAAAATAAATGTACTAAGATCAACCAATCAGAGGTCAATGTTCACTCTCCAGAAAGGAAGAAAATGTGCTTGAATTGCAGGATTAGTGCGCTGGGAATGAGGCTACAGTAGATATGCAGTTACGAGTAGCCTTGTTCCCACAGATTATAATCTGGGTGGAGGCCTGGGAACGAGGCTACAGTATGAGCTGGTGGATCCGTGTGCACATGGTAAAAAGGCAGCCTTAATTCTACACGGAGAAAGCAGTACAACAACTTTTTGCATTATGTCATACAAAATGACAGCACACATGATCCTGTTCAACTACTCCCTGCTACACCTATACCCGAGCATCAGCACAATTGCTAATCAGTCGTGGCTATGACGAGCATGGAGACTAGCCTCATTCCCAGGCCTCCGCCAAGATTTTTCTCAATGGCTGCAAGATAAAATCTGGGCGGAGGCCTGGGAACGAGCCTAGATGGAGACCACTCATGGGCCTACCTTGGGTAACTACAAAACCTGGACTGTGCATGGACTGGACTGGACTGATCAAAACAGCCAGACAGCACACACCACCAAACTCACCGAAGCTGCCAAGGGTTGTCTCCTGCTCGTTTCTCTTGAGAGGTCAAAGGTCACGTGCAGCTTCAATAATGTGGTTCAACCATAGCCATGGATGACATAGGAATATTCCTTCTGTTTTCTACACTTCAAGAAATTGTTGAAGCTCATTAAATATGCATCTAACCTTTGACCTCTCAGAAATCGAGGAGACGATGCCTCAACAGGCTAGGAAGCAACTCGAGATAGAGCTGGAGACAACCCTTGGTAGCTTTGGTGGGTTTGGTAGCATTTGCTGTCTGTAAACGATCATAGTCCAGTCCATAGTCCACGGTCCAGGTTTGTAGTTGCTTGTATGGAGGATACTCTTCAGGATGCACAAAGCGGCTTATGCTCTGAAGACCAAATGGTGTCATGGTCACCAACTATCAATTACATCATTGTGATCCCTCAGCACTGACTAAGGCCACTAAATTTCTCTGTCAAAACTTGAGACCACAAAGGGCAAGCAGATACTATATATAGGAGGACGTATTCAACTTACTGGCTACAATACGCTGTAGAAGTCTGAAGAATGCAGTCAGGTAGAACAGCAGCCTCACCAGCAACACAAATTCCATCTCGTCAACCCTCGCATTCACTTTGCCTACCATCTGCCAGAGCGTGTAGGCAGACACTCCTCCAAAGCACAGCATCACTGATATCAGCTGAATGACGAACATCGCACCATGCCGGCGACACTGCTCCAACAGCAACTTCCATTCAAAGGACAAGAGCAACTTTGAGTAGATATAGCAACATATAGTTGACACACTGAGGACAATGAGCCAGATGGTGCTATAAACAAGTAGCTGAAACTCTTTGCTCGCATTTTCATAGTATTCGAAGCGCACCAATAGTACAATGAGCCCTGCGAACAGCTTGCCAAAGATGGCAATGTTTATAAGCCCTCCGTGTCGCGTGAAGAGGTAGTAGAGGGTTCTGAAGAATGAGGTGAAGGAATAGGAGCGCACTGTGTACAGAGAGAACAGAAACACACTCGCATGTAGCTCTGCAAGTACATGTACACACAGTTCATAGTTTGCGTGTAGCAAGCATAACTTTCAGGAAACGACCTTTGCCACCTCCCATCTTTGATTGCTTGCAGAATGCAAATATATCAAGACCTAGCTGGGAGAATTACATCAGGCAGACAGAAGAGTGATACCCAACTGTAATAATTCACGTTGGGCATCAACCTGTACCGGGCATTCTGAACTATGAGCAGTATTGATTTCTCTGGCCTCCATTCCTTGGTGGCCATTACAAGGGACTCAAGATCCTTTGTCAGGCATTGCACCCAAGTGTGTTTACCCTCCGTCTGTCTACCTGATATCACACACATGACTAAGTCTTCCTCCTCCATATTGATATTGCAAGCCATCAAAGATTTGAGGTGGTAAAGGCATGGGAATGAGGAATAGGTCATGTCACACAGTGGCACCAACTACTTGGTCAGACTCCAACCAATTTGTGACTATCACTTCAGAAACAATAAAGAGTATTGATGGGGGGCTGGTTTATTTGCATTTTAACTCTTTAGGGGCCAAATTCTTTCTCTAGGTCATTTTCAGTCTATAGAACACTTAAACATACCCTAATTTCTGTTCCCTGGCATTGCTGGGCTCGAAACTGCTCACACAGGTAATTTCAGCTGTACTGAGCATATACGTGACTTAACCACAACCCACCAATTAACGAGCTAGCAATCAAGCCTCCCGAGAAATGCCAACCTGCCGTAGCTGAAAAACGGGCGATGTATGCTGGAAATGGAGGCCCTACAAGGCAAGACAGCTACTTTCTAAGTCCATTTATGCCAAAAACGGCGGAAATGGCCCTCCCAGTGCCGACCAAGACCTTTCTATCGCGGAGCCCAGACACGGCCATGCTGTTTGCACCCTTCGGGTGCACCCACCCACCTCCCCCTGCCCCGCCCTCTCTGCTGGCGCAGAGCCTATCTCTCAAGGACATTGCCGGATGTGACATCATGAAGCTGAAAGTCTCATGACACCTTAAGGCGTCATTAGCTGGTAAACGGTTAATTCCAGACTGTATACAACGTACATGTATAGGCCTGAATGACTTGGGAATTTACCTAGTGGACTAATTAGCTTGTTGTTGGCACAGCTAATTGAGTAGGGAATTTCCCTAGTTGACTAATTGGCTTGTTGTTTGCAGGCTACTTGATTACTAACTGAGGAATGATGGAATGCCATCACTAGCTGTGCACAGCACTGATGCCGTGTTCTCATCGTCATTTCACACAAGTAATTGTATGCACAATGAATCGCGGGGAATGAAGCCTGTGAAGATGCCTGTTCACTGGATGGGTATGGGGGGACAGGTGGGTAGGACAAGGTCAGCGTGCACATGGCATAATTAGCATCCCATAGTATTGTATACGGAATAGTGAATGGTATACAAGAAGTATGCGGAAGTTGCTGAATAGTAACAGCTCTATAGTGCTGAATTTTGTCTCAAGGTTCAATGCTAGGACATTTGACCATTCAACAAACAAAGCCATAGTTCTTGAATGGGTGGTTTAAAGCGCCTCGTGAGACTTCGAAGTTGTGAAAAATCGATGGGGTCATGCAACGCTCAGTGGAAAGAAAATGCTGCTGATTCGTGCGAAGACGAATCTTCGTGAGAGAGTCATGCAATCTTGAGCTAGCTCGAGTAAAGAAAGCAGACAAAGAAAATTTTAGCGTTAGCGCTACTGTTCTGCAACGTCCGGCATACTTCGTGTACATCATTGGAACCAGACCCTTTGCATGAAGAGGGCATGAAGAGGGCATGAAGAGGGCACGAAGAGGGCAGGAAGAGGGCGTGAAGAGGGCACGAAGAGGGCATGAAGAGGGCAGGAAGAGGGCACGAAGAGGGCACGAAGAGTGGGCATGTGCCTACATTTCCCATGCTGGAATGCTGCCGTAACCACAGTCAGATTTGTGAAAATGATGTGGCAAATTGCTGTGCTATGATCTGTTACTCCCAAGTGCTTGACATGTAGTCTCATGCCCAGACGTATGAGGGTCTGGGAACGAGACTCCCAAGTGTTTGACATGTAGTCTCGTGCCCAGACGTACGAGGGTCTGGGAACGAGACTCCCAAGTGTTAGACATGTACATGTAGTCTCGTGCCCAGACGTATGAGGGTCTGGGAACGAGACTCCCAAGTGTTAGACATGTAGTCTCGTGCCCAGACGTACGAGGGTCTGGGAACGAGACTCCCAAGTGTTAGACATGTACATGTAGTCTCGTGCCCAGACGTATGAGGGTCTGGGAACGAGACTCCCAAGTGTTAGACATGTACATGTAGTCTCGTGCCCAGACGTACGAGGGTCTGGGAACGAGACTCCCAAGTGTTAGACATGTACATGTAGTCTCGTGCCCAGACGTATGAGGGTCTGGGAACGAGACTCCCAAGTGTTAGACATGTACATGTAGTCTCGTGCCCAGACGTACGAGGGTCTGGGAACGAGACTCCCAAGTGTTTGACATGTAGTCTCGTGCCCAGACGTATGAGGGTCTGGGAACGAGACTCCCAAGTGTTAGACATGTTGAAGGGAGCAATGAGCAGGTTGATAGTGATTGTGGTATTGCCACTGATTGTTAATTACCCAACCGCACTTTATGCATAATTGTATTCCGTGAGGATAACCTGAATACAGGCACATGCCCAGACCCTTCCTCTCTGTTTGAAGGTCAGAGATTAAGTCACAGGTGAAACTAGCCTCGTTCCCAGGCTCTCGTTCTCGAAAGGGAGAAGAGAGCCTAGTAACATCGGGGGAGTCAAACCGTTGAATTCTGGCGTGTCATCATTCATGTGATAAATGAAGGACACTCCTACTTTAGTGGTAAATGTCGCGTGACTTACAAATCAGTCACACACTATTTAATATCGAGATCCGAGACACCTCTTACAAGCAAAGCAGACAACTCACCTCACAAACCGTCGATCCCATAAGCAGCGACATACGATGAGCGAGAGCTGGTCCCGCAACCAAACGGCAGTGAACAGCGAGCTCAGACCAGCAACCCTCTCGCACACCTGTCATCTAACTTTTGCCAACCTTTGAGGGGTACTTTGCTCATTTCTGAGTCTACAATTCGTGCATTAGCACGGAAGTGAAAGTAAACACGCCTACAAAAATATTAGTCACATGTTCACTTGTTTTCGTCCTGCAATCTGATTGTTTCCGCCAGAATCCTGGCAGCAGAAGTCCATGGTTTAACCCCCCCCCCCCCCCCCCCCCCCCCCCAGGCTCTCTTCTCCCTTTCGAGAACAAGAGCTCCCTTTCGAGAACAAGAGCCTGGGAACGAGGCTAAGGTGAAACACTGGAGTTCAAGGGGTAGTCACTTATACTTTGCCTACATGTATAGGGCTCGTGTAAAAGCCAGACTGCCGGATCACCTGGATCACCAAAAATGGGAGCCAAAAAAAGAATGGACAATTACGGTTTGCATGTTGAACAGACTTCCGGTATCAGAAAATAGTCACCATTGCTTGCTTTAGCATGTCAGTGTGTCGTTAGTATGGTAGTGTGAGTTGCTAGATAACTTAGTGCAGGTTATCATGGTATTTCACTACAAGCTACCGATAATAACTGAATGGGAGCATCACCGGCAGCGTGGCCTGGATGTGCCGTCATCGTTGGTTGCTGGATAGACTGTCGACGTCTCTGAGACACAGCACTGGCACAATAACCACAGGTTAGTAGCGATCATGTACGGCATAGAATTTCTGCCTGCACAACCATCCGCTGACTTGTTGAACTTGACAGGCCTATGATCAAGAGCCCCAGGCTTGTGGGCTAGACCGCTCTGTGTGTGCAGCATGTACTGTGTAGCTAGCTAACTATACTTGGTCCAGTCTATTAAAGACTCCCTGATTTGGTGCAGCTGCTAACTGGGGTACTGTACTCCCCTGCACAGTGAGTAGTCGATACCAGCAGCACAAATACTCAGCCGACACGCTAAAGTGAATGTCTTCCCGGATGTGCAAGTGCAAAGTGCCACAGCCTGCACACTAATTGACCGTTCTTTTTTGGATGGCATTTTTGGTGATCCAGGTGATCTGGCAGTTGGCTTTTACACAAGCCCTCGCCTATAGAAGTGTTTGTGACTGGGATCAAGAATCTTAATCGGTGAAAATCGTCATTGATCACTTGATTGGTGCCTTCCAAGGCTCTTCACAGATTAATTTACAGGGGTGCAAAGGACTAAAACTTGCTGATCCATTGATCTTAGTCGCTTGGAGTTCGCATTGATCCTCTTAAAAGAAATGAAATGCTGATCATTTGATTCCATATGATCCCAGTCGTGAATGCTGCAACAGGCGACAAACATAAGTGACTAACAAATTCTAGTTTGACAAAGGAGGTATTTGGTTGGTACCCCGGTTAGGGAGACATCTATATCTGGTCAGACTGCTTGGTGTCCCAACAAGGGTTAGTGTATCTGGTCAGTGTCCCAACAAAGTTTAGTCTCACCATGGCTGGCCAGGAGGGCTGGCCACTTGAGACTAAGGAGATATCTGTATCTGGCCAGTGTACCAGCAGGGAGATTTCTGGCGGGGGTTCTAGCAAGAGAGAATGGGGTGGGTCGCTCCACTGTAAGGTAAGGCGGGCTATTCCGACTGTGTGGTAATTCCGATAGTTGGCTGCCTAGGCAAAGTTTGGTAATTTCTTCTGTGGTACCGCAGGGTAGGTTGAGCGTCAGCCTACCCTGCGGTACCACAGAAGAATTACCAACTATCGGAATTACCACAGTCGGAATAGCCCCGCCTTACCTTATGTTTAAACGTTTCTAGGCAAATGCTCCACTGGGCAGATGACCAACAAAAGCATAATATATGAATAAAACGTACGTGGGAAGATCTCCTGCAGCTCAGATGATTCTCCTTCTGTTTCTGGCATGCCTCGTGGCGGCTCGGTGCGTTTATACCAGATCAGAAGCAGTGCAACCATCCGCCAGAGTCGATCGAGTCTATATAGTCCACAACAATTTCTGTGTTTATATGCTGTCACGTGATTTGTATAGCCGCGCCGCGCGCGCGCGTCCGGACCTATAATTATACGACGTGAATTATAGGTGCCGGAAACGCGCGCGCATCTTGAGTCTTCGATAATTAGCTATACTACTCGTACTCGACAGCAAAATCAAGTAATAAAAAAACATTTGAAAATGTAACAGGATGTAGGGATACCAGAACGGGCGAATTTTTTTTTGGACGTACTTTCGACTTAGTCTATCAACTACGCATGCGCATAAACCGTAACCCAACCCTAGCCACACCAACTAATGTACTGCAGCCCTGTGCAAGCAAGGGGTTTGGAGCGGATGAGTGTTTGACAGCAGAGAGAGAAGGAGCTGGTATTTGCTGAGTCCCCATGAACTTGGCCTGGACCCCAAACTAAACTTGGAACTTTAATTTAAGATGAGATTTTGGGTTTGTGTGTAGTTGTACATGCAACTCAGCAAGTTTACTACATCTAGTAGATTGATGATCAATCCTTAGGTAGTATCATGCATATGGACATGTTGATATAAAGTACTGGATTGCTCAGCAATCTTTAACTCCGTGAATTAAGTAAGACATATAGCTATATGAAATATCATGCAGATGTAGGACTATACAGGAAATTCAATGGATAGATGACCAATCCTACCTCCGTGAAATAAGTAGGACATATGAAATATCACGCAGATATAGGACATGTAAAGATAATGTAATGGATAGATGACCAATCCTTAATTATATAACTCGATGAAATAAGCAGGACAGATGAAGTGTCAGATGTATAGGACTTGCAGTGAAAATGGAGTGGATAACTCATCAATCCTTAGCTACATGATATACATAGGATATGTCAAATGTCAAGTACAAGACATGTTGAAGGAAAAGAATGCTCACATCCCCTATACCTATCCTGCACACATGGTGCTATATGAAATGTCACTTTTCGTCCAGTGGACTTATGGAACTAGCTTGTGTGGTGTAATACCATAACTGACTGAGTAGTATAATAGTATTCATGCTAGTTGTATGCACATGCTCAGTATGGCCATTGTGTATGGACATTGTGTATACGTTATTGTTCCAGAACAATGCTATGCTACCCTTTGCTGTATTAGTGTATGGTTTTGAGTTGTGAGCTGTTGCCAATAACTGTCAGTAGCCAGCACTACTAGCGCTCCTAGGCCTAATCGGCATAACACTACAGCTTGCGGCTTGTGAGAAACTCAACTCCAACACATGCTTCAGTTATTTTTAGTGGTTGCATGTCTTCAAGTATATCCAATATCCCAGAGTGGCTTGCACTCATAATGCATTCCTGTGTCTAACACAATGTCATGTAGCTAACACAACCCTTCCTTCTTCACTACCAAAATGGGGTGTTCTATAATAACAACTTTTGGGAGTTCTGACTTCATGACAGTACATGTTTTCGTTTTTAGGTAGCTACTCCTCTCGCACAGTGTTCGCTCCTCAGGGGCCAGGCCTAGCTAGCACACATGCATAACTAGTATAGGTACTCATGACCACCCAGAAGCCCAAAGTTGGAGATCTGATTCTCATCCAGGACCTAGATAGTATATAGCACTTTCTATCGTAATGGTTCAGCCTCATGATACCAGAATATATGCAGAACTGCAAACTACCTGCATGCATTGAAGGTTTATATGTAGAAATGATTGCATGCTTAAAACATTCTCAGTAATTATTGTATGAAGCCATAGAAGATGAAAGGGCCTGGTTGCAGACAAGCTGTAGACGGTTAGAAGAAGGGGTTCAGAGACTAATTGCATTAGGGAACTTGAGAGGATGATGGTCCAGATTATCTACAACCACAGTTGTGTGATCACAAGGGGTTCAGAGACTAATTGCATTAGGGAACTTGATCTAGAGGATGATGGTCCAGATTATCTACAACCACAGTTGTGTGATCGTAACCACTAAACATCTGTGAGGGACATGCTGCCATCAGGGCATGAAAAATTTCCATGACAACCAGTTGTAGTGAGCTTGCAGATGTTCCCAAGATCAGCAGTAAGATGATCTGGGCCAGTTTTGCCTTCACAGGTTGTCAAATGCAATTATAACTCTATAAGCCCAACTTGCATGAGTAAACCTCCCATAACCACGGTCTCCAGGTTCTCTGCAACCAATTCAAGGTAACCACTCTGTGGTTAAAACAACCGATTACTTTTTACAATGTGGCTTGTGGGATTGAGGGCATAATAGCACAAGATACTATAAAGCTATGGGTAAGATACTGCATGGGTTACGTTACAGCTTAGCCATGCAGACTTGCACAACAATGTCAGCTTAATTTTTGATAAGGTCTCCAAATATGTTGTTGCGATGGGGATGGTTATGTTCATCATCTTTAGGACCATCAGTCACTACTCGATCATCCCCTGGGCCTTCACCCTCTTCACCAAGGTCAGTGAAGAAGAATCTTATATCCTGTGTGTAGTCATCCACCGTGATGCGGCCATCTTTATCGCTGTCCAGCATCTCAAAACGCTTGACTGATATCTCTTCTGCCACACCTTGAGCACCGAACACCTTCAGGTATTCCTCCCTAGATAGGATTCCTGGCTCCTTCAAATCAAACAAAATAATATGACACTCAGCCAACTGTTTGGCCACGTCTTCTTTGGAATTCACAGCTCGAGCAATGTTTTCCACAAACGTTTGTTTGGATATTCGGTGGCCCTCTGGTGGTTCAATGCCTGCATTGACGAACTCAACCCAACCAACAAGGCGTGTGTAGTCAAGAACAGCGTCAGCTTTTTCTTTTGAGAGGTTGAAGTATTCAGTCATGCGCTTGGGTGAGGCCTGATTATCTTCCAATGTTATAAACCCGTCACCGTCTGTGTCCAGAGTGCTGAAAAGCGTTCTGATCTTCCTGACCCAGTGAGCACTTTCTAGCTCCTTGAACTTGGGAGTCATGCGAAGTTCGGAAAGACGCCTACGACGAAAGTGACCGCAGCAAAATCCCATGGCTAATCGTAGTGGATTGAGCTTCAACATTTTGTCAAATATCGATAGCTATCAAGGCGGTGTCACTCCCTTCGGCTTCTTTGCTGTAGTCTTGTCACAGCTGCGGGCTTATCGGCGCATCTTTACCCCGTATATACGTATACTAAGGAAGGGGTGGAGTCGCTACGCATTCTCAATGTGCGCGCGTCATGGGTGTCTTTTGCAGCTACACCCGAGTGTAGCTGCAATGCGGGCAAGTGGTCAAGCAGCAAAAATTCTATGTAGGATTTTGAGTTTGGGGGAGAAGATATTGAGAATCGTGGTGGGCGGGGGACTGCGGCCGTAGGCCGCAATTTGTAGGGGGGTCTGAGGGCATGCTTTTTATGGAATTTGACAATTTTGAGGTCATAGTATGGAAATGCTATGCAGTGTAACATGAGACGGTACAAAGAATACAGGTGTAAATGCTGCAGTTCCTGACACTACTTAGCTATAGCTATCTACTTAGCTATCTACTTAATTGTCAGAAATTGGGGGGGGGGGGGGGGGGGGGGGGGGGGGGGGGGGGGGGGGGGTATCTCCCCCCCCCCCCCCCCCCCCCCCCAGTAGATTTCTTCACCCTGCGGCCCGGTGTCACGGTAGAATGCAGCCCGGCCCCATTTTCCCAGCAACTGTATGGGCCCCGGGGGACCTATGGGCTGGGCCCCTCTCCATATTAGCTAAATGGTGAAAGGAGTCCATACTTCGCATGCAGAGCATTGTTTCTCATCCTTAGTGCATGCTTCTTCCATCTGCTTACGGTATCAACTATGGGCATGTCTGACATGTCACCCCCTGCTCACTGTACATAAGGTCTGGGTCGAAATAGGCCAGCCCGCACCAGCGTGCGCCCACCAATTTTTGTTTTCTTTTTTTTTTGTTGTATTTTTGAAATTGTATTATTATTATTATTAATTTTTTTTTTATGGGGGGGGGGGGGGGGGGGGGGGGGGTCAACCCATGAAATTTTTTATAGCGTGCGGCGTACTCAGCACATGACTGTCATGTGACCGATGAACAATTGAGTGTTACCTCGATCATCCATAGATATTACACTCCTGGTATATATAGGGGAAAAATTGTGCCAGTAATACAATCTACAGAGATCACTGTTATGTTCGATCATCCCTCGTTTCCTTACTTTTTACCGTTCTGGTATCCCTGGCCCTACATCCTGATACATTTTTAATGTTTTGTAACCTTCATTTACGTAGCTATTGTTTTTTTTTGCATGGAAAAAAAAATTATTACTTGTTTATGTAAAAAAAAGTAGCAGCAGGCGCATGTATGAGCTGAAGTTTGCTGTCACAGAGCAGAAGTCAGCGACCTCATAGGCACCTGGGCAGTGGGTGTCCTTGCCTTGGAATATTACTCAGGTATTACACTTCCAGCATTGGCTGAAGAATCAGGCCCGGGCATCTCAAGTCAACCCTTCCCTGGATGGATGACAAAGCCAGTTCTCCCTGTCTGAAGACCATAGGCAGTTTATAGTACTAGTAGCTAGCTACTGAGTAGGGACATTCATATGTTGTTAAACCATACTTGAGTCTTGAGATA
Source organism: Axinella damicornis (assembly GCA_963931865.1). NCBI lineage: Eukaryota > Metazoa > Porifera > Demospongiae > Axinellida > Axinellidae > Axinella > Axinella damicornis. Next base: position 17,203,821 of record OZ007506.1, on the reverse strand, counting down.
GGCATTTACCCTGCTCACAGAATACAGTAGGTAGCAACATGGTTTAATCATGCGTACAGGGACTTACCTCAGTCTTATACAGAGTGCCTCAAAACTTTGATTGACAACACTTATATCGCATCTTCCCCGCTGTGTTTCTAATTCAGCGATCTGACTTCGAAGTTGTGAAAAGCGATAGGCTGGTGCACTGCTCGGTGTAAACTGCTGCTGTTTCGTGCGTAAACCATCATGAGAGATTGAGGCGACGTAGAGCTAGCCCATCTGAAAGAAGAAGAAAGAAGAAGAAAGAAAAACAATAATTATTTGCCCGTTTTGCGAGTACCTGGTCGATTGCATGCAAACTGCACAGTTGCCACAAGTGATACTGCAAGAGATCCTCGCTGTGGTTGTTTGGGTCTGGGAACGAGACTAAAATTATATGCTGTGTAGCTAGCTGCGCAGTTTGCATGCAAGTGACCAGGATCGAGCACGTAAAGTATTAGAACACCAACATACTTGGAACATCCTCTCATTACAACTTGTACTCTATCCATGCAGACCTTCATCCCCAGTATACTGGTCTGGTTCCCAGACCCAACCCCCGAGTTGGGTCTGGGAATCAGACTAGCAGTATAGCTACTAGAGTGGGTAATCCCCTGGGATAACCATGAATGGTTTACGTACTATTGGGAGGCAGAATTCACTGATGTGGTATGAATTCCATTGGTAAACCAAACTTGCTGGCATTGAGATCAAACAATTAACAATGCGAACAAATTTCAGCACTGCCTACCGTCATAATTTGTACACAAAAGTGACAAAACAAATAATGTAGCTAGCTAGCTATAAATTATTCATAACATTGCCCAACAACAGAACAAAGATGAATGGTATTCATAGCAACAAGTATACACACTCACTGTACGGGTTAGTAGCTATATACAAAACCTGGGATCTAGACTGGGGACTGGACTCTAAACTCAATAATGGACTTAATCGTTGACATTTCAGACCAGAAGTCATGTGCATTATCAAAGTATTGATTTTCAAGTTGCTCACGGTTAGCTGGAAGTATCTATGTAGGTATCATCTGTAGGCTACAGAGTTTGCTGTACGCTAAAACCCTTCTGACTGGAATATATATTCCGGTCAATGCTATTGAGCTTAAAGTTTAGCGGATTGGGTCATGATACAGGTATATAATTGTTGGGTATCAATTTTAGCTGGAGCACATAATGAGGTAGACAACCCTTTCTTCCGCTGTCTACCTCATTTAAATATGCGCTCCTGATTTTAGCGATTTTAACTATAACACTGCTGGTAGGTTAGTGCAACAGGCACTTTTCAGAATGATGCCTCAAGTCTTGCTCTCACTGCCTTGTGGATACGGGGGGATATAGACTCCGACTGCATCCATCAGCACAGACATGATATACACCTAGCCTCATTCCCTGGCTATTTACCCATACTCATTACTCATTCACTACACATGGTCACCCTTTACTAATTTTTCCTCACCCTTACAGGCGTATGTTCACTGTTTACTCATTTTCTCCTCTGCACTTGCACGTGTTGTATATACTCGCCATTGGCGCAGACTAATCTCAAGTAACACAGTGTAGCTACCTAGCTTTTAAGGAACTGCGTGTCTGGTCGAGGTGAGATCTCAGGAAACTAAAATACTGCCGAAGCATTCAACCTCCATACAGTCATCAAGGTTCATCCGGTGTCACAGGAGGAAATGATGGAAGCCTACAAGGAACTTTAATCTTGCTCGAGTGAAAATCTGGTTCGACCAAAACTGGACCGGCCAGACTGCTTCAGTGCTACATATATGGCCACGATACCGCCCATAGTATACAACAGTCCAATCCCAGGAATTGCACCAGGTTCTAGTTGAGATATCAAGACCCAGTTTGCTGGCTGAAATGACTGCATTCATTTTCCAGGTTGCTGTCAAGCATTCCCTACATACATTTACTGTTTGCAAGGACTGTCAGAGTGCATGTGGCTATACCATTAATCACTGTGCAGCAATCAAACATGTACAGCAAACATTGATGTTAGGAAAAGGGATCCTAAGTAAACATGTACTGTTTAAAGAAGTTGGTTTTGTTCTGTCCAACCTGCAGGAAAACCTTCCAGTTCTGATGATCAGAGTGAGTCTCATGTTCAATTAAGGTATAAATTCACCCATGGAATTCCTGGTCCAGTAAACCACTGCACTGATCATGGACTTATTCAGCGTGTTAATGAATGGTGGGCTGTCTTCCTTCTTTCCTAGGAGATCAGGACACAAGAAGCAGTCAGAAGTGTACAATTCAGATGGTGCTATTAGCTACTTTCACTCTTGTTATTTTTGTTTTCATTGCTGTTGTTGTACTCGCTGCGATTGATACACAACAGAGGGAGGAAATGCGGACACTGCTGGACCAGTGGCAGCACAATATCTCAAACGAGATCAGAGCATTGCACTCCAGCGTGACCTCACTGGAAGACAAATTTGAAAGCAACATCCCTGCAAGTGCTGCCATGGAAGAATTCGAAGCTAGATGCAGTGAATTACAGCCTAAGTGCAGCAGAAATACGACTGCAAGAGAAACTAGACGAACTATCAAGTTCAATCAATGCCCTGAAGAGTGTAGTAGAAGCACAACTAGAAGAAACAGCTGATCTACTTTCAAGTTCCATTGAAGCCCTAAGTGGAGAAGTCGCTCGGCTATGGAACCAGACATCAGAGCTCAAACTTAGCATAGAAGAAGGAGATGAAAATCTGAACAATTTGATTACTAGAGAGGAGACCGACCTCAAATCTGATATTAACTCAACAAAATTTGGACTGAGATCTTTGTTTACTATTACAGCAGCAAATGCCACATCTGAAATACGCAGAGAAGTAGTACAAACCTCTCTTGACGCCACAGCCCAGCAACTCAGATCCAAAATAGATGCAACAGAACAGCAATTATCTTCCATAGAGACCAACCTAGCTAACCTAGCCAGATTGCCAGCTCAAGTATCTGACCTCAGATCAGAAGTAGAGGGTACCAAACGTCAACTAACACGCTCAATTGAGGACCTAAGAAGCAGTGCAGCAGCCCTACATCCCGTACCTGTGCATGCCTTAGTGGCTGCTCTATTTTGTACATTTGTACCAGTGTTGTTTTAGTTAAGTAGTTAATTTTAGATAACTAAAACTGCATAACTAACTTTTCTCTACCCTATTTCAGTTTTAAAGTAATTCTGTAAGAAAAATCTACTGCATGTATTGTACTCTTACCAAAATTTCGCCACCACAAGTTTTATGATAATTGTAGCATAAACATATCTAGATTTTTAAACCCTTTGTGAAAATTTCATGTTGGGTATCTCTGCTTTGTTTGTATGCCTATCAACATGTGGTTACTAAATTTGTGTGATTTTCCAGCAAACTCTTTCCAGCCATGTGCATGAGTTACTAATTAGCTCTTGGATCCAGTTCTTATTTTGGAATCTTCACTAGCTTGTGTTTATGTACACATAGAGGCAGTCAAGGTTTGCGATATCTAGCTGAGTTGAACTATAGTACAGGATTGGAAACCCCTAAAGGTCACCACTAATTCTGTGTCTTAAAACCTGAGTGTAAAGCAACTGACTAGGCCTAGGGTCAAGGGTCATGCACCCCGCATCACATGATGAAATGTTGTGGCAGATGTAGCATGACATGTCCCCAACCAGGAGCGCATAATGAGGAAGCGAGCTACCTCATTATGCGCTCCTGCCCCAATGCTACAGTTATTTTAACTGCAAGTGTATCACTACATGTACACCAGCAACTGTTGCAATTTGTCTGACCTCATGCAGTTGGTCATGGTTGCAATTGGTCATGGCTGCCATTGATGACAAAGAGTGCATGCATGTTGCTGAATAGTAACTGTCTATTATTGTTGGGTAGGTGTCCAACCTATACTGAGTGGATCGCCGTACATATAGTCTGTCCTTTTATAGGGAGACCGTTCACTAGCTGATAGTGCTATTCTAGTCGTATACACTGCATGGACACACATGCACTCTCGTGTAAGGGAATCATTATGATCACAACTGAGCGAAATGTTGCCACAAGGTTGCAGCTATTGGTGTTCCGACACCTCTGCACGTGAAACATTTACTATATACAATGCAATTAGTCATGATCATCCTATCATAAAACACAAAAAGAATGAGCTAATGATTTAGATGATTAGCAGCTACTAACTACAATTTTATAGTAAGCCATCCAAATATACAGTGGGAGACTAACGACCATGAAGTTTTGGATTACCAATTGCAGTAGTGCAATTAAACTAGTCAGAACGCAGCGGTCCAAATACCCATTTACGAGGGTCAGATTCGTCAGTGAGGTCAGTGAAGAAGAACTGAACTGCACTCACATACTCATCTCGACTTATACACCCGTCTTGATCAGTGTCCATTGCTTTGAATAACTGAATGTGATGATACTCTTCAGCCTCGCGATCGTCGACATCTTTATGGACATTGTGAGCAGCGTACATATGCATGAATTCCTGCTTAGTGATGTGATTCGTGTTCTTCAAATCGAGCAGGGACATCAATGTCGTACCCAAGTCTTTCATAGTATCGTGAAAATCTGGCTTCATTACTGCTCGAGCCACGTTTTTCAAAAACATGTCCTCCGTTACTTTGAAGTCATCTGTCGGAGGTTCTGTACCTCCATTGACTAGATTGATCCAGTAGCGGTGAGCAGTTGCAAGGATTTTCTCTTCTTTTCCAGGAGTGACTTGAAGCTTTTCCATCATGGCACAGAGCGGTCCCTCGATATCCGTTCGGGTTATGACACTGTCCTGATTTATGTCCAGGACCTGAAAAGCTGTTTTCATTTTCTTATTCCAGTGCGGGCTCCGTAAAAACTTTTCTGAGTAGTTGAAAGCTCGCGTGACAAAATTCCTGCAAGCCATAGCTACGCCTGTGCCACTCACTGAGCTAGCACTGCAAAAATGGTGCGCACAGTGAACTTTGCATCACGTGGAATTCTTTCAGGATGTCACGAACCAATTAATGGAAAAGTGATAACACGTCCCTGAACACCGGCATGACCTGTAATACGGCTTAGCTAGCTATTTGGTTCATTGAGTTTACAACAATTATCCAGCAGGACCATGATAGGTGAGTGCAGCCAGGCTAATGAAAAAAGGGAGCGATGCGTAATTGATGAACATTCATGTAAAATCACTATCTAGCTTACATATTCAATCCTCAGGTAGCTATAGGCTGCCATTGTCTCTTGTTTTGGCAGCAACCAGGAAATTGTAACCACCGCTTATCTTGATTAGGTCGTGGGTATAGTAGCAATGTAAACCATGATTTCTCATCTGAGCTAGCTGTCCCAACTGGAGCTACTCGGAACTTTGGAGGTTATTATTGTGTATTAGCTATCTATTTTAGTCTGGGTACAATAGTATGTTAGCAACTGTGAATTGCTATCCTTGCTTTCGCTTCACGTGCAAAATTAGGCCACTATTTTGTTGAATGTTAGTTTCTCATCCCCCGCCCGCATGAAATATTGCCCCCGCATGAAACTCGCCATTATGCCATTATTGAATTGAATTATATTGAATTGATATTACTGACTGACCCAGTGTGGGTATGCAGCATACAACAGCAACAATGGCAGTTACATGTAGCTACAATGCACACGAACAACACACACAGAGTTAGAGGTTGTCATAAGTGCAATGCACCTGCCGGCTGTCACGTCGGAGTGAGGGATGATCCTGAGAGCAGCAAAAACTGAGATATGGAGACCTCAGACGGCGATATTTGACACACGACCACCACCCTGGAGCACATGTGACAGCTCCATTGGCCACTCTTCTTGGTCAGGGAGAGGGAAATGGGAAAGGGTTCACACACAGCACACAAAGAAAAAGCTGGCAAGCGATCCTTTGTTGTATATATGCAGCAAGCAGACGCCGGATGAGTCTTAAAACTTGGGTATTGCTGAGCAATCCTCAAGCCCCCTGTGCCAGGGACTTCTGGAGAGCAGAGTAAGATTATACCCATGCAGCTCCCTTCCCCTCAGTCTCGGTACGGGCACAGAATAACCCGAGACCTGTTGATCTGCCCATGTCAGAGTCTCTTTTGGATCTTCAGAGCCCTCACGGTCACCTCCTTGTCCACGGCTGTCAGTTTTTGTACTTATGCGCCATTATTATTTCTTACTGCGCATGCGCACACCTTCACTGGAAAAATACTCAGTTAAAATAACCCATAGAGTGGTTACCCTGATTTCAGTGAACTCCCATGCACTGCAAACTAACCAGGTAACGCTAGAAGATGATACATACCTGACTGGTAAGTACCATGATTCAGAAGAGAATGGACAAAAAAGGCCAACCATCCACCATTCCAAAGAGTCACTCCATCAAATTCTGTCGTGCTTCATAAAGAACAAACGTTTCCATAAAAGCAAGGCAGACTCTTGTCTACCAGCTAATGATTATAGTATGGTAGCTACTCACCCATGTTAGTTATGCATCCATCTGTTAGCTATAATGTATCCATTGTTTGGCTCATTATAACCAGAAATGTAATTGATTCTCTGCTAGTGTAACCTGCCTTTGCAGTGCATGGGAGTTCACTGAAAACAGAGTAACCACTATAACAGTATGGTTATTTTAACTGAGTATTTTTTCCAGTGTTGCATGGACTCTACTTCGAGACAGTGCCACGGTCTCACAGATCGAGTAACGGAGATGTTGAACTTCACCATAATAGTAGCCATCTACAGAAAGACAGCTCGAAAAAGAGCCACAAGTGGAAAAACGCTGGTGCTTTGGCCATACTTCCCAACCCTGAGTTTGTAGCTATATGCAGGAAAATTTCACTTATTTTGCAGGATTTTGCTGTCTTGTGCAGGACAATTTTGATCCACTGCACAGCAGCATTCCTAGGGTAGTCTGGAGAGAATTTACAATGGACGAAAGAGGCTCCCTTTCTGCTTGAGGACACATTATAGCGCTTCCAATCGGGATGCCTCTTGCATGGCCTTCTTGGCATGGACACCGGTTCTAACCGTTCTGATCCACTGGTACTGGCACTCATCTGCAGGTAGTAGTTTGTCAGACAGACTTGCTTGTACGTAGTAAACGCCTAGGCCACGTGTATGATTTCCAGGACAATTTTGATTGTTTCCGGGACAGCAGGACAAAAGGTCAGTTTCCGGGACAGTCCCGGAAATTCCGGGACGGTTGGCAAGTATACTTGGCGAATTTACGGTTGGTTAACCCTTTAACCACAGAATTCTTCCCACCAAGACAGCACATTTTCATGCATTCCGCTCACACCACTTTTGTAGGTAGCTCCTCCTCATTCGCTCCTCAGCAGCCAAACTTGGTGGGGCCCGCACACGTGGAGAGACCCCTCTGACAATACCATTAATGATCCCCACTAGCCCAGCAATCGGAGATCAAAGGTGGATGTCAGCCAGGATTTTCGCCCAGCATTTCCCTAAACTTGGGCCAGATCTGACTGATGGCACACCTTACACCACCAATTTGCATGTTTTCTTGAGGCCCTGGGTGGGGTCTATGAATATCATTAAAATCAAAATTCCTCGGGTCGAAATGAATCTCATTAAAATCAACCCCCCTTTCGATACCCCCCCCCCCCCCCCCTGCTTCTACGTTTAGTGGGGGATGCGCGCCGAAATCTGACCAAATTTTTGAGTTCGCCCCTCAAAGTCATCCCTAGGCCCTCTGAAGCGTTTTTGGTCTCTTTTTGGACTGACGAGTAGCCTTACAAGTGCATAGGGTCTAAATGTCGTCTATACACGTCAATGGGGCTTAAAGGGTTAACTACCATAGTGCAAAATAGTGTTTATATAGTGGATTTACTAGTACTAGTATAATAATGGCATACTATAGTAATGGTAATGTCCGCCCGCCCGCATACTATTCTTGGGAAGTCCCGGGAGAAACTAAAATGCAACAAATAGTATAAATGACGTGGATATTGGTCCGGCAGGAAGTAAATACTTGTCGGAAACGCATGTGCATGCGCATCTAGAACTGGCCCTGGCCCTAATATACCCTAACCCATTGCCCTACTTCCTGCCGGACCAATATCCACTTCGTATTATAAATAAAAGAAGAAAGTGCAAGTGCAAGTTGTTATATGCTGTGTGTGTTTGTGCAATTGAGTGTGCAGCGCTGTGTGTTGTGTGTAGAGTAGCTACTATGCGTGCGTGGAACACTGCACTATCCATCACTACACTACACATCGTTCGTCCCTTTTAAACTTTAATCCTTGGTGGTTTTTTTCTCAGCATCACATATAGCTACAGCAAGGGTGACATGTAGAGGGTATGTACCTTTGCCATCTATAGTTAATTAATTATCATTTCTCTGACCATAGACCGATATACTTGCAGTCTGTCAGTCGCACATAGATGGAATGATTATAACTAGCTACCCTCATTGACCAGATGGAAGATTTCATTGTGTGTGACAAAGCCGCTAGAGTATGCACCCTTGCCATCTCAAGTTATATTTCTCTGACCGTAGACCAATTAATACTTGCAGTCTGTCAGTTGCACTTAGACGGAATGCCCTCATTGACCAGATGGAAGATTTCATTGTGTGGGACAAAGCCGCTAATGGGGGGCTTGCAAGGTTATTCTGAACTCGTTAGTCATAGACTGAAGATATTTCCCTGCCAGATAACGATAACATTGTGAATCCTTATTGTAAGGCAATTGATAGTGTAGATGTATGTTAGCTATAGCTACTAGTACTTGAGCTAGTTACTTACAATAATTTTGGCTTATTCACGTTTATTTGTGATTGTCTTGCTCAGTCTGTATTCCTGGTAATTCGTATTGTAAGCGAGTAGCTAGCTGGATGAATGAATCTGCTTGTCTCAGTCCTGAAATGGCAGGCCTCCTTTTGGCATCAGCTTTGGGACTTTGGGTGGATTGTGGAAATCCCTCGGCTGGAGTCGTTGCTGCAATCAGGAAGAAGACAAAACAGCATTTCAAAAGGCTGAAGCAAGGCGGAGATTAAGACGACAGGAAAGAAAGAAAGAAAGTTAACAGGTCAAAGTATTGTTGCTAATGAGGCTCCTGTGATTGATGGCATGTCAGGAGATCCACTAGCCTATCGACTCGTATCGAGCTAGACCAATTCTCTTGCTTTCCGGAAGTTGGCGGCGGGGCGGAGAGAAAAACTCTGCCCCACCCCCAAGTTCCGGAAAGCGAGAGAATTGGTCTAGCTCATTAGACTAGAGATCCACAAGTCACTGAATTGTGGTCAACAAAGTTAATAAACCTTTATAACCGCTAACCTTAGCATTTAATACTGGATTTGATTTAGTCAGTTCACTTCCCCTGTTGGGAATATCGGTCAGGTCTCTACTCCTGACTAGGTGATGGATGGCATTCTTTTAGCAAATCAGTACTGATTACTGAGTTGCAAATTGTACCTAAAGCGCTTGATTAAGCCTTCACTGAGTTGTACTGAGTTGTAAGCCAGGTTGAATCGACCATAATGGTCGATTCAACCTGGCTTCACATACTATACGCGGTTGACTCTTCTGATCTGATTACTGAATTGTACGGCTTTGAAGGAAGCCAGGTTCAATTAGCTATTGCGCTGTCGGTGCAAAGCGTAGCCATGGCTAGCTATTTCACGAAAGCTTTCATCTATCTCAGAAGCAAGTATTCGCAACACCAATGGTTCTATACTTTCACTTTGCTTGCTGTTGTACCGTGCCTGCTCTTGTTGCCTATTAATACCCTATTTTCTTCTCATTCGCAACACTACGATCAACGCAGCCCGCACTGGATCAGGAAGATGAAAACAGCATTTCAAGTCCTGGACACGAATCACGACAGTGCCATAATTCGAACGGATATTGAGGGACCGCTTAGTGCCATGATGGACAGTTTTAATGCCCCTCCTGAAAAGAAGGAGAAAGTCCTTGCAACTGCTCACCGCTACTGGATCAATCTAGTCAATGGAGGAACAGAACCACCGACAGATGATACCCCTGTAACGGAGGAACAGTTTTTGAAGAACGTGGCTCGCGCAATAGGTAAGCCAGAGTTCCAGGATACTATGGAAGATTTGGGTACGACATTGATGTCTCTTCTCGATTCGGATGATCCGGAAAACATCACTAGGGAGGAGTTCATGCACATGTACGCTGCTCATAATGTTCACAAAGACAAGGCTGAGGAAGATCGCCACTTTCAGTTATTTGAAAAAATGGACACAGATGAAGATGGAGATATCACACAAGAAGATTATGTGAGAGCAGTTCAGTTCTTCTTCACTGACCTCACCGATGAGTCTGACCCTCGTAACTGGGTGTTTGGACCACTGCGTACTGACTAGTTTAGTTGCACGTCGTATTCTACATTCTACTGTTTGTTAGTCCCATCAGGTAACCTGCTGTTATATGCTGTTGCTGATAATAGTCAGGCTTCGAATTGTATTGCATTGCTGCAATCCAACTTCCTGTTTCTCATCCCCGCCTGCATGGCCAGTCGTCCATAGCCAAGTCTCGACTTTTGACTGGAAGGCAAGAAGGCCAGTCTGGGCCATGACTATAGACTATAGCCAAGCCCAATGTCACCCATGCACCAAAAGTGCCTGGCTCGCAACTCGCGAGACCAGAACATGGCGTGTAGAGCTGTAGTGAGCTACTCTCTGGTCATATAGAGTGTCGCTTGTAATTCTGTGTTCTGTTCATAGGCGTTTCACTGAACCGTCTTGTGGCCCTGTCCTCAAGTTGTTTGGTGTGTGCTGTTCACGTATATTTTGCCCCCATGCAGTGCATGATCGGCGATGTCTCTGTACACAAATACAGAAATAGGTCAACTTTATAAGCAAATACAGAAATAGGTCAACTTTATAAGCACTGCACATGCATACAGTCTGAGCCAAGAAAGTTCAATGGTCAGTGATGAGAGTCCTGGATCTGTTCCAATCTGAGGCTACCTAACCGCATGCAGATAGAGAATGAATATTTGGTCCATGCACAGCTTACATGGTGTGGTAAATCAACACCTGTGGGTTCGCATACCCAGAATTCATTATTGTATTCAAACTTGTAGCTGTAACCAATGTGGGACAATTTGACCACCAGAGGTTGAAGTGTTCAGACTGTATGCAACCTGAATACCTCCAACTTACACTGTTTTAACAAACAATTATTACTTGAATAGTTGGTTCTGCTTGCGTGTTGATGTTCACTCAGTTGCATCGGCTTTGTACAGCATTTGCCGAATCCTTGCAACACTACTGTAGTAGACCTCAGAGCTCAGTCCATTACTTATATGGAAGGCATGTATGTAGCTCTGCATGAACCTTAATTCCATACATAAGGATTATACTATATGCTCTGAAGTCTGAGGTCTAGGTCTGTTGCATGAAAGGATTCTGTTAGCTATAGACACCGGCATCATAGAGTTGATTGAGGTTTGCACTGTTCACTGGTTACAAACAGATGTAACCTGAAGTATAGCTAGATTATTTTGGGACAAAAGATAAGGGAAAGATGACCGTATTGTATTTGATAAGAGCTAAACCCAACCTTTTGGTCCTGTAAGAGTTAACTAAGATTCGGCATCTGTATATAGGTAGCTATAGACTCCCTGGAAACAATGCAGAGAGGAAAAAGCCTTGAACAGCAAGGACTGCCTATCTGCTTTTGTGCAGCATTTTGCTGAATCCTTGCAACACTGTACATGTGTAGTAGACTCAGTCCGTCCCTTATAAGGAATGCATCCATGTATTTGGCTGTGCATGAACCTTACTTCCATATAAGGAAGGTATACTATTGCTCTGAGGTCGTGTTGCATGCAAGGATTCTGCAAAGCCCTATAAAATGCTTGTAATCAGTGTACTATAATTGTAAATCATGCAGGTCAGCTGATAACTATAGTCTAATCCCACTTGACATGTGTGCACATGTGTGTGGAAGACTTGATCGTCTGCATCCATTTAGTAACGCTGAACATTATTCTCCCTTTCTTTGAACCCCAACTGCCTTCTTAGCCCACCTCCGACATACTCTTTGCTTATAGCCTCATTCCCAGGCACATTGGGAGGAATTTCAGCAAAGAGTGACTGTGCTCAGTGTGCTGTCAAAATACGGGTATGTCGGAGGAGAAGAGGTACGTATTTCCCTACATAGATGTCAGCAAAAAGCATAGGGCCATCCCCACCTCTAGTCTTTGATCACTTGCAGTATGCATTCCTATCTCCAGACTGGGAATGAGGCTATGCTTTGTTGTATGCATACTGCAGCTGCAATGATCAGGCATCCAGCATATAGACAAGGGTTTAATTTTGGGGTTAGCTTTTAATTCAGGTGGACTCTGTTCCAGTGCCTGTATATGTACTGTAAGACGTGGCAGAACTCTCAAGGACAAGCAACCTGAATGGCAGGGTACATAGTAAGTACCATATTGCTACCAATGTGTGTTAGCTACATGTACCTAATAGAATATTTCATCATGAGACACCTGAGGTTACTCACCAGGCTGACTGGCTGGCGTGCGGATTATGCCTACTGTTGCACGTGGACCAGAGTTCTTGCCAGATGCAGGATGCAGAGATTATCTAAAAGCACCTGCAGGAACAGTATATGGCTGCCAGTAGCTGAACCGTTAGTAACTATAGAGCTATAGAGTAAATGATCAATTATCGGCTGCCATGTATAATCAGACACTCCCACACGGAGACGAAACAATGCAGAAACTAGGAAATACCACAGAAATGTAGCATGGGCCTTTTATTAGCTTTAAGGTCACCCAATTAATATACAGAAGGCCTATGATATGGAGATCATAAGAATCTATAGCCTCGTATTCAATCGCGGGGGGAAGGCCTGGTATACACTGTTTGCGCATGCGTTTAAGGTTACGGGATACTTGTGCGCGCGCCGTGCGAAATGTATTGGGAGATGCATACTTAAGCTCGCTAACCAAAAATCTCGAGTTCGAAGAGCGTGAGCAACTTGATTCTGGCGGTGGAGGTGCGCTGTCGCAAGATGCAGGGCATGACGGAAGCTTTTACGGATACGCTGTATAGCCGTGCAAAAACGAGCAGTTCAGTTCACCAAAAAGCCGTATTTACCGCTTTTCTCGAGCGAGACAGCAGATAAGTTTGCCAAGGATTATGCTATCAAAAAAAGCTTCCGTCATGCCCTGCACCTTGCGACAGCGCACCTCCACCGCCAGAATCAAGTTGCTCACGCTCTTCGTACTCGAGATTTTTGGTTAGCGAGCTTAAGTATGCATTTCCCTATACATTTCGGACGGCGCGCGCACGAGTATCCCGTAACCTTAATTAAAATGTGAATATTACGTCAATTTTAATTGTGACGTTTGCGAATGGGTACCCCTTTGACCGGAAATAAAATTCAATTAGCCTGTTTACGGGCAGCCGCATGTTATTTTCAGCGACTCCTGTGCGAATTTACTTGTCTACGCATTCTACAACTTTTGTCACGGAAAAGGTAATTGAGATGGAAATAGGCATTTATATAACTGCTACTATCATATATCTAGGACGAGAGCTATGTTTGGGAGTCTGTGTCACATTTATAATGTGTATGGGAGGGGTCAAGGAGCGTCCATGTAGCCACGCCTCTGCAGGAAGTTCGTCTGTTGAGAAGTAGGCGGGTCTGAATAGGTTCGAGTCCAGCACGGCACTTGCACGTTGACTTGGTGCTAGGCGCTGTAAGAATTCGGCATGGCTTGCATGAATATTGCTCCAGTACTAGTTGTTGCATGATACGCGGGTACCCGTAACCTTAACCGATGACGTTTCATTTCGCTGTATTCACGTAAAAAAGATAATTCTGAACCTCAGACGTTTGCGTAAACACACCCGCGTACGCGTGCATGAGAGCGATCAAAGGGCTCACAACAAGCACACCACAGCTCTTTCCACTGTCTACAAGTCCCTTCTTGTAGCTAGTCCATGAGGAAAGGGAGCGATTGGTAGCACAGGCTCTTGCCATAGCCAGTAGGTAGCTAGCCACACGTACACGAACACGTCGCAGCCTTCGTACACAGCTCTCATGGAGGAACGCTGCTCTTCTTTCACAGTCATCCGTGTCATTTTCAGCCTTCGCAAAGCATAGGAAAGGAAACTACTACCACCGGAACTTTTGCACGCCATGATTGCAAGTGGTTGCAAGCCAGAATGTTGAACGATGAGACTGAAAGGGTGATTTGGGTGGAGCTGAAAATGCAGTGGCGGTACTGGGGGGGGGGGGGGGGGGGGGCGTTTACACGTACACGAACATGTCGCAGCCTTCGTACACAGCTCTCATGGAGGAGCGCTGCTCTTCTTTCACAGTCATCCGTGTCATTTTCAGCCTTCGCAAAGTATAGGAAAGGAAACTACTACCACCGGAACTTTTGCACGCCATGATTGCTTCTCGTCGTTCGTTGCGGTTCGAGGAATGTAAACGTAGACGTCATTCAACGTCATCGTTTCACGGAAGAATACCGAGATATCCTATTTTCCAAGATTTTGGGGGAAATTAAGCGCATGCGCAAACAGTGTATACCAGGCCTTCCCCCCGCGATTGAAGGCCTGGGTACGAGGCTAAAGAATCTACAGGTCCTCAGCAACACACTGGTACAAGTTTGGTGCATGTTCATACGTTGTGTTGTTCCCAAGATAGAACTGTTTTCCCTATTTCAGTCAGGGAAAACAGCTTTTCTTGAGATGGAACTGGTGACGTTAAAGCTATAATAAAAGGCAAAATCCACTATTTTGTTAGAGGGGGAAAGACCATGGTTAAAATTTGTCCACGTCCCTCAGTGACCAAAGCAGTTATGGTGACAAAAATCAGGCCTGGAACAGAAGGAACTTAGGCCTTTCCAGTGGTGCAGGAATTTCGCTGAAAGTTGCTTCAAGCTAGGAAGGAACAGGAAATGTTGTCTGGAAATACATGCTCCCTGTCTGATCTTAGACAGTCACTTGCACATTGCCCTTAGTGCGAACAGGAAATGATGGTTGGGTGCCATTTTTGGAGTGCCAGCTAACCTGTGCCCATGCTACATTTCTGTGGTATTTCCGAGTTTCGGCATTGTTTCGTCTCCGTATGGGAGTGTCTGATTATACATGGCGGCCGATAATTGATCACTTACTCTAGCTATACTCGAAGGAACAGATACTGTTTTTTCAAGTATAGCTATAACATTATGTGATTCAGAATTACTATATGATCAATGAGTTCCATGCATATCGATTTTGTGCCTAACACTTATATATCTGTTGTTTATCCTACTGGCACTATATTCTTTGGAGTGGTTACTATTAAGTCTTGTGGTCCAGCCCACTTCTGCACACATGATTACAGCATGTGGCAAAAACTAAGTCTGCATGCAACCTGATTGGTACTCCACCAGCAGAACGTGCCTACAAACATCAGTAAAATGCATTCAGACCGTGCACAAGTGAGCTCGCCTGCAAGACAAGTTGTTTAGCCAGCATATATATAACACCGCATATGACTTGATAATGAGGCAAATCGCAGGGTGGCTCAAGTCATGTCTCACGGGCCAGCCTCTCGGCACACCCACTACACATTCATACTATAGAGTTTGACTG
This sequence comes from Axinella damicornis, assembly GCA_963931865.1. Taxonomy (NCBI): domain Eukaryota; kingdom Metazoa; phylum Porifera; class Demospongiae; order Axinellida; family Axinellidae; genus Axinella; species Axinella damicornis. The sequence goes on along the minus strand of OZ007506.1, from coordinate 17,188,210 downwards.
GCAACTCGCAAGGGACCAAGGGCAACATGACTAACTGCATTCCTTGCACTGACTACACTACTGCTTGTGCCATGTAGCTAGCTATAGCTACATACAGTTTGGTGCCTATATATTAGCCTCGTTCCCAGGCCCACACGCGAAACGCGGAAGTTCCGCGTGAGGGCCTGGGTACATATGGGTATATATAGCCAAGTCAGGGTTCTATCTAGGATTTTGAGTTTGGGGGAGAAGATCTTGAGAATGACAGTGGACGGGGGACTGCGGCCATAGGCCGCAATTTGTAAGGGGGTCTGGGGGCATGCCTCCCCAGAAAATTTTGGAATTTTGAGCCTTCTCAGAGTGGTTCTGAGGCACTCGGATACAAAATTGAGGTCATAGTATGGAAATGTCCAGTGTGTATGCATGTGACAGTCATGCTAGACTTCCTCCTGGCAGACCTTTGGCAACTTACAAAGATGCAATTTGTAGGGGGTCTGGGGGCATGCCCCCCAAGAAAATTTTGGCATTTTGAGCCTTCTGAGAGTGGTTCTGAGGGCACTCTGAGAATTTTGAGGTCATAGTATGGAAATGCTATGCAGTGTAACATGAGACGGTACAAAGCACACAGGTGTAGCCACATGCTGCAGTTCCTGACACTACTTTTACTGACAGGAATTTTTGGGGGGAAGCTGGAGTGTTTGGGGGGGGGGGGGGGGGGGGGGAATCTTCCCCCCCCCCCCCCCCCCCCCCCCCCCCCAGTAGATAGAACCCTGCAAGTTGAGCAGCAGCAGCATTGGAAGCAGTCTAGCCGCTAGCCCCTCTCGGCTAGTCTGGCGCAGCGCCAGACTACTCTCGGCTAGCGGCTAGACTGCATTGGAAGCAACCTGAATGGCAGCAGTTATATAAGTAGCAGCAGATTGGCAGGAACACCATTGGCAGTAGCCGACACTATGAATTGCCTTGACACCATCAGCGACATCGTTGGCAGCAATGATTGGCAGGGGCCACGAAAACTCGCTCCAATTTTTTCGCGCCACGCGCAATGCCCGCCACCTGAGTTTGAATTTGAACTTGTGTGTGGTCTTGCCAAATTCATTCTGGCGTTGGTCGTTGTCGCTGCCACAGCCAAGTTGTCTCAAGCAAGTCTGGGAATTGCGACTGCTCATGCAGGTAGGAGTTTCATTCAGAGAAGGAAACAGCAATGGTAAGGTAGGGCGGGGTAATTCGGGCCACGGGGTAATTCCATTGGATTCTTGCTTCGAGTGAGTTGTAGGCAGGTTGAGTCCCTGGATATATATGGCCAGAAGTTTGCCTAAAGTCTGTCCGTTTTTAGTTACCATTGACCTGAAGTTGAAGTGGTCCGAATTACCCAGTCGCCCGAATTACCCCGCCCTACCTTAAGTGTGAGACCGACCAATTACATTGTGACGTTGACTACACATTGACATTGAGTCTCCTGTACATTGACTACATTGAAATTGCATGGCAGTCAATGTACAGGAGACTCAATGTCAAAGCCAATGCAATTCATGAATTGCATTGGCTTTTGTGCATTGACACTGACTACATTGACATTGAGTACATTGGCTTTGTTGACATTGATGCAGTCAATGTCAACGCAGCCAGTGTTATACGGGGTGCATTGACATTGACTGCATCGGCATTTCATTGCATGGGTGCTGACAATGCATGGGCACTGGTGCGTTGACATTCAGGAGTATTGGTTGGTGAGTGCCATAGTAGATAGATAGATAGATAGATAATCGTAGTAACAGAGACAACCGTAACGGTAAAGCAGCTACAGGCAGGCTTTATTGTAAGCCCTGATTCCCTCACATTACACTAAAGGCTGTTTTGCGAATGAGTACTGAGGGGATTCTGAGGGGATTTATATTTAACTAGTCACTCCAGAAACCAATTCCCTGTCAATTTCAATGGTATAAACCTCTGTAACAATTTACACTCCTGGTAGTGATACATGAAACAAATATCTCTGTATTGGGACTTCGCCCACATGCATGTAGTCTAAGAAGAATGGGTTGGCAATTGCTTGTTGCTGCTGCTGTCTTGCATGCTTGTGCAAAGATTTGTTCCTGATTCTCTGTGTTAGAAGAGAGCTGAGATGGTGCAGGGACAACTATTGATGAAGGTATATGCTCCAATCAACTTACTGTGAGACAGCACCATGAATTGTGGTAAACATTGTACTGCATAGCTAATAATGCATGCATGATGTACAGTTGTAGAGTTGAAGAATGTGGCGTGGTGTCTGCTTTTCCTCAGGCAGGTAGAGGAGCTCAGAAATTCTGACCATTGTGTCAACAAGGATATATCGATCGAGCTCGAGCTCGAGGAGAATAGCTGGATCAACATGCACAGAAATCCTACAGTGTTGCTGCCTTCTTGAGAGAATGGCAGGGAAGAGTAGGTAATTGTTATGTATACATTATTATTCTTGCAGGGGAAATGGTACTGAAATTCCTGATCCTCTGGCAATTCAAGCCATCAGTGAGTGCTTTTCTTGTTATTGCCTTTGACGAACAGTCGAATCTTGGAGACTCAACAACAAGACTGCCTGAGACAACCTTGAGATAGAAGACGATCTTCCAGTTGTAGTAACAAGTAATGTCCGGCCATTCTAATTTCACCATTAACCCTTTAAGCCCCATGTCATTTTGACCCTATGCACTTATAGGGCTTCTCGTCAGTCCAAAAAGAGACCAAAAAGGCTTCAGAGGGCCTAGGGACGAACTAAATGTAGAAGTGGGGGGGTATAGAAAGGCCTTTGCATGTTGTGGGCGTTTTTTGATTTTGATGAGATTCATCGACTCGAGGATTTTTGGTTTTAATGATATTCATAGACCCCACCCAGGGCCTCGAGAAAACATGCAAATTGGTGGTGTAAGGTGTGCCATCAGTCAGATCTGGCCCAAGTTTAGGGGAATGCTGGGCGAAAATCCGGCTGACATCCACATTTGACCTCCGATTGCTGGGCTTGTGGGGGGTCATGAACATCATTAATGGTATTGCCAGAGGGGTCTCTCCATGTGTGCGGGCCCCACCAAGTTTGGCCGCTGAGGAGCGAATGCTGTGGGAGAGGAGTACATGCGATGAATCTCTGTATACTCTCCGCGGATGCGTTAGCGCTTCGCACCCGGATATGGATTACAAAAATAAGAGCTATTTCTCACATCTATCTGTAAATTCCTGTGTGCCGTCTGAGTGAGATGAAGTGAGTTTAGCATTGTTTTTCGTGCTCCGGGTATCGACCATCACCACTGCCGGATCAAGAACGAGGTTGCTAGGCCTGTTGGTAGCCAATCCGATCATGGGTAACAAATCTCCGCGGCAACCGGCCAGTACGGCTAGCGAGTTCCAACAAAACCAACACTGGGTGACGAAGATGAAAACTGCTTTCTTTGTCCTGGACGCAGATCACGACGGTTTCATAACCCTAGCTGATATCGAAGGGCCGCTTCGTCAGATGATAGAAACGTTTAAAGTTCCTCCAGATGAACAAGATGCCATCCTTGACCAAGCTCGCCGATACTGGATCGATCTCGTTAATGGCGGCACCACACCACCCGCGGACAAAGTATCAGAATCCATGTTTGTGGAAAACGTAGCTCGAGCAGTTACTACCCCACCCTTTGAGCCTAAAGTGAGAGCCTTGGGTTCTACACTGCTTTTCCTGATCGATTCCAAGAAACTTGGATATATCATCAGGGAGGACTTCCTGAAAATCTATTCTGCTCACAACGTCGAGGAAGAGCATTCCACTCGGCTATTCGAATCGATCAGTGGGCGTGGACAAGGGCACGTCACAAAAGACGGCTATGTGAATGCAGTTCTGTTCTTCTTCACAGACCTCACAGATGAGTCTGATCCTCGTAATCTAGTTTTTGGAACACTACGTTCGGACTCCTAACTGTCATTTCAGGATGAAATTGCACATTTGCTTCATGAACCTCCCCGCTGTACATTGTAGCTAAATCTTTGACAGGATTGTAGTTCATGTGAATGACCTGATTGTACCTGCACGATTGCATCGCATACATATTTTGCACACTGATGCTCTCCATATCACTGTATATAAAGCTAAACGAAGCGGACTTAGCTATTACAAAACCAAAAAATTCCCCTCTTTCCTTTCTTCCCCTTATTACTTCATTGTGCATTTTGTACAAATTAATACCAGCCCTTCGCACGCACTAACTCTTACTTTCATTCATTCTTACCTAATACTATATCTCACTGGAATTATTTACCTGAATATGTTGTATCCTCCCCTACGGGATACTCGTGCGCGCGCCGTGCGAAATGTATTGGGAAATCTATACTTAAGTTCGCTAACCAAAAATCTCGAGTACGAAGAGCGTGAGCAACTTGATTCTGGTGGTGGAGGTGCGCTTTCACAAAGTGCAGGGCATGACGGAAGCTTTATTCGATAGTACAATCCCTGGCAAATTCATCTGCTGTCTCGCTCGAGAAAAGCGGTAAATATGGCTTTTTGGCGAACTGAACTGCTCGTTTTTGCACGGCTATATAGCGTATCGGTAAAAGCTTCCGTCATGCCCTGCACCTTGTGACAGCGTACCTCCACCTCCAGAATCAAGTTGCTCACGCTGTTCGTACCAGAGATTCTTGGTTAGCGAGCTTAAGTATACATTTCCCAATACATTTCGCACGGTGCGCGCACGAGTATCCCGTAACCTTAAACATAACCTTTCAGTTTTTACCTTGTAATAGGGTACACTACTTATTAGCCCAGCTGTCCGTGTATCCATGCTATGTATGCATGTATGTATCATAGCAAAATTTTCATAAACAAAAAATATATATAAAATTAATGCAACCAAACATCGTTATGGTCTCATGAGCCTAAGTTGGCCTGCTGTCACTGTGTGACCAAAAATGAAGGGAATATTGGTCTGTCATGCAGGAAGTGCACGCATAGGCATTCGGCACTGACCCTAATATACTGTACTACTTCCTGCCGGACCAATAACCACTTCGGACCAAAACGTGAAGGTTTTTAGCGTGTCGGTGTGGCGTACTACTGATAACAGTCGTATACGGTCGTATGCGAGAACGTCCGCAGGACGATATCTCAGCGATTCGCTTCGTACCCTTGTGCCCTTCACGCGAGCTACAGCGAATATCTTGCGAGAGCTGAAAAGGTCCATTCTTTAGGGGGATAGCGTCTATTTGACAATAGAATGATACATATTTAATTTGAGATGCACCACAAAATTATTACAGAAGTTATTATGCACATATTAGTATGATAAAGCGTACATACAATGAGGTATGGCTTCATGAGCTGTTGGCACAGTTGCAGTGCATGGCGTCTAGCTAATCTAACACTGTCGCCCACCTGTGTAGTGAAACAAAAGGAATTGAGCAATAATTTACTATCCACCACAAGTATTATTATTAGCTACTAGCTATTAAATTTTACTTGTGACCAAAAGAATGTTGATGTTGTAGCTACTTGCGACCAAAAGAATGTCCTAGCTAATAGGATCAACCTGCACTTGTGTGCACATTCCTTGATCACCACAGTGCAGGACATAAGATATTATGGCATCTTTTTCAATAGGCTATCCCCAATCAGTGTAACATTGTCAACACATGCAGGGGCTGGGTTTGGGTTAGGATTAGGGTGTGAACAAGACTATAGCTATGCATAGGTTATATATATCTGGATATAAGACCTGTTATATCCTGCGGGAAAGGTCAATGCTTGAATGGAACTGAGGAAGTGCCGAGGGGGAAGCCCGAGGCACTTCTGAGGCATAATGAATGCACTGGCTTTTCCCAAAGGGTGTAACAGGTCTTATATAGCTACATCGAGCTGGGCACAGACTGCAGGGGTACAACTAACTTATAGCTATTGACTGATCGAGGTATATAGAGGCATTAGTCTAAAAGCTTAGCTACACCCATACATTTGCCAGTCTTTGTTTGTCACCCTGCACACACAGCACAGCAGGGTAAAGCAATGCCTTCATGTCGACTGTCTGTCGGGGGGGGGGGGATGCATCAAGCAGGTTAGCTAAGTCATGCATTCAGAGGCTTCATGTAGCTAAATCAAATCTTCTGCTTGCCCAATTCACTGAATTAGTACCTGCAAATAATAGTGACCGTAAGGTAGTTATGACTAGGTAACTGGCAGGCACTCCCTCCAATGTTGTTGAGGTACCTCTTTTCGCTAATGACTAGCTAAAAGTAGCTAAAGTGCATGGTCCCACACTTGAGTCCTATGCATGGGACAATTTTGAGTTGTTGAAAACCTGCTTGATAATTTGCAGGGACTTGCTCTGATAATGTGAGATGACAGGGCCTTCCATTGGTGTCCCATTGAAAGGGTGGCTTAAATCAGTCCCATGGGTAAACCCCATTTGCTGTTAGCTAATTGCTATAGGCGACCTGACTAGCTAGCTACCCCTTGCTACCATCCCACTTAGGGCTCCAGTTAATCAACTGTGATACAATGACAGTTGCAATTGACATAGCAGTACTTGGAAAGTTGCAAGAGGCTTGCGTTTTAGTTTCTGAATAAGACAGGGTACATGTTTTGCGGGAAGTGACGTCATGCAGTCTACTCACGCTAATTAACAAAGCTACCTCCAGTGACAATTCTGCATGAATTCTATTTTTCGGCGGTTGCGGACAACTCCTCCTCGTAGTCCGACGGCCGAGTAGTACAACTGAGATGGAGACTGCAATCTTTTGGGTACTCCTATTCGTACCGATCCACGTGGGCATGTCGCAGGCACCCACAGTAGACCCTGAGACGTGCCGTTTCATCGACTTCGCTTGCGAACCAGGACTCAACAGAACAGCTCGTACCTTCTCGCTGAGTGAAATCTGCGGAGAAATAATGGTCCCTGAAGCAGCTGCCAGATGCGTTACGGTTGTAGCTGGGGGACGACCTCGCGGCATTGTTTGTGAGTGATGCATGATTAATTGCATGATCAGTGTAGTGAAGACTGACTGTCAGACGAAAAATTATTTTAAATGGATCCAGACAATGTATAGACCTAACCCAAGGACAGAGAGGAACAGAATTTGCATTATGAAAGGAAATCATTATATATGGGTAATTCCAAATCAATTCAGCAAAAGTTTGCAAGTGACCCCCTCAGAATTGGACGAAACTTGGTTTGTAAGTAGTACTTGTGGTTTTATGAAGCCAGACGAAATGTTACTGTCGTATGTTGTATGGCTTCCTGATTATAGCCCATCAAAGATTCAACTTTTTCCCGATTTTTGCTGGTATAGCAACTATTCAAATCCTCATAACTTTCTCATACTTGATTGTTTTGTAATACCGATTGCACCATCTTGAAGCATGAAGAATGGGCTTTCATGTGGTATCTTGTATGGCTTCATCCAACAAATATTAGGAGAGACGCACATTCCTAAACTTTGACCTTTGACCTTACAAGAAAAGTGCTGCTTTAAATTTTCTGATAATTAGTGGTGATACTGGCTAGGCCTTCAACTAAAAGCTGTAAAAAAATTTTGTTGGGGCTCCATTGGGATTAGGAGATATGTGCTCATATAGAAAGACATGTAGACTATTTATGCCGTTTCCCCATAATTCCAGCCTCCCCATACATCATAGGAATCACCCCTTGCATCCAAATTTTGGTGAGCCTGGACACAGGTGCTTGCCCAAGCAGATTACCAACCTGGGTGGGCATAGCCCAAAAGCATCGAGTAGCGGGCTTCATACGTTAGGGTGTGCAGCGAGGTCCTACTCTTAGAGACTTCAGATAGGCACCTTTCTTGGTAGGTGTATTATCGATGCTTGTTACTCGCCCTCATTAACAGCAGGATAGCGAAACTTGGTGTGTGCATAGTCCACTGGTTGCTTGAAGTGTGTACCAAGGTGGGTGGAGACTGGGTGTGGCCAAGCGGGTATGGGGGTAGCAGCGTTTCCTCCTATTTGAACTGACAGACATCAAACACATGAAAAAAACAGTTCTGCGCATGTAGCTATTCCATTCCAGTATTCCATTCCAGTATTCCATTCCACCATTCCATTCCACCGAATGTAGACACCCAGTATCTTAACAGGAACAACATGATATGTAGGCAGCATTGTGTTTAGCTGGTCTGCCCTGGTGGCCACATTCCTTGATTACCATGTACAGTGCACGGAGGAGCATTGAGGTTGAGGTGGCCAGAGCCTGGTTAAAAACAACCCTTCACTTGCATGCTTGAAAAGTCTCTGAGAGTGTCACTAGCATGTGAATGCTAATTCGGGTAAAGTTATATTGACCATTGATTGCCATTTCCCCTATGTAAGTAATCGTTCTGCCTCTGATTAGCTATGGCTGTTTTCACTTGTCTGTAACTGATTATTAAACATACCCGGTGTAAAGTTTTCGCTGGTGGTATACTCCACATGTTCTGTTAAGGTTACGGATCCCTATACATGTACGTTGTATACTTTAATTAAGCGATATAATTATATTTACTTTTAAGCAGTAATACTTTAATTCAGCAATATTTTCAAATAAAATTCCTGCGATCCAACTTGGACAGATTGAAATAGGCAAAAACAGTGTAAAACGGGTTGGACAGAGTCCTCTTATAAATTGTGCTGTAGTTCTAAAGAGACATGCATCATGTTGGCTCTTCACACTCAACGAGTCCTTCATTTGAAGGCTCTTTAGCAAAGACATAAAAGCTCCCTATCAGTAGAGCTTGCAATGGTGCATCTCTAACAGTGCTAACCGGCTGCTGGCAGTCCTTGTGCAGTACTGTCAGGGAGATTTTTGGTGAATAGTTGGCTGTAATGTAACACAGCTACCTTATGTCATAAGGTAGCTGTGTTTAAACATTACACTGCTTATGAGCTGTTAACGTTTGGTCTGCAGGTTCACTACCCTCTCTGCTTTGTGTTGAGTAAGTTAATGACTTAGCTACTGAGCACGAAATTGCGTGAGGTTGAACAAATTACTGGACATGCCCACCGCAAAACGAGCCCGTAACCTTAAGATTTAGTCCCTGAACTTTCTTTACTTTGTTTGTGGTACTGTCTATCAGTAGCATACTAGGAGTAAATTTACCACTTACTGCTTAAACAATATTGCATTGACCAGGTACTTTCCTACCCTTTTATAAATGAAGTGCTATAATTTGTATTTGCCCATAGCTGGTTGTCACTAGGGACATGCTTGGTGCGTATTGTTACTCCCATCAACCGATAATTGGGGCGAGCCTGAGCGAGCCCCACACTAGCGTGACTTCATTGGGACATGCTTGGTGCGTATTGTTACTCCCATTAACTGTGCATGACGATAATTGGGGCGAGCCTGAGCGAGCCCCACACTAGCGTGACTTCATTGGGACATGCTTGGTGCGTATTGTTACTCCCATCAACTGTGCATGACGATAATTGGGGCGAGCCTGAGCGAGCCACACACTAGCGTGACTTCATTGGGACATGCTTGGTGCGTATTGTTACTCCCATCAACTGTGCATGACGATAATTGGTGAGCGAGCCCCACACTAGCGTGACTTCATTGGGACATGCTTGGTGCGTATTGTTACTCCCATCAACTGTGCATGACGATAATTGGGGCGAGCCTGAGTGAGCCCCATACTAGCGTGACTTCATTGCGCAGAGCGTGTGTATCTATGCTTGCTTGCTTGCTTGTCATCTTGCAAATACCGTAAATTTTAAATCAGCGAATTTCCCTTGCACGTGCACAATAATATTCAAATTCAACAACGAGCTAGCTCTCAGACGCACCTCGATACGACGCCGGACTCCAGGAATTGTGAACCGTCTAGCTACCTGTTCGACGGACGATAGTGACAACAAAGACGGAGAGACCATGCACTCGTGGGCATTGGCTAGAGCACCATGAACATTCTGCCTCCTCGGTGGCGACACTGACAAAGGCAGAGACTGCCGGGCTCAGAGTCTAGTCGTGGACCTACCGTGGCGCCATGGCCGGTGATGTTGGTGCTAGACTGCTTCAGCTACAAACGCTAACCTGACTCACAGTTGCTGTGATGTACACGAGTGTATGTTTAGTGCCATAATTTCTGTGGCCTATGCTCATTGCCCTGTCACAGTCATGTGAATGCAACTGCTCCATGCATGTCCTGCGGCACGCGCATGCACTTCACTTAGGCTCGCCCCCCAATGTCCTGCATTCCACTAGTATAGTATATTTAGTCTGGTTAGTGATCAAAGTGTTGCTATTGGGAACATTTTTGCAGTGGTGTACTCTCGAGCTAGCCTTGAGTCGTTGATTTTGTACACATAACTCAAGTGTGATTGCCTTGTTTTACATGCAGGTGTTGATCTATATGGACTACCAGAAGCTCTCCTTTGTATACCACCAGATATTCCTCAGGAACCAACCTTCTGCCTCTGTGATGATTCTCAGTACCCTCGCATAAGTAAGATGGCACAATAGTTAGCGTTCAAGTTTGCAAGTTAATGTAGGGAGCTCACTTTATTAAGGTTCAAGATTCAGTTCTGTTATTTATGAGACGTGTATAACCTGCTAGCTAGGTTCAATGTGTTTGGAGCTATATATAAACATGCAGTAACAAAACCAAAACGTGTGTGATGCATGTTGGGAATACTGATTGTCACACCATATTATGTAACTCCACCAGTGCACCTCTGTTGAGTAAATAACTCCATCTATGTTTAGGCATGCAAACATGACATTGTATCTTAATTTAATTGTATTGAAATTCTACATCAGTTCTGGACTTTGCAAAAAAATTGTCTGTGATTGTATATACGTAGCTATGATACTCAAAGCATGAGCAACATGTTATTGGAAGTACTTGTGTCCTCTTGTCAGGAGATTCAGCACCATAACTCAATCCGGAAAGTGTAGGTATATAATGCTACATGGCTGTACTGCAAGAAGATATTTGTCATTTCGACCATAACCATATCTGAGTTGCAACCTAACCTACTGACGTGGTTTCATGATACTGGAGTACTGAACGGCTTGGAACCAGAGCAGGGACGCGCACGATTAAACCTGAGCATGCTCAGAGTCAACTGCATCTTTACTTCAATCATTTTAGAGGCCATTCTCTAGCCTGGATAGTTCCCAGGCCTTCACCCTCACATTGAGGTGAGAAGGCCTGGGAACGGGGCTAGTCAGTCTCTGCGTAGGGTATGATGATGATTGGGGTGGTACGTAGCCATGCTCCAAGCTCATAAACTTGGTCCAACCATAGATTAGTTCTGCACAGCGACCAAAAAAGCGTCTTTCACAATTTCAACGTCACCAGATGTATGTTTCCAATCCATAGCTACATGAGTATTCTATTATCTATGGTCCAACTAGGATAAGTTGAAGTGATAAAGGAAACGTACGAGTGTTTTAACAAACCTTAAAGGTTGATTGTCAACAATGTGCAGTCATTATGGAACAATTGATTGAAACCAGCCTTGATGCAAGTTGACCTTTGACCTTGAAAGTTGATTAAAAGCTCAAATTTATCTACTGAACACCCTTCATTTAAAAGCTACGACTATTGTATTATGATATATTGTATTGGTGTCCTCCTGCCAGCAATTTCAGAGATCCCGGATATCAGGTTCACCCAGAGGCAGATCAAAGTCAGGGAAGATGATGGAGCCATAGAAGTTTGTGTTGTGGCTGGTCAACTGGTGGCTGAACTCACTCCTGTCAATGTAACCATCTCCACTGCAGTTGCAACTGCAATTGACGCAGCAACAGGTATATATAGCTAGTTGGTATGAAATTATCAGAAAAAAAAGAGCTTTTGTTATGTGTTACAGCAAGTCAAAGCACAGCCAGCATTAGCTAGATACTGTGAAGCCTCAGATTCTGTATATAGTTACAAAGGCATTTGGACTTGCCGTATCTCTGCATGCTTCATAAATGAGTGTGGTAGAATTTGACATCTTCAAGGATGTTTGATGGAGTGTAATTGGCAAGCACTGCTTTCTTATTCTCAGTCGTAGTTATTATTGAGAGAGCTAGTATGTTAGTACATTAATTTTTATCTTAGGATTAACATTACTGTATATGTATGAACCAGGTGAACCAGTTGAGAATCAAGGCCATTGCAGGAGTGCATGACAGTGAAAGCCAATCGGATTCTTGCCATATGATAACAATTATGACACTTGCTACTTATTGACACAGTCATGTGCTGTCATAGCTTAAATGGTTTTATTGTGTCACTATTCACCTTTGCTGAATGAATGTGATATTTACGTATGGTCTGCACTTTTATGTTGTAGATGGAGTTGACTTCATTGGCCTCACCCGAGAAATTGCTTTCACTGGGAGTGATCAAACCTACTGCGTAAACATTACAATTCTGAGTGACACTATTAATGAATTGGATGAACGTTTCCTCCTTGAACTTACACTTCAGTATGCACCATTTGACATACCAATTCGGCGTATCAACGTTACCATTCTTGAATTAGGTAAGCTGCATGTGTACTGCACACGTACATTGTTGATTCTCATACTTGATTCTCAAGTGTAGGAAAGGTATATTCTAGCTGGACTGCACTAAAAGCTTCAACCGTATCTGCCATTCTACTAACAGCACTGATGACATACAGCCAGCCACCACTTTGACTTGTTTGGGACTTAATCTTAATGATAATTCAAATCAGAGTTCACACTGCAGAAGTTCTATGATCGTAGCTGTGTGTAATTTATGACCCCAACCGCCACCTCTGAGTCAGTTCTAGTCATGTGGAAACGTAGTCCCCATTGAGGAATTTAAGGCCACCACTTAGACTTGTTTGGGATTCACATTGCAGAAATTCTATGATCGTCTTTACATAGCTGTGTGTAATTTGTGACCCCAACTGCCACCTTCTAGTCATGTGGAGATGTAGTCCCCATTGAGGAATGTAAGGCCATATAGTATACATGTCCATACATTTTCATCATTATTATTGCATTATAAAGAAAAGCTTTGGATGCCTGTCTCAATAGCACACTCAAGTGGCCTCCTAATGCCTTCGTATTTTTATGGCTGTAAGTTCACCCCAAAAGAATGTACTTCATTAACCTATACTGTGCAGGTACTTGCCGTTGCATGGAAACATAATATGCAATTCACATGTGCAATTATGCCCATGTCCATTATTAGTCAAAGTTCATGAGTGACATTGTTAGTAAGTTATCCCTTTGAGGAAAGAAGCCAGGAAACACTGGCTGAGCATTGCTAATTGAGGAGGAAAGGAAAAAGGATCAGGGTACATTACATTGTTCAGGGAATTACTACCAACTGAGGAGGAAGCATGCAGGAAATACCATATATAGCGTGTTTCAGTGTTTCTGCGAATTTGAAGTACCCTTGAGTTACCATGATGGTAGCTAATGAGGGCCAAAGCCTATTGAACCAGGTCCCCTGAACAATCCGGCACAATGCCAGGCACTCATGACTGTGTCCGCTTCAGCCGCATGCTGTTTGCTGATTGTGTAGCCGCTGCTCCCTGATTCAGGCTGATTGCAGCTACTGCTCCCATGGCCCAGATTGTGTCCGTTGCACCTGCCCAAAGTACTTGAGCGTTTGGTGAAAAGTATGACTGTGGCATGCATGTCACTAGTTTTGCCCCGCCCCATGAACCCCCACTTCCGTTTGTTACACACGGACAGACAGACGCACAGACACTTAATTTGTATTAATCTTTCTGTACTGCAGAAATTTTGCTGTAGGAAATCTGGTAGCTAGTATCCGGAAGTATATAGTCATTGTACCTCAATGTTGATGTATGCTACCCATATAATATTGTGGACCCACAATATCATGATATTGCAATTAGGAATTGGAGATTCTTTGTTTCAACTACTTTAGGTTGGGTACAAACTGTATGAGGCCACACTTGTACTGTATAGCTGATCTGCAATCTCAGACCAATAGGGTAAAGTGTGTTGTTGCTATGACAGTGACAACTGGACGTGGAGTTTGATCCCTCCCTTTAGCACAGTTTATAGGAATACATAATTACTAATAATAAATTACTAATTGCCATGCTGGTGGCCAAGTGGTTAAAGCATTTGACTGCTAATCAAAAGGTTGCTGGTTCGAGTTCCACTACTGTCATAGGAGATTTTCTTTATAGTTGACTCAGCCCTAAGAAATGAGTGGGTGTGTTCTTGAAGGTGTGACAGTTTCACCTGGAATAGTTCACACTGCATCCTTTGAAAGGGATGTAAAGCCACCGGTCCAGGTATAGGCGATGCAAATAATTATGGGGCAGTAGCTACGCAAGCGAAGCTACTCGTACAGATAATCTATGCCAATGAACTCAAACAATTTACCTGCTTCTAAATAGGACAAAGACAAAGAGTGCTTGGATGACATATTTATGATCAGTTCATTATTAGCTGCTTTGCTCCTCAGTATACTATAAGTGATATTAAAGCGTTTGTAGCCTGGAGATCTTCATTGCATTTTTGAGCATGCAGTACTGCCTATTATACAACAATGATATTTCAAACTCCCCCTTACCTCATATCTTTCTACAGACACAGTTGGACTTGGTTTTGAACAACTGGTGTACGTTGTCCCTGAAAGTATTGGGAGTGTCAGCATTTGTGTTGCTACAAATTTGACATTGAATGGAAGCCGGAGTGCTGCGGCATTACTGCAGACAGTGGACGTTACAGCAGAAAGTTAGTTTGTATTGATTTTGTGTATATGGTCTGTGAAGACATTCTCTGTGCAACAATGTGCATGGGCTGCATATGGATAGCCAGAAGTATGGCCTCAAATGTAACTATAACAAGTGAGTCTTTAAAAGACTTGATGTGTCTCGGCACGACTTGGTATCAGCTAGAATCATGCAGAGGACATGGCAGCTGCTTAACCCTTTATTATGACTGTAAAACCTGTTAGCTATGAGACTTTCAGCTTAAGTGAGCGTCAATATCCTTGGAGGTTCTGTGTGAGCAAGGGGTGGGTCAGGAATGTTCACCCAAAGGGTGAAAGCAGTATGGTCGTGTCTGGGCTTGATGTTTAGTCAACACCTTGGCCAATTCTTTCAGCACTTATCTATATAGCTAGCTAGCTAGAGCTGAGTGAGCTATGCACGTGGGATGGCTGAGTGCAGCACACTGGATGAGTGAGTATTCATTGTCCTGAACGAGGGGTAACCGCACTCCTGGTAGCCGTTGCAACACCGGCTGTGACTCGCAGTTAGTTCCAATTAACGCACATGCCACGTGGCAACCACACTCTGTCGATCGCTAGGAATGGCGGCCAAAGGGAAGGCACGAAGTTATTACAGCACTTCAACTTTGCCAGCACGGCACTTCAACTTTGCCAGCACGGTGATTTTTGGCATGTAAGCGTCAGTGAACGACAGCGATCACGGCCATGTGGTCAGAATCTTTGTGTGCCTTTGCTAAGAACGGTACTGCCACCGGAAGTCGGAGAGAGCGCTCGAGCAATGGCGAGACAAAAGCGCTTGTATCTCCACCACCAAGGTGAGTTTCAGCACAATCATTATACGTTTGTCTAACTGCATGATAGCCATCACGACGGTGTAGTCAGAATCTCTGTAGACCTTTCCTGCGAGCTATGAGGTTTGATTATTTACATTAATTACATTAATTACGCGGCACAATTTTTCCTATACCAGGAGTGTAATTATTATAGCTACTATATAGCAGCAGTCTTGGTAAGAGGATTCATGAGCAGCCATGCAAACCCATAATCACTTTTGAAAATCTACTTGCAGGCTATAAATACGTTTGACACCCTATTAAGAGTGTAGAGCATGCAGCACTTGCGCGGGTGCATTGTGAAAAGCGACGTACGTACCACGTACGTACCTACGCATCCAGCACTGTGTCTCGGCACTTCGGTGCCGAGACAAAAACCCTTATTAACCACCTATGCAGTTGTACAAATCTCCAATTTGCATGAATTGCAATGGGAAATTTGCAATCCCAAGATTAGGGTATACGTAGCTACAGCACTTGATCTTTACCTCACTGTTCTCATCTATGTATGCAGGTGACACTGACTATCTTGCTATAGAGGAGCCACTTGTGTTTCGCATTAATGGTGAAAACCGCACCTGTGTGGATGTGACCATTTTAGCTGACGCTGATCGACCTGAGTACTACGAGGCATTCCTTGTCCAACTTACAAGTACAAGCAACCCTCTCTTTGCTCCTCAAGCAGTTGTTGTCATTCTTGATCCAGGTTAGCAACTTAGCTACATGGCATAGTGTAGGGATTCTTTATAGTTAGTTGTCAATTCCATCCTGATCCTAGCCAGTACATGCAGTAGCAGTGCAGAATGGCCATCAGAGCTTCTTTGTATTCTCACCGTCCACACACCCGTCGAGTCCATTTGAAGTTTTGTATTTGGCTTTTTCAGTGATTCTCCTGCGTAGAGGAGTGCCCGTAGGTGTGGTCTATGCAGGAAATAACCTAATACTCAGAAGTTGAAGTGGTCCCACAACAGACTCAAGTGTGGACGGTGCAATTGCAGAGCAACTTGGATGACGACGGTGCCTGTCCAGTCCCGTACCTACAGCTAGTTTCTCCTGTGCCTAACATGTAACATACAATTCTTTCAGTTTGCGTTATATAAACAATGGGTGTGTATTACAGTAGGAGATCTTTCTAATATCTATAACTAGCATAAATAAACAATAATTTAAAATTCAACACACCTCAGGATCTTATGAATTTTGTCTTCCGTAATTAATTTTACAGCAGATTACACACGTAAAGTTAACTTCCTTGTTCTCCATTTTCATTTTGACAGAAATCTTTTACCCATTTGGGAATGGAACGGGTGACGTGGAGGTCCCAAGAGGACAGGCTACCAACTCTCATTCTCCTCCGGTGACACTTACGCCAAGAGTACGCTTCTTTTCAAGAGACGAAGAGCCACTTTATGTAAGGGTTGGCTATATTCAACCAAATGTACAATACGTGCATGTCCAAGGAAAGTGGTGTGCACTTTATCTACCTCTTGTGTTTCATGCAAGTGTGCCAACCATCCTGTCTTAGTTTGTAGGATTGTCCTACATTTTAGCCATCATCCTGCTGCCCTGCCAACTCTAATCAGTGTCTTTTGCTAGCTATATAGTGTATGGCAAACCTTGTTACACAGCTTTTTACACCTGGACGGCTGTCCAATAATGTGCAAAGCCAGCTAGCTAGTGGGCAATCTGTTCAGCTCTCTGCTTCCATCCATGTGATACAATAACTTACTGAAACCAAAATAGAGATATGGCTAAACATTTGAAGTATAATCATGAACCTCCTGTGACTGATGTTTGATATCTCCCTGCTTTTCACAGGTGAATACAAATGGAGTACTTTCCTTTAATCAGCCATTCCTAGTGGCCAACCCACAACCCTTCCCAAACAGTTCTGTTCCACTGATGGCTTTGTACTGGGAAAATTCGGAAACAAGTGCAAGGGGATTAATATATTATCGCACTACCACTGACACCACATTGTTGAGAAGAGCTCAAGCACAACTCCAGGACTTTTTCCCCTCAGCCAGAAGCTTTTTTCCAAGTTATATATTTGTTGCAACATGGGTAAACCTTCAACGTTTGGCTATTGATGGACAAAATGATCAGGTACAACAACTTTGAACATACATGATTCCAACTTCAGATGAAAGGAAATTTTTTGAAGTGAACTAGTCTCTTTCACTGACACCTGAGTGACATTGCAAAACTCCTGAGGTTATAAGCTTCTTACGTGGATATAGTATCAAAATTTAGCAGCAGTATATAGACCCAGCAGTGTGGAAAGGGAGATGGAGTTGAACACCACACAGATACGCATGGGTTAGGGTGTGGGGCTTGTATGAGAATGTGCCATATCAGAGAATGTTCCATATTTGCAGGGCTCTTGCCAAATGGCCTATATATCCAGTGGTGACAAATTGTACATCTATATTGTGCGAATTTTCATAGAAAAAAACACAATTCCTTCACTTGTAATGCTATGTACATTGGGTGCAAAGAAGGAAGCTTCTGTCAAAGCCCACATAATTAATATCGCAACATTATTCTCTCGTCCCCATGCACTCGCATGCATGCCTCTGACATACCCCACTGCTGCTTCAGTATTCTGTGAGCAACTACCTTGTGTACATGTAGCTAGGTGATTGCACTAAAACATGTAGATCTTGATTGTCAATTTGGTTGCGTCGATTGCAAATATTCCATAGACAAATTGAGCCTCACAGAAGTACTATTGATAGTCAATTTGGCTGCGTTGAATGCAAATATTCCATAGACAAATTGAGCCTTCACAGAAGTACTATCGATAGTCAATTTGGCTGCGTTGAATGCAAATATTCCATAGACATATTGAGCCTTCACAGAAAGACTGAAATAGTAACTTCTGCCCTGCTTCTGTGTTTGTTAGGAGGTGGGTGACAAGCTAATAGTGTAGTTTGAATGGCCTAAGTCACTGGTTAGCAATCACTGACACATGATTGACACCTACACCACCCTATGTCCTTACAACTGGAGGTAGCTAATTGCAATTCTGATTCTTATTTCTCAAACACCCAAATGAGCACTAGAAATAGTTCCCGACCATGGCAGTTCGGACTTGATTCCTAAAATTCTTGGTACATATATAGAAGTTCCAGAACTCGAATTCAAAGCATATTTATTGCTTTGACATTCTTCTCACACACACAGATGAACACATTCCAAGCAGTGATAGCATCGGACGGAGAGACATCATTTGTTTTCTTCATTTACATTGACATCCAATGGGGTGAAGGTGGAGTGGGCTTTGATGCAGGGGATGATATTCGGTCTTTCACACTTCCTGGCTCACAGACTCCTGCAGCAAGGGCTATTGAAGCTGGTAGCAACATTGACATTGAGGGAGTATACGCTTATCGCATCGATTTTGAAAACATTGTTAGTCCTGGCGGTGAGCAACTTAATTTGTGGTTTCAGGATTGTACTTTCATATGGTAATGTCGTCCAATAGCTGCAACCACCTATACCATGTTCTGCACAGAATGTTGGCTGCTGTCACATGGTATTCATCAGTGAGTATGTTAGTGAGAAACCGAAGTCGGTACACTAGCTGGATAACCATATAATGTTATTCTGTTTCAGTGAACTCCCATGCACTGCAAAGGCAGGTTACACTAGCAGAGAATCAATTACATTTCTGGTTAATGAGCCAAACAATGGATACATTATAGCTAACAGATGGATGCATAACTAACTGGCTGAGTAGCTACCAAGCACGTGCATACTATAATCTTTAGCTGACAGAATTTGATGGAGTGACTCTTTGTAATGGTGGATGGTAAACATGTTTGTCCATTCTCGTCATGGCACTTACCAGTCAGGCATGCATAATGCATCTTCTGTAGTGCATGGGAGTTCAGGGTAACCACTCTATGGGTATTTTAACTGAGTATTTTTCCAGTGTATGTGTAGCAGCGAACCTTGTGGGGTATTATTGAGCGAGAGTTGCTCATTCACTCACTACTCACCCACCCGCTCACTCACCCGCTCACTCACCCGCTCACTCACCCGCTCACTCACCCGCTCACTCACTCACTCACTCACACACTCAGTCACTCAGTCACTCACACACTCGTTCACTCACACACTCAGTCACACCGTCACTCACGCACTCACTCAGTCACTCACGCACTCACTCAGTCACTCACGCACTTGGTCACTCAGTCGCTCACGCACTCAGTCACTCACGCACTCACTCACTCACACAGTTACTCACACACTCACTCAGTCGCTCACACACTCAGTCACTCAGTCACTCACACACTCAGTCACTCACACACTCAGTCACTCAGTCACTCACACACTCAGTCACTCACACACACACTCACTGTCACTCAGTCACACTCACTCAGTCACTCAGTCACTCACTCACTCGCTTGCTCCTCGCCCACCCACCCACCCACCCCCCACCCACCCCCCACCCACCCACCCACCCACTCACTCACTCACTCACCCACCCACTCACTCACCCACTAACTCACTCACTCACTCAATCATTTACTCACTCAATCATTTACTCACTCTGGTTCAAATTGCTTAGTATAAGAACATCGTTTCGCAAGTATCTCCATAATACATGTACATTAGTGAACATTATGGGTATTGATTCGTTGCATATCCATTATGAATTATTACCCCGCGCGCGCATGCGCGAAGCGGGGTTAAGCAATCGGTTTTGTCCGTCTGTCTGTCAGTCGTCTGTGGCCCGGAAAAAATTGAAATCTCGCCACATAGACCCTCAAAAACCATCCAAATGGAGTCAAACAATAGCAATACCAAAAAAACTGCTCTGTGTGTACCTGACTGAAGTCAAGGCGCTCCGTTTCGCTGTATTTCGGCTATTTCCTGCTTTTCATAACTATTCATAACATTGGCTCCACCTCTTCGTGACCTCAGAGTCCCATCAAGAACAAGACACGCAGTGCATTTGGAAACTTCATGCTTCGAGATGACCGCTAGGAAACAGTGTTTTCTCACGATCTATGTACTTCACAGACATCGTGGCTATTGTTTCGGCTGTTTTTTCCAGCTATTTCCTATTGTTCGTAACATTTGGCCCCACCTCTTCAGCTTCACAATATACGGTAAGCGGTGACTCCCATACCAGAGATAGCATCGTTCCCAGGCCCGAGACGGCGAGCCTGGGAACGAGGCTAAGACAGAGATGTCACGTCGATTCAGAGATGTCACGTCGGTGCTGTCGATTGCAGCTGCACTATATCCTGTAGACGTTCCGCGCGGGGTATGTGTTCTATGAACATCTCTAGTTAATGAACTGTAATGGACAGCATTAATTAAGAAATCTACAAACTCATTTAGTTTGTAAACTATTCAGTTGAGTTTTTGGGCAGAATAGTGGAAGAGATGAAAAAATGAACCAACAAATAATACATAATACCTATTTCAACATTGTAGGCACACCTTGAAAGGTAGGCCTCATATATGGTAGTTTATGTTCACAGTGACTGCTTTCTTGTCTGCATGCAGATTGTGGAGAAGACCAGATAATTCGTTTGTCCAATGGGTCTCCATCAGAAGGAGTGGTGGAAATCTGTCTCAACTACACTTGGACACCAGTCTGTGGGGATGAATGGAGTGACCGTGAAGCTGCTGTGGCTTGCAGGCAGCTGGGATTTGCAGGACAAGGTATATCTGAAGTAGCCTAATAGTCACTGGTTTCAACGTTGGGTCTGGTAGACGTTCCTTCCTCTTAATCCATGCATCATGCACGTGCACTAGGACCAGACAGTTTAATTGGTGGTGCAAGATTAGTAGATAGTCTATATTAGCTAAGCCAGCCGTTAAGATGTGGAGGAATAATTAAAGCTTTTCTGATGGATAAGATGGATGTGCCATCCAAGTATGATCATGAACTGAATATGTTGACTCAGTACACATGACAAGTCTCACCAGGTCCCATCTCCAGTATTAGTATGGGAACAAGGCTATCATGAAAGATTCACAAGACATAGGTGGCCATCATTGATCTGAACTGGTGACTGTTATAGCCGACAGACACAACCAGCACATCAGTAATCCTCGTTCTTTTTCACTACCCGGATACGTAGGAGCTACTGCATTTCTTGAAGATTCAGGACAAGTCATACCTCTGATGACAGAGTTTGACTGTGCGGGTAACGAGAGTAACCTCCTTGAATGTACACCAGGGAACAATGCAACCGCCCTTGGATCTGGTTCTGCCATGAATTCTGGTAGCGATGATTCACTATCAGTGAACAACAGTTGCACACAGATGGCTGGAGTGAATTGCCAAGGCTAGTTGCTTTCCTATGAGTGTAAGACACAGAGGATCCTTGCAAGTAATTATTCATGTAGTTTTGGATTAGGTAGGGCAAGGTTACATTGTAAGGATGGTAAATATTCCAGATTACATAATACACCAATGAAACGCAAGCACATGCACAAAGAATACATGGTATACTTGCTGAATGTGTTATAAGCTCAGAGCTCAACCAACTGTGCTACACCACCACATTTTCTGCATTGGGAGTTAGCAGTAATTCCATTTCTTGTGCGTGTGTGTGCGTTGGCTACATTAGGGCAACGGAAAACAGTCAAAGCTGAATAATCTCTGTATAGTCTGGCTCTGTACCGGCATTAAGGGTGCCACTGAGTACAAAAGCACCTGCCATTAGCAGGTAAGATTGCTAGCCTCTTAGACATAATTATAGAGACAATGAGACTGAGCTGTACACTGATCCAGTTTGGCAAATAGCTAGCGATCTATGCATGGGTAAAGATTGGCTTGGTCTGGTACGTACCTCCACAGATGCATGGATATAAGAATTTAATTCATGAGTTTCCAGGTCGAACATAATTATTGATGACTGCATGTAGCTACACTGTCCATTGATGACTGCATGTAGCTACACTGTCCATTGATGACTGCATGTAGCTACACTGTCCATTGATGACTGCATGTAGCTACACTGTCCATTGATGACTGCATGTAGCTACACTGTCCATTGATGACTGCATGTAGCTACACTGTCCATTGATGACTGCATGTAGCTACACTGTCCATTGATGACTGCATGTAGCTACACTGTCCATTGATGACTGCATGTAGCTACACTGTCCATTGATGACTGCATGTAGCTACACTGTCCATTGATGACTGCATGTAGCTACACTGTCCATTGATGACTGCATGTAGCTACACTGTCCATTATGCATTAAGTGAGAATAGTCTGTCTACTATCTCCCATAGCTGTGCAAATTGGTTTTGAACGGGATAGCTCCACCGTATTGGAGACAGACAAGTCAGTCACTCTGTGTGTAAACATGAGCACTGGGTCCTCAGCTGTACTTGTTTCCCTGGCAACTATAGACATTGGATCGGCTCAAGGTGAGTATGTCTCAACAGCTTATGCCAACCACTTGTGCAATATATGTGTAGTTATGTGCTGAGTGAGTGGGTGAGACAATTGTTTACTGTCTAGAGCTAGCTGATCAAGTAATGTTCAGTGATACATACATTATTACTGCAGTACACGCTGTCGTTTCCCTCTCACAGCGGGATTGGATTATGTGGCAAGAAGTGCTGAGTTCGTATTTGAGGATGCTCCACAGCAAATGTGTGTTGACATTAACATCACTGATGATGACATAGTGGATCCAAGCGAATCATTTCTAGTAATTCTCAACACAACACTGACCAGCAAAACTGTCTCACTGAACCCTCAGTTCATTTTTGTGACCATCGTAGATGATGAACGTAAGTTAAAGAAATGGGGATGTGCTCCGATGACCTTACAAGGATCGTAATACTTATTGTTTCACACTTTCCTCCCTATAACTAGTTAGCCTCGAATTTGTTCCTTATTATCTCGTCGTACTCATGATTGAGCTATGGCCCCACAAAGCTCATATTGAAACCCATGTACATCAGAAGTTCTGCACTGCCTGGGATACTTCCTTACCAACCAAAATCAAATGGAGGCAAAGGAGGAAGTCCTTTAGTTTGCTAGGTAGTTCCATGGCTTCAGTCCTGATATAGTATGCTGGCCCCATTCTGTTCTCATTCCCTACTAGAAGACCTTGGAAATGCATAAGATATGATAATGATATCGTAGATAATTATGCAGATAGTATATTATGTTGTTAACATCATGTGAAGTACTGATAGTGCCTATCAATAATTATTGAGTGTGTGTGCAAACAGCACCTCCCCTCTCATTTTAGACCTGATAATGAGGCTTGCTCAAATCATTTGGTGATGATCTGCATATTGTGTGGCCTCTGCAGAAAGTGCATGAGTTCATAATTCAGGACCTTGAGGTCGAGTTTGATGTATATATGTACGTATGTATGTATAGCCTCGTTCCCAGGCCTACCCCGTTTTTTCTGTTCTTCGGTTTCCGTTATCCGTGTATTATTGTCAACGGAAACCGAAGAACAGAAAAAACGGGGTAGGCCTGGGAACGAGGCTATGTATGCTTGCGTAAGCTTAGCCTAATCAATGTTTACCAGTGATATACAAGAGCCCTTGTTTTCAGGGGGAGATCCCGGGGCTGAGATTAATAGTGTTACATGCCACTGTTGTAGTAAGAGAAACCCTTTTCTCTAGTCAACTAGAATTTAATGCTCTTCATATATGTAGGAGTGGAAATTTCTGGCTCATCTGGTGCAATTGCTGGGGGTGTGGTTGCTGCCATAGTGGTGATCCTCCTGTGTATTGGAAGTGCTATACTCGCATTCGTCTACTACAAAAGAAGACAGCGTGCTAAGTTTGAAGCATCAAGGTTGGTTTACCTACGTATCTTTCAAAACGTTAGCTTTATGTAGTTAAAGGTTTGACCTGACAGTCAGTCTGCATGTGCCATACACATTCTATACATGCATGTGCTTTATTGGATGCGTGCAGTGTCATTGGGGTACATACTAGCAGTATCGAATGATGTCTTTCAGTTTCAGTTTCTCGTTACAAGGCTTGCTGTCACAATATTAATGTTCCATATTCATATTACAGGTGTAGCTACCTGATTATTCCATCTCTTAACAAGTACGACCAGTATTGGTCATCTACAGGAATCATTGCATTCAGCATTTCATAGTGTCTGCATGTTGTTATATACTTTACTGGAACTTGAAGGCAGCTAGGGTGCTATGCCGGGTTAATACATAGCTATAAGGGAGAATGGATGTGTAACTATGTAACTTGGCTAAGTGCATGACAATGTAGTGCAAGAAGTTAATTAGTAGTATAGCCAGTAGGGATGCTTTCCTCAGATGTCTCTGTCTTGATATGCTTGGCAACATGTATAAAGCTAACACTCACATCGCTACAAGTGTAAATACACTGTGTACATGGTGTTTTGTATAATTATAGCTTACAGCACTACAAAATTCTTTGCAGACACACTTGCAAGGGCCTCTTTTTCTCCACTGGCACTGAGAAGATTTTTTCCTGCTCTTCCATCGGCTTAATTTCCTCCCCTTATATGCCAAATTTATGTAAAGAAAAGGAAGTAGCTAACAGAACAGGGGCAGCATCAGTACGATTACTCTTTCTCTGAAATTGTACTCTACAGTTGCATACTCTACAAGTTTGAATCACACATGTCCTGCTCTCCACATGACCCACAATCCACTGGCTCACTGGCAATCTGTTCAGGATTGGTGATTTCACTGACTTGGAACTGCTCGGGGAGGTATTTGGGAATCAGTACTCTCGTAAGAAATGTGAATCTCTGGTGATAAAATCCCCCCATTATTACTGTCTCTGTATGCATTCCTAAGATCAAGGAGGTGCCATGATGGTCCGTGATAGGTATACTAGGCGAGTGCCAAAGGATGTGATCGTCCCAAGAACCTCTCTTCGTCTACTGAACTTAGTTGGCCAAGGTACAACTCTGAGTGTGCACACCGATGGTCATCCACCAGCTTAGTGATCAATGTATATCAGAATGATCATGTGCTACACATGACACGGCTGTAGAATTAATCATGAGTAGTTCTTTTTAACCCTCTCACCGTCATAGGCTACTTTCTTGCCCATAGAATAGAGAAAAGTGTATACGGTACTTTATATTAATGAAAAGAGCCATATAAATTCATATGAGCCTTATGGAAGTGGGTAAACGGTTATTCTACCACAGTGCATGGGCGTTCCTTTGATGTACCGCGGAGGTTATCCTCCTCTATGACATCATAGCGGAGGATAACCGATTTATCCTCCGCGGTACATCAAAGGATCGCCACGCTGTGCAGAGAATCAGAGAGTTGTAGCTGTCTAGCAGCCGGATCCAGCTACTAACTTGACTTGGAGGTCATGTCTGTGGTAGAAGCCGGATCTACTACGTCGACTCGGAGGTTATGCGGTTTATCCTCCTTGGGAAAGTTTAGCCTCGGCTTCGCCTTGGCCAAACTTTCCCGCAGAGGATAAATCGCTAACCTCCGCGTCGACGTAGTAGATCCTATACGTTAACTACGGTACCACTAAGCTACGGATATTCATATTTGGAAGCTGATCAAGCTAGCAGTGTTATTGCTAGGTGCACTATCATTATGTATACAGGGAACACAATGGAAAGTATGTTACATGATCCTACAGCTAGAGGCTGAGGTCAACGTTCAAACAGCTAGGAGAAGTAGGAATGCTCCAAGTACATGAAGGTCATAATTAGCTACATATTCAATGCTGTGCCAATAAGCCACATGTGTGTTCCTGTAGTTGTTGTACCACAAGTATATAGTATTTCTAGGTTTCGTTCTGCATGACTGAATACCTACAATCTGTAGGTGAATTTGGGGTTGTCTACAAGGCACATCTGGTGAGATCTGCACAAGAAATGCCTACTTTTGTGGCTGTGAAAACTCTGAAAGGTCAGTCCACTCTTGGTGAACTTATTCACTACTGTTATTCCTAGGTTGAATAGTACTTGTAACTGATCATGAGCATATACTGCCAATAGAAACTACGGGAACATGAAGGTGAATGGGTCAGAAAAGGATTTCCTGGCCTCACTTCCCAGTACAAGTACTTATACTTCTTCCCCATATAATTATGAATCCACCCTCCTGAAAATGATACACACCTGTATAGAGTTCATACATATGAATTTTTTTTTGTATATAGGTTTCTTTGAGCACAATCAGGTTGTGGAAATGATAAGAGAGAGCCTGCGGATGCTGGATTTTCAGCACCCTCATGTACTCAGTATAATTGGAGTATGTGTGGACGCGGGACCTGCCCCCTACATTGTGATTCCCTTCATGGACAACGGCAGTATGCTTGACTACATCAAAAAGGAAAAGAAGAGTCTTGTTGTGACAGAGGGTGGCCCAGATTGTGAAGAGGCAAGTGTCAACTGTGATTTTATGGATTATCTCACAATCTTATTTTGCAAGAATAGATTACTGATTTCAGGATGCTCGCTAATTAATGGTTAGCTACATAAAGAAGTTGTTCATGTGAGGACCATATATAGGTCCTTCACATGCATGATCCATCAGATAAAAGTGTAGGTTATGAGGATCGTAAGTACATTTACGGCTGTGGTACCATCATCTTCCTGTATGATGTAGAGAGAATGAGGGGAAGTCTTACGCCATTAGGGTAATACATGCTGGTGTAATTAATCAGCGTGGATATTCATGGACTGTGAAAATGGGGCATTAGTGGTCATCTGGAATTGTAATTAAGTGGATAAGCGCTGGCAGCTCAACCCAGCAACCCAGGTTCGATTCCCGGTACTCCGGTTCTTTCCAGCCTGAGTCACAGACAAACCGACAAACCACCAGCTATTTGACCATGATAGTATCTAAATGCTTGTCATGTGACTTGGCAGTGTATTAGATTAATCCTCAAATTCATGTTTTCTCCCCTAATCACAGGCTATTATAGCTCGTAAACGACTATGTGACATGTGCCTTCAGATTGCTAAGGGAATGGAGTATCTTTCCAGCCAAAAGTTTGTGCACCGAGACCTTGCTGCGAGAAACTGCATGTGAGTACTCAGTGTGTGGTGCTGTTGCCATGCAGCTCGGTTTGGGATGTCAGTGGAGAAATACATTTCATCTTCCATAGGATTGATGCACATTGTGTCATCAAGGTAGCAGACTTTGGCCTTGCTGAGCGTTTGTACAAAAAAACCTACTTTAGGCAGAAAAGTAGAGGTGTGAAGCTACCAGTGAAGTGGCTTGCTCCGGAAGCTCTGCTTGAGGGAGTTTTCTCTGAGAAGTCAGATGTGGTAGGTGCAGGTATCACTCATGCATCCTACTTGGGTTCATTTCTCTCAGCATTTTGCAACGTTATTCATTGTGTAGTGGGCCTATGGTGTGACTTGTTGGGAGATTTTCAGTGGAGGGAGAATCCCGTATCCCGGAGTGGACCCAGCCAGACTTCCCAGGCTTCTGGAGGATGGACTCAAGCTGGAAAAGCCGAAGAATGCTGCATGCTCTGAAGAACTGTGAGGAATATTAAATAAGTGCATATAACATCAGTACAAAGGGAGTGCAGAATCTACTGCCCTGACAATGAACAGAATTGATTGTCATAATACTGAGCTTCTTGTCAGCTAACTTATACTACAGCACATCACAGCTAGCATAGGCAATCCTACATCATACGTACATAATCCTTGCGGAATCTCACCCAGATCCATCTCGTCTTGTCAAGGGTGGGCAGTTAATTGGGTCTCATCTGATCACCCATGCAAAGGATGAAATCACATGGCTGTACGTATCTTTCCACCTGCATGTCTGGGCCTATTGGAAGCCTTCGCTCATGCAGTGGTAGTTTGCTGCTTCAGTCATTGGTGATCCTGAGTGATCATGCCACACACTACCTGTAGTCTATAACTTGCACGTCGGTACGTACGTCTGTACATGACCCCGTGTGACACCCATCTAAGTTGCAGGTTATTGTGCAAGGAGTCGCAAGCTGATAGTGTAACCAGTTGCTGGTTAATATGGCTAGTTTGTGACTTAGTTGTCGGAACGAACATGCCTCAAACAAAGAGTGTGCCAGTAATGCCCACCTGACCATTAAGGGGGGGGGCACAGGGGCGGATCTAGGGGGTCGGGTCTAACGAGTAATTTGCAGCTAGCTGGTGCCAAGCGTCTGTGTTGTAATCAGGTATGGGACGTCAAAATTGGTCCTGGCAAGGCAGTATAGCTGCCATTTGGGTTCAGATGGCTCCAGATTCAATCTCAATTTTTCAAACATTACCTGGGGGGGGGGGGGGGGGGGGGGGGGGTATGCTCATCAATGGATTGTGAATCTACTGACAGAAACTTGAGTATGACAACCCACACAAACTGCTTGAGTTTTACAGCACAACCAAATGATCCATGTGCTCAACAAAGCCTCTACAAACGTTTATTCAATTACCTGCAGTACAAGTGAGAGTCATGTCCATGTTATGCATTAGCTGGCCTTATGGCATGATAGTTAGGGTCTAGCCTCGTTCCCAGACCGTATCGGGCCTGGGAACAAGGCTCCATAAGCAGCGTACTCATGCTTGACGGTCTACCCTCCAATCCAGGTACTTCTTCATGTTCAGGTGCTGGCATACCGATCCCGACGAGAGAGTATCGTTCACACAGCTAGTTAATTTGCTGTCCCAGACTATGGAGAGCATGGCTGATTACCTGGACGTGTGCACCTTTGGTCTACTGGATAAGCAAACCAGAGAGGAAGCAGAGAACGTTAGCGATGATGCTGTTGGAGAAAACGCCTACTGTGTTGCTGACGCTATAAGCAATGATGATGTTGAAGACACTGATGAAGACACAAACCGCAACGATGTGATCAAGGTGTTATGAACGAAGTTCAAGGACATAATCTATGATATATTTCCCACATAAGCTCAATCCACAAGTTAATTAACAATCATTGAGAAAACGATTCTCATGCCATAGGATCCATCTATTTTCTGATGGCAAACTCTTTAGATGAGTAAGTGATTCCTTTGTTGTCCATTGTATACTTTATTTGTTGTCCATTGTATACTTTATTTGTTGTCCATTGTATACTTTATCATAATTTTATTTATCTTTGAAGTGTTTTTTTTACTGGTCCATGCCAAACTTAGTTGTATACCAAGGCTGGGAGTCATTTTGAAGACCATGGATAAGTTTTTGTACTTAGCGTGTCAAGTTTTAGGCTGTAGATGTTCTCCTTGTTTGGCCATTTAGCTATAGAAATGACATTCATCTGCAATTTCAGCCGTCCAAGATCAATATTGCATGTCATCCAATTCTTGATGTTATTTAAAACTTGTACAAGTGTGACTTATCCGCCCCAATTCTGTTTCAAATTGTTATTAACAACAGTTACTGCTACTTTCATCCGAATGAAATTCTGGCGGTTAATGTATGAATGATTGTTAAGGTACAAATGTGGGCGATCAATGTCATCCAATCCTGCTTTCATCCATTGTTGGATGCTTTTTGCTAGTTTTTAGTAAGTCTGATATTGGTAATTGCATGTTGTCATCACGGCTTAGCTATGCTAGCTATACTCACTGACTCTACAATATGGTCAAACAGTGTGAAAACTGGGCTACTATATCCACATGTAGTCTAATCCACATGTAGCTAGACATGATTTAGCACAATTAGCTAGTACTTTCTCAGCTGGCAGCTGCAGCTAGATCTCCTCAACACGGTGATCCGATTAAAACCCATAGATGTCATTTTGACCCTGGTAGCTAGGCTGCACTAGTTAGCACTGACAGTAATAATCTTTAGCTACCTAGATTTGGTTGCTTGAGTTGCAATTTTATGAGTTGCACACCAGCAATACCTTGCATGCTGGATCTGGTGCTGCAGCTCTCATGCATGAACCCAGTACGTTGATACCCATGCAGAGTGCAGTACGTGTTGGCGCCATCTGTGTGCAATATTCACATGATGACGTTATTTGTCAGGAAAATATTCATGTGTAATTGGAATTTAATAGCTAGCATATTCATGCGCTACCATATTCATGTATCAGCTATTGACTAGCTAGCTAGTACGGTGGTTGTGGGGCAAAAGCAATTCATGCTTTTGTCATTGGATCAAGGCAGGAGGTTACGGGCTCGTAGCGCGGTGCATGGATAATATAGTACGCGTACTATATTATCCATGCGCGGTGGACGTGGCCAGACAATTCCATTTTTCTTGCACAGAAAGTAAGGTAGTGAAATCAAACTTTCTGGAAACAAAGCAGAGAGGGTAAGGTAATTCCGGTCACGGTATAATTCCGGTCAGTCTATACAAAAGCCACCGCCAATTGTACACGATAGATTCTTTGGGAGTCCCACTTATGTTGCAGTAACACTAACTGCTCCTCGTACTAGAACTGCAATTATATCCGCATTGCTCTATGTAAACTTAGCTTTTGGGCTATACTGACCGGAATTGTGCGGTGACCGAATGAAGACTGCCAGCAACTTGATTCTACTCTTTGTGCCTATGGTCTTCCCGGTTTTATTTTTGGTGACATAAAAAAAAACAACCTATGAAACAGCGCTTAATTAGCTAAGTATACGGTGCGCGTATCCGCGCGCAGAGATCCCGTAACTATAATCAGCTCATTTTCGTTTCGTACTGGTATCTTCCGTCACCATTGCCGGACCAAGAACTGACTATATTTATTTCCAGTCAATCAGCCGTTTGGCGCTCCTGGCATAATTTTTGAAATAGCGCAAAATAGTGACGGTGATGGCTAGCAAATCCGCGCCTGCAGCATGTACGGCTAGCGAGTTCGAACAAAACCCACACTGGTTGAAGAAGATGAAAACAGCTTTCTTTGTCCTGGACACAGATCATGATGGTTTCGTAACCCTAGCAGATATCGAGGGACCGCTTCTTCACATGACAGAAGCGTTTAAAGTCCCCCCAGAAGAGAAAGATGCCATCCTTGACCAAGGCCGTCGATACTGGATCGATCTAGTTAATGGAGGCACTACACCACCCGCAGACAAGGTATCAGAAGCCATGTTTGCGGAAAACGTGGCTCGAGCAGTTACCACCCCACCTTTTGAGCCTAAATTGAAAGCCTTGGGTTCTACACTGCTTTTCCTGATCGATTCCAAGAAGCTTGGCTACATCACTAGGGAGGACTTCATAAAAATCTATTCTGCTCACAATGTTGAGGAAGAGGATTCCTCTCGGCTATTCGAGTCGATGATGAGTGGACAAGGGCGTGTCACAAAAGATGACTATGTGAATGCAGTTCTGTTCTTCTTTACAGACCTCATGGATGAGTCTGATCCTCGTAATCTGGTTTTTGGAACACTACATTCTGACTCCTGATTGTCATTTCAGGATGAAATTTTGCGCGAACATCCCCCGCTGTAAAGTTAGTGAAATGTGTGATGTCATAAATGAGTTGGACCAGATTTTATAGCATAATATTATTTATGACTGCAAGTATAGGTTATTGCACTCAAGCAGGTCTCTTATTAAGTTAGCTGTTTTAGAGAACTGAGGGATGCTACCTATAATCACCTTAGGGCGAAGGTCTCTAAACAGTTAGCTAAGAGATAAGCGGCTTAGACTATATGGGACAGCTATGTTTTCAGTTTCTTATGAAATATGAATTTTTGATGAGTGTATAACAGATTTTAGAAACCTCATTAAGTTCATTAGGCATACCTTAGTCTAATGTATTATAGTATACATAGGAAGCACCAGTATACCTCCTATAAGTTAACCTAATTGGTCAGAATTACATGGTGGCAAGTTGTACACAAGAAATTTATCAATGGACACTTTTCATTTAATATTTGGGTTAACCAACTTCGGTTCCGAACCACAATCCTTTGGCCATGGACTAGATACTACAAGGGCATTGGTCCTTTAAACAAAGAAGCTTGTTTTGTGTATTGTTAAACCATCTTGGCCTAAGTAAGTTTAACCCTTGTCGTGAAGTGTTGTAGTACTCCAACCTTTTATCATGAGTTGTCGTAGCCACACAGGCCTCTACAGAGTCTGCAGTACATATGTGGTTGGTTTTGTAGTTCACTCATGCATCTGTAGTCAAAGCGAGCTTCCCAGCCCTTGTCAGTCGTTTCTGTGCTCCCGTCACCAGAATTGTCACACTTCACATTGTTTTTTTTTTATGGGCTATAATAGTATGTCCCCATGACATGCAGCCACCTATTAATTGGCACTGGAGCGCAGAAACAAGTGACAATGGCTGGGAAGTTTGCCTGAGTAAACTTAAGTAGCAACCCACGGCATTCTTTGAATTAGTATGGGATGGATAGTAATGCCCTTGAATAGAATTCATAGGAGCTAATACCATACTTGAGTGAACTTCATGATCAGTGGCAACCCCACAGCATTCATTGAATTGGCATGCATTAGAAGGATAATATTAAACACTGCATACTTCGAATTAGCAATGGTACATAGGATGGTCATGCAACTGTCCTAACAAATACTTCGCTAAAAGTTTTGTTTTAGTGTGGCTAACATCAGATTGACCATTGTAATCTCATCCACGTAATGCATGCAATCTCAATCTTTCTTTGGACCTTTTCTGCATGATGTCCCTTCAAAATACAAAACAAACATAGCACACAATTCATATTCAAAAGAGAAAGCAGTACGTTAGCTTATTGTACACCTTTGAGGCTGATAATCTTAAAATAATGGTACTCGCTCTACCCTTTAGTGTGTAACCGCTACACCCCCCTTTTTAACAGTGTATTATGTGACACCTATTCCCACTCTTGGCAAGAAGAGGTCGATGGATCATATACAGACCTAGCAGAGTAGCTTGTGAGCTGTTACTCAGCCTGTTACACTCCCTTAAGAATGTGTGATTGCCTAGTAATCCAGCTGCATAACCGTGCCTAGTAAGGCTCATGCTGAATAAATTACTTTGAGTCAACTGCTAAAGAAGTCAAGTCTACAGCTATAGCTATAGGTATGTATTGGTTGCCATAGGGAAAAAGAGAGGAACATCTCCATGGACGTATGGAGCTGATAATGAGAGTACTACCTATACTATAATACATGCAATATCCTGATCAATATGTGAGGAGTGGGGGGGGGGGGGGGGGGGGGGGGGGGTTACGGACGTTAATGTATGTGCACACAGTAATTTTTACAAGGTCATGATAATTATGACAATGATGCAGGCTCACCAATCATCTGCTTATATATATATATAGCTACTTATGTTTTCATTGTGAGGCATATGGCTACCCTTTATGGCTTAATTCCAAAATTCATTGTCAGGGCAGATAGATAGTGTGAAAAGTGCAGTGACATTAAACTGCAGATATTCTGGATTCATGGCCCTACACACGATCGAGGCCTGCACAAAACATGGACATTCCATTAGTACTGTTGTAATACGAATGCATTTTCTATTCCTCACAGTTTTTCATGATGCGGATTAATCCTATAAAAGATCATGATCAAATGAACAATTTCTCCGTTGACTTCCCAAACTGAGCTGCATGGAAACAGCACCATACACTGAGTATTCTTGCAGCAAGATCTCGGTGCACAAACCTTAGGCTGGAAAGATAGCTACTCCGTTCCCTTAGCAATCTGAAGGCACATGCTGGATAGCTAATAGCATGTCTGCATTGACTTAATTGTGAAAAAATTGCCGATAGTGCAAGACCCTTTGCCTACTATAACTCAAATGATTCTTCTTGAGAATATCATGAAGGTGACTCAGGCTGACAAGAATCAAAGGAAATGAAATAGTGGAATCACCATGCAGTTATATCTAACCTGCTTATCTGCCAGAGCTCCACTTGCTCCAACCACTGAGCTACGATATCGATGCCACTATATACAGCAGTCTCACACTCACAGTACATCACGGTTGTTGTGTGGCAGAATCCATTCTTGCAAGATTGCACATGAAAGCATGCACTATACAGTTAATTTTGCACAGTGGCATAGCCAGGGTGTAGAAGTGTCTGGGCACTGATGAGTGGTTTTAGCCGAGTATAATTATATACTAGGGGCAAAAAAATTTTCCCCAAAAATTCTAGGAGATTTAGTGATGGCCTGTCACATTCCATGCACCTCATGAAAAACCCAAGAAACAAGAGGAAATGCCATTAACCAGCCTCAGTCCCATCCCTTTTATTAAAAAATGTAGAATTTAGGGATGGGATGGGACTGAGGCTGGTTAATGGCATTTCCTCTTGTTTCTTGGGTTTTTTCATGAGGTGCATGGAATGTGACAGGCCATCACTAAATCTCCTAGAATTTTTGGGGAAAACTTTTTTGCCCCTAGTTTGTGCACTTTTTTTGAGCGCATGAAATACGTAGCTTATTAGTCATGCCCGGCATCATGGTATGTGCAACATCACCATAAGGGTACAGGCATTGGGTACAAGGGTACTGGATGTAGCTATGCCCTGATGTCAGATTTTAAGGTGTTGTTACATGTACCTAATCACAATGTCAGCAAAGGAAAGCTATGATAGTCTCTCATGATGGCAGTGATGGATGTGGACCTTCTGCTGGGCATTGAGCAGGCTTTGTTGCTTCCATTAATAATATTGTTCTACGCACGTTGCTCATGTCATCAGCTACAAGTCTGTGGTGGGCGTTCACCCTTCATCAGATCAGAGAGCTTGATGGCAGTGATAATTATAGGTCACGTACATACAATGGCTCCATATAATAGTTTAAAACTCCACAGTTCTGGTCAGTATTGGTACAAGTACAAAGTCTTGTTCTGCACTGTAGCTACGTCATGAAAAAGAAAGCCACGCCCCCATGATGGCACAGACACGATAGATCTTGACAAGAACAGGTTGGTAGAAATTCCTCTCAGCGGTATAGTAGTGAGCCACCAGATGACGGATTGACAAGGATTCAGTAAGTGTCTCAAACGCAGCTATCACAAGCAAAAAGAACACAACATGCGCTTGCATGTGAAATGCGCATGCGCAATTGGCCGAACGCGTGACCTCTGGCTGCCTCAAAATGGCGTCGTGCTACAATTTCGTCGAATGGCAGCTAACCAAAACTGCTGTTCTTGCCAGTTTGCAGACATACGGACGCAAAGACTCTACTGCGGAGAAAGCGGTGTTGTTCTGTGCTTAAATCAGTTCAAGGACTCCTTCCGTTGGTGAGATATGCTTGACTATGAGAAAGAAGAAGAAGAAGAAGAAAGAAGAAGAAAGAAGATGACGAAATCGGAATTTTACAGCGACTTGTCTCTCGACTCCCGCGTACTCTCAGGTACGTTTAAGAGTGTTTTTGTGAACTGCTAGGCAGTGTCATTCTGTCTGTATGCTTGCTTTGGGCTTTTGTAGCTTCTTTTGCCGTTTTCCTGCTAGTGCATCAGTATGGTAAATTCGAAAATTCCTTGGCCATCCCTAAATAGAGAACGCTATCGCGTTCTCTGATACAGTGCATCAGCCTGGTCGCTGCATGCTGCCAATGTCCCACGATCTTAAAACCTCACTGAATTCCCTGGGTCTCTATAGTCCTCATTGCAGTGCTCGCAGTCCGCATTCATAGCTGTAGTCAACTGCAAATGGTGTGGACTTTCCTAATGGATTGCCTGGCACATTCAAACATTGTTGCTCAGCTAGGCCTTGGCCTCAGGGTGGGCCAGGGCTTGGCCTCAGGGTGGGCCAGGGCTTGGCCTCAGGGTGGGCCAGGGCTTGGCCTCAGGGTGGGCTAGGGCTTGGCCTCAGGGTGGGCCAGGGCTAGGCCTTGGCCTCAGGGTGGGCCAGGGCTTGCATGGCTACGACACTGATTTTGTATGTGAGACATTCTAATTCCTGTATGCAGTTGACACTTGCTTCTTCACAATCTGGGCCACCCTCTGTCACAACAAGCTTAAGGTGTTTCTTCTCCTTTATGAAGCTGCCATTGTCCATGAAAGGCATGGATCACAATGTAGGGGGCAGGTACCGCATACACACTTACTCCAATTATACTGAGTACATGAAAATCCAGCATTTGCAGGCTCTCTCTTATCATTTCCACAACCCGATTGTGGTCAAGGAAACCATTAATTTTGTATGAACTCTATAAGAGTAGCTAAGTAGTTTTATTTTATATGGAGGTGAAGTACCACTGAGAAGAGAAGGCCAGGAAAACGTATTGTGTTCTTAGTGGGACTGTATAGTTATCACCACGTGGTTATCACTTTAAAGTTCCTGCCTGCATGAACTGCAATAAATATACTAGCTATAGCTTTAGGAACAGCGCTAGCAGTGAATAAGTTCACTAAGAGGGACTGATCTTTCCAATAAGCCACATGTGTGTTCCTAGTCATTTTACCACCAGTATTATTTCTAGGTTTCATTCTGACTGAATACCTACAATCTGCAGGTAGGTGAATTTGGGGTTGTCTACAAGGTTCATCTGGTGAGATTTGCACAAGAAATGCCCACTTTTGTGGCTGTGAAAACTCTGAGCATATGCTCATGCACTTCTAGCAGTGGCGTAGTTAGGATTTCTGTGATGCCAGGGCCTGAGTACTGCCACTGCTGAATTAAGGCAGTAAATAGAGGTGCGTGCAGCATTTCTTGTGCTGATCTCACTATGCAGATGAGCCTTGTAGACGTACAACACCAAAAGGTATTCAGTCAGAGTGATCCTAGAAACACACATGCATGCATGAAATTGACTACTTCAACTTCCCAATGCAGAAAACACAATGTAATGAACTAGCTATTAACGTGTAACAAAGTTAGTGATTCAACCAGAGCTCTAGTATGTTCGCCATATACACCTTTAACTACATGAACAATTAGTAGCTATTACTTGCAAGATCCTCTGTGTCTTACGCTGATGTATAGCGGGAAAGTAACCAACGTTTGCACTTCACTCCAGCCACTTCGACCGCAGGGTCTTCTCAAGCTATAGCTATAGGTGCATGAGATCACCAACACCATCTTCTGTTGATCAACCTCAATTCAAGGTTTCACACCCATCCTGTGTCTATACTTGTTCTGTGTCTGCTAATCTATTGTGAAGACCTTTCTTCTACAAACCCTTTGTTCGTATATATGCAACACCTCTTTTATGGAATGGCCTACCTATTTAATATGATATCTGGATACACTGGTATTTCATTTACCAGTTTCTTTAGCAGTTTTACAACCTACAACCCATGCATCACTCACAGCAAATGCCGCAAGGTCCCATCTACAATAGTGACGCATTTAGCAGCAGCTTCTGGGACTATTATTTCTTCACAGATTTCCCACAATGAGAAGGTACGAGCTGTTCTGTTGAAATTGGCGAAGCGGCACGACTGAGGGTCAACCATTGGTTTCATCGCTCTTTCATCTACATGTACATGTAACTGCATGGAAGAATGTTCCTCCTGAAAAAAAAAGCCGATTTCTTCATGCCATGTAATTATTGCGCCAATCAGGGCTATTGACTGCAAATTACAGTGATTAGAACACACTGGTTCCCAGCAGTTTTAATTGTTGCAAACTGCAACTAAAACTAGAAGTCACCCCAAAAATTAAGGTGCATGGTGGTCAACCATAAAACTGCTTAATGACCAGGCCTTTTGTAATTAACTAAAAGTACTGTTGCAAGTTGCAAAATTGTTTTGACAGTTGCACCATACGTTTGGGCAGGTTATATGTGTAAGGCAATTTTTTACGCAGCCAACTGACACCTTGACTCCAGGACCTACACAGTCAAACTTTCAACTATATAGCTAATATAGTAACCAGCAGGCATGTCAAATTTAAGTCGTTCTTGCAGTGGCATGCATGCAGTACTACATTCTCAAGGGCTAGCTATTATAATAAATGCCCCACATGCAAGAGTGGTAGCTTATTGTTTCAAAGTCATTTCGGTTGTAGCTATAGGCCATGGCCAGGGCATTAGCACTGCCCTAATTTTAACTAGTTCGTTAGATTGAAATGAAGCGATAGGAATATTACATTCCTACTTCTCCTAGCTACCCGGGTAGCTATAAAGTAAGGCTGCACTTTCATGTGCGCACATTCCAGTTTACCTCACAGAGGAAACACAGAGAGATGGATGCATGCAATGGAGGTGACCTGGTTACAAAAGAACTACCTTTTTTAATACAATCACTTAACTTAAACTCACTTTGAAGTTCCCTTAGAGTATTTACGTTGTTTTGTCCAAAATCTATGATAGGTTTTTTGTTGCACGCAGCATTGTACGAGTTCATTAACATGCGTGGGCGTATTAGCCACGCCTACTGATGCAGTATGCAAACATCCAAAAGAGCAACGTCGCATCCCCATCGCTATAATTTGCCGAACTAGCATACGTGCTCAAGGCGTAGTCATGGCTGGGAAAGCTTTCAACTATGTCAAAAGCAAATATTCGGAATACCACCATGCATGGAGCATGCATTGCACTTCACTCCAGCCACCTCAACCGCAGGGTCTTCTCAAGCTATAGATGCATGAGATCCGAGACTAACACCATCTTCTGTTAATCAACCTCAGTTCAAGGTTTCACACCCATCCTAGGTCTATACTAGTTCTGCATGTGTCTGCTAAGTTAATTTTATTGTGAAGACCTTTCTTCTACAATCCCTTTTGTTCGTATATTATGTAACACCTCTTTTATGGAATGGCCTACCTGTTTATGATTACTTATTATCTGGATGCACTGGTATTTCATTGGCTCAGTTTCCATTTTTTTTCTTCAGTTTTACAACCCATGCATCACTCACAGCGAATGCCACAAGGTCGTCCGGCCACATCTACAATAGTGACACATTTAGCAGCAACTTATGGGACTATTATTTCAGCACAGGGTGGAGACATGTCGTTTCGGGTGTGCTGCAAGACCTCTCCAACAGAGGCTGTGTAAATTCTGCTCCTTAGATGTGGAGAATGAGAACACTTTTTACTGCACTGCCCTGCCTTACAAAATGAAAGGACAGACCTCTTCAGTGTCATGTGTGGGATAGAGGGAAATCAGTTTCTATGTTTGAATCCTACTGAAAAAGCCCTCTCAATTCTAAAGCTGTCCCAACAACCAAGACACCTTTGTAAACTCATTTTCTGTATGTACACCAAACAATGTGCACACCAAACGATGTGCCATGGCCAGGGCATTAAATGAAGCGATAGGAATATTACATTCCTACTTCTCCTAGCTACCCGGGTATACAATTAGGCTGCACTTGCATGTGCGCACATTCCAGTTTACCTCACAGATCTAGAGGAAACACAGAGAGATGGATGCATGCAATGGAGGTGACCTGGTTAATTACAATCACCTCATTTTAAAAGTTCCCTTAGAGTATTTACGTTGTTTTGTCCAAAATGTATTGCACGCAGCATTGTACGAGTTCATTAAAATGCGTGGGCGTATTAGCCACGCCTACTGATGCAGTATGCAAAACACCCAAAATATATAGCAACGTCGCATCCCCGTCGCTATAATTTGCCGAACTAGCATACGCGCTCAAGGCGTAGACATGGCTGGGAAAGCTTTCAACTATGTCAAAACGGAATACCACCATTCATGGAGCAAGCACTGGAATAAGAAGATGAAAACAGCTTTTCATGTCCTGGACACAAACCAGGACGGTGTCATAACCCGAACGGATATCGAGGCACCGCTTTGTGCCATGATGGAAAAGCTTTAAGTCCCCCCTGGAGAGAAGGAGAAATTTCTTGCAACTGCTCACCACTACTGGATCAATCTAGTCAATGGCGGAACAGAACCACGGACAGCTGATACCGGTGTAACGGAGGAACAGTTTATGAAAAACGTGGCTCGAGCAGTAAGTAAGCCAGATTTCCACGCTACTATGGAACATTTGGGTACGACATTGATGTCCCTGCTCAATTTGACGAAACCGGGGCACATCTCTAAGGAGGAATTCATGCATATGTACGCTGCCCACGAAGTTCATAAAGACAACGCTGAAGAAGATCATCACATACAGTTATTTGATAAAATGGACACAGATAAAGATGGAGATATAACACGAGAAGATTATGTGAAAGCAGTTCAGTTCTTCTTCACTGACCTCGCTGACGAGTCTGACCCTCGTAACTGGGTTTTTGGACCGCTGCGTACTGACTAGTTTATAGTACATGTAACTGTATTCCAAAACTTGTACACAGGCCCATTGAACTACACTTAGTGAGCAAATGATTATAGTGTAGTAGTTGCTAGTCTTCTCTTGCATAGTTGTGGGTACCCGAATTAAATTCCCCGAGTTCTCATCCTAGACCACGCGAATCAATTCGCTTAATTGAACTGTAACTAATTATAGTCTGAGAAAGCAAAATACTTTCCCAAGTTAGATACAAAAGAACCATGACCATTCGTAAAGTACATAAGAGATTGATTTGGAATGTTTTGGGTTGGTACACGGTGCCATTAGCTATTCTCTGCAGGATCACACTGAAGCATGCCATTTCAGCTGGCTTAGCACATTTGTCACTTTTATGCATTGGAAGTTGTAGTGATGAATGTTTGTGTCTAAATTAGTGGGGCACTTGGTGTCAGTACAAACAGCTTAAGCTTCACTGCAGTATAGCTAATTAACCTGTCTGCATTGTTTTCTCAAACAACCGTGTTGTGCATGTATATATATATACCCGTTCCAACTACAGAAACTTTCTGTTGGGGGTGAACTGGGATGTAAAACTCCTTGCAACTGCATGGGTCCCTGTGGAAAAAAAAATTAATGGTCTCTTTTTAGCTAAACGTATACGATCAAATCATGCGGTAATAATTATGTTTAGCCAATTAGGCCATTAGGCAAATCATGGGGTAGTAATTATATTTAGCCAATTAGGCCACCCTGAATAGAGATAGTAATTTGCAGCATCAACAAGTGAACAACAGGTTCCCGATCCGAGGATCTTCATCAGTTGGAAGTGGCTCTACCGGGAATATAAATATAGTACTGACATCATCAGGTATACATCTATATTCTACACGATTTGAGTCGGCATCAACATTGAGCTTAACACTAGCTACCGTATATCAGGAAATTTTCTGTATTTGCGAATGCCACTGCACCTAAACACGAAAATTTATTACGCAAAATATTAGGCTATACTGAGGAAAGCGGATAAATTACGGTAATGAACACGCGTACATTACTGCGCAATTCACGGCTCTGTAGTGTATCTCAATGATGCATGCACTTCCAGCCTGACTCAAGACGGAAATACCTCCTCAAAGTATCACTCAAGTGGACGGAGTGGTTCAAGATGCGAGAGCAGCTGCGCACATTGAGCACACGGTGCGAAGGAGCGAACTGGTAGCTATATAGGCAAGTACTTGCATTTGTCACGGCCAAGGTGGGTCCGCAGCAGCTCGAGTTTTCCTAAAGAAGATGGGTCGGTGTGTTAGTGAAAGAACGGCAAGTACAGCAAGGTCAGAGTCGTTAAAAAAAATCGCTTCGGTCACTGCATGCAGTTCGCGAAAATTTTTCAACATGAATAATTGTCACACGAGAATCATTCAACACGAAAATTTGATATACAGTACTTTTCTAGCTATAGTTGCAAGCAAACTGAGTGAGATGCTGTAAACAGTTGTAATAGATACTGTGGCAAAATTTGTAGTAAGACACTGCCTATATCTGCTCCAGTACAAAGACCTTATGTAAACTGATAAGAATTATTATCCGCGTAATCTTCAGGTGTCAATGAGGTAGCTGCACGACACCTTAGCTTGTGGGTGGGAAAACGATCGCGGGACTAAGCTGTACTGGACTGCATGGAATACTGGAGTCACCCTAACTGCCTAAAATGCCTTCTTCAGTGTAGAAGCAGCTAACCGTTTGCTCCCTCACCTCAGGGTTGCAGCAGCAGGCTATAGCTAGAGCAACTTGAGTAAATGTAGCATGTTTAAACTTCACTCCTACCATGAGCAAGGCATTCATGGCAGTTTGGGTGCCAGTCGAGCGATTGTAGCTATATTATAGTCCAGTATAGCTATATTATAGTCCAGTTCAGCGATTTTAGCTATACCCTCCCCTTTCTCAGTGTGCATGGTACCTATAAGGTTGTAGCTAACCACAAACCCATGTCAGTACTTGTTAAAACTATAGCATCTAGCAGCCAACTAGATGCACTGTGCCTCCCTTTGGCATGTCATGCACAAGTTTACGAGTGATTTCAGATGCTCAAAATACGCCGCAGCAAACAAAATATAGCTAGTTCAATATACAGTGAGAGGGACTAACTAACATGCACGCAGTTACAGTATTGCAAACAATACGATCGTGCAACTAAACTTCTAGTCAGTACGCAGCGGTCCAAACACGAAGTTACGAGCGTCGGACTCATTCGTGAGATCGGTGAAGAAGAAATGAACTGCGCTCACATACTCATCTCGAGAGATACGTTCGTTATGATCTGTGTCCATTGCTTTGAATAGCTCCATGTGATGATCTTCTTCAGCCTTGTCTTTGTGGACACTGTGAGCAGCGTACATATGCATGAACTCCTCCTTACTGATGTAGTCCGGGTTCTGTAAACCAAGCAACGTCATCAGTGTTGTACCCAAGCCTTCCACAGTATCGTAGAAATTAGGCATGGTTATCGCATGAGCCACGTTTTTCAAAAACATGCCCTCCGTTACCTCGATGTGATCTGTTGATGGCTTCATACCTCCATTAACTAGATTGATCCAGTAGTTGTGAGCAAGTTTACGGATTTCCTCTCTCTTCTCCGTGGAGACATTAAGCTTTTCCATCATGGCTCTGAGTGGGTCCTCGATATCCTCTAGGGTTATGAAGCCGTCGCTATTTGTGTCCAGGACATGAAAAGCTGTTTTCATTTTCTTCTTCCAGAAGTTCCAGTGCGGTTCATGTAAATGCTCTCGTTCTGGACGGAGTTGCAAGTCCAAACTAGCCATGGGTATGCCTTGCGTAGCTACCTCACTGGGCGACTATAGGTTCGGTACAAGATAAGGCAATTTATAGGGCGGGAGTCACAATAGGTTTTGATTGCAATTACTGGACATGTGACTTCCTGCGCATGCAGTACGATTAGCTATATTAATCTTGAGCTTGTATCACTC
Organism: Axinella damicornis; assembly: GCA_963931865.1. Lineage (NCBI taxonomy): Eukaryota > Metazoa > Porifera > Demospongiae > Axinellida > Axinellidae > Axinella > Axinella damicornis. The sequence continues at coordinate 17,144,732 of OZ007506.1, read as the reverse complement.
GATAGTTAGGCCTTGACAAATTATGCTAGCATACTAATTTTGAGAATAATAGGTACTCAAGAGCATAAGGGAATTATGCTGGAATAATAGGCATAGCTAAATATCCAGACCTGTGAGAATAATAGGCTACACTTACCCAATACTTATAATTGAAGCTGTACTAAACAGCATGCTTGCTCAGACTCGCTGGCGTGCAGGCCTATCTTGCAAAGCCACACCCTCACACTAAACATTAGCATGCAAACTGATTCTATATCTCAGTATACTGGTTCAGCCATCCTCTGCAGCTGTAGAGCGAATCTTGCAAGACTCCTTTACCCATGCATATATCAACAACAGTCATTGCTAGAGAAATAATTATGCTCCTGTACAATGTATATATGCTGCAGTACAAGAACGCTGAGTGAAGAATAGTGTTGACAAATTATGCTAGCATAATTTTGAGAATAATAGGACAACTTCGAAGCATAATAGGCATTAATGCTGAGAATAAGGGAATAACAATAGGGCAGAAATAAAGCATAATTTGTCAAGGCCTAACGATAGTTATTCTAATTGCTTCTTAGTAGTAGTTCATTGTCTATTGTGCATGTGCACCACGTATGAATGACGTAATGCTGCATGCTAAGGTCTTATTAGCTATATTATGTCCTGTCTCATATTATAGATAGATGAAGGAAAAAATTGAAGGAACATGCATTAGCAGATGAGTGGACAATTGCTTAGAAATTTGACTTTCTAGATACTCCTTAGTATAGCTTGTAGCTCATCTGCAACTGATTAGCTATATATTCAATTATAATGCAGATAGCTACTTCTAGTGAAACAATCTTAATAGCTGCATGCATAGCTTTCTGCGCAGCGGTGAGCATATCATGATCAAGGTTTCTTGGTTCAAATTTACTGTTACGTAGTAGCTATAGCTAGCTACTGTATAGCCAGTTTTCTGTGCTCCCTGACTGTTCATAGTCATGCTAAAATTAGAGGATTCGGAGCCTGCTTAGCTATAGCTCCTTCGAATTTATACTCAACCCCATGCAGTTAATAATTGCCTTGAACACGCTACAGTTAGCTAGCTACCGCCTCAGAGATAATAAAATTGGGCTGTAAGGAACAACTTTTCATACGTATCCCTATAGGAATTGGCCATGGTATTCAAAATCCACTTCAACACTCCTAATCATAAATGGAATAAACTTGGCAACCCAAAAAGAGTTTACTATGAAGGCATGATAGTGCATGAACCATGCTAACACTAGCTGTGGCGGAAGAACTCGATCAAGCTGATCATGACTGTAACGTACAGTGTTATGTGACTATGGTGATCTAGGCAGTTTGAATGGTTTACTCTTCATAATTGGGTCATTCTGTGTCAAGTCAACACAAAAAAATCCGGACCTCTTCCGATTTTGACGAAACTTGGTGAGCCTGTTAGTTCTATTAAGAAACTACTGCGCACCAAATTTCGGCTTCTGAAGTGGTATACCTTTTCAACTGCAACAAATTTAATTTTGGTCTCAGGTGCCCGTTTTAGACCGCGTGCCATGACTGAAATACCCATATCTTCAGATGTGATCAACGTAGAGAGTTACAACAAGGATTTTCTCGAAGCTCTTGAAAGGCTCTTTCATTTGGCATATAATAATTTGACGTTTGATCTAATTAAAGTTCAAAGGTTATGTAATCTGACCTTTGACCTTGGTTCTGGAAAAACGAAAGTTTTGATTTCTTTCAAACCTTTTTTTTACAAAGACCTTGAACTGACATGTGTTTATTCACTACAATGGGAACAGCAACTATAGACCAAAATGTAGTAGCATGAATACAAAAAACGTATACATGCTACCACATTTTGGTCTATAGTTGCTGTTCCCATTGTAGTCCCAAATTAAAACTTGGTGAATACACACATGTAGGTTCAAGGTCTTCATAAATAAAGTTGGAATAAAAATCAAAATTTGTTTTTCCAGAACCAAGGTCAAAGGTCAGATTACAAAACCTTGGTTAATTAAGAGACCACTCCACACTAAATTTCTACTTCCTCAGTCTACAACTACAGGTATACTTCTTGACCATAATTGCCTGTTTTTACACCACATGCCATGCATGACTCAAATAGCTACCTAATGTGATCTGTACAGAGACATTTCCTTAAAGTAGTTGTAATGCCCTCTTGTAATCTGACATGTTTACCATGTCGAAATCTGACCTTTGACCTTGGTTATCACTTTGAATATGTGTGGTTAATAAGGCGACACATGCACCCAGAGGAGGGTCTGGCTGGCATCAAGCATGATTACACAGTACTTGGATGTGTCTGCTGCAGCAGTGATTGCAAAAATCACCACTGCATTATTTCCTGTTGTCACGTTTCGCAGACTGAAGTTATATTTTCAACCGGCTTCTGAAAGCCCAAAAACAGTTAGCTTAATTGTACTAGAAGTAGATGGGGAAGACGGTATACAGCTGGATGTGGTCTGATTACTCACCACCTAACTGAGGAATACAGACTAGCGGCAGCCTTACTGGGTGTATGGGTCTTTAATAGCTCTTTTCAACCTTGTGCAAGAACTTTTGCGTAGATGGGGATTTGATACTTATACGTACTACATACAAGTAATGCACTCAAGATTATAGGCCATGATCATCATTAGGTTGAGAGAAAAAGACTTAGCTAAACACTGCAATTACCATCTGCAAGGTATTTCATCCAAAAAAATGCTTGCAACTGGATTGTATGATGACCTCGCATAGTGCATGGGCCCTATAGTACTTGTGCAGCTGATCTCCACAGCATCCAATGGTATATCTCATAGTGCGTGAACCTTGCTTGTTGGTGAGAGCCTGAATGAGCCCTATACATTAGTAACTTATCTAGCCTCGTACCCAGGCCCCTACAGAGCCTGGGTATGAGGCTATAACTTATCCTGACACCTTAAGGTTTCAAGCATGAGTGTAGCTGCATGTGCATGTTCAAATGGCTAGTGACAAACTAGTAAGAGTAAGGAGCTACACTGGACTCACGCAGATGTAGTGAGTGAGACAAGCATGTCTGTGAAGAGGGAACTGTCTTATGCTGCACTACGCTAACACGAACGGAGGTGTCATATAGAGACTGTCAGACCTCTGCACAACAGGACTGCTCATGTAGGTGAATGTGGGGGCAGTAGCTGAAGCAAGTTACTTGTAAATAAAGTAATTCTACGAAAGGGTCGCACATACACACTGACACAGACAGCAAGCTGAGCTGCAACTGAAGAGCTTCAGTTGGTTCAGAAATTAATAAAACTAGGCAGGTTAGTAAACATGATGGGTTTTAGACCCATTATCTATGTATGCTATGTGCACATATTTCGTACATGCTACTACATTTTGGTCTATAGCTGTTGTTGCCATTGTATATACATGTAGTCCCAAATTAAAACTTGGTGAATAAACACATGTAGGTTCAATGTCTTTGCAAAAAAGTTTGAAAAAAATCAAAACTTTCGTTTTCCCAGAACCAAGGTCAAAGGTCAGATTACATAACCTTTGAACTTTAATAAAGGTTAGGGGGGAGGGGGGAGGGGGGAGGGGGGAGGGGGGAGGGGGGAGGGGGGAGGGGGGAGGGGGGAAGGGGGAAGGGGAGGGGGAGGGGGGATGGGGGATGGGGGGATGGGGGAGGGGGATGGGGGATGGGGGGAGGGGGGAGGGGGATGGGGGAGGGGGGAGGGGGGAAGGGGGGAGGGGGGAGGGGGGAAGGGGGAGGGAAGGGGGGGAGGGGGGGAGGGGGGGGGGGGGGGGGGGGGGGGGGGGGGGGGCGAACCCCCCATGGCTACAGGCCTGAACATGTACTGAACCATCCAGTGTATCATGAGTCCTGATTCATGTATTAATATTCACAGTCCCGGTAAGTAGATTCATGAGCAGTCAAGCAAAACTCATAATCACTTTTGAGGCGCATTCTGAAGGCGTTTGACATGACATGAGGTATTACTCACACATGCGCATTGTGAATGATACACTTCGGTGCCGAGAAAAAAATTGATGTAAGCTTAGTACGTGTAAAACAGAAAGCTAGTCACTCCATCTGTAAAGATCTGCAGTTCCGGTATACTTTGTATACTTTGAATATTTCCTTAGCTGCATGCTTTTGATATCGCATTACGATATATATAGCTAGCTAGCTAGCCACTCCATGCCACTTTCAGCTAGATTGCTCCATTTTTCCCTAATGAAGTTGTCTGAAGATGGCATCGCCACAAGCTTGTTTTCAAAGAATTTGTAAGGACATTAACATGCCGGGAGTCTTTCAGTTGCTGATGTCACTTTGCTCCAGACTGCATGTGGACACTGGACAGCTGTCGTTCACTGTGTGACCCCACTTATACCTGTCAACCTGACAGGAAAAAAAAGCTTTAGCGAAATGGCAAGATCAAAGCATTAATTCTCAACTGCAAAGTTCATGAAAGTGTATACCCGTGCAGGAATTAGAAAGTCACCATTTTAGACTCAGGCAAGTTATAGTTAGCTATACTGGAATACACAAGGTTGTTAGAGACTGAGGCGAAGGCGAAGCCGAAGATTCTAAGAGCACTTGCTCAGGTACTATAGTGGCTTCTGTGTACACTATATTTTTGCTGACTAAGTTGTATGGTACTTATATGATGGGTATAACTTCCAATTAGGTAGTAGTTTGCACTGTGTTCGGCACCTTTCAACCTCCAATGCACTGCAGTACAAGAGAACACAGAAAAGATGATCATGTAGTGCATGTGTTTTAATAAATTAGGTACTCTGTGTCATGACACCTAGCTATATAGCCTGTGCATGTGGGAAAATGTTCCTCAACACTACTCCAGGTCAGAGTGCATATTTATCTGTTCTTTGCATTCTTCCAACTTTCATGACATTGCTCTGAAATCTAGCTACTGTTGGCCCTAAGAAACATGATAACTTGTTTGGGGTACCAATATCACTATATAGGGAAAATCGTTTGGAGCAGCACATGCAGTCATGGTAACTGTCATTATAGACAAAGCTGGTAGCCCGTATTTTGTGTGCACTATGTCAGAGATAATATATTCCCTATGATTACGTACACACCGGCAATAATTGTCATGTACAAAATACATGGTCACCATGCTACGGAAGCCCACAAGGCTAGGGTCACAATTTCATCAGCGCCTCATTTCCATTGCACTCTTCCATTGTAGCTACTGCAACCATGACAAGCTTGCGTGCCCGAGTTACAAACTTAATTTGCAATAATATTATTAAAGACTCTACATCGATGGAAGAGTGCAATGGAAGTGACCGTACAATGGAAGAGTGCAATGGAAGTGGAAGTGTGCAATGGAAGAATGCAATGGAAGTGGAACATAATAGTGTCGGCGGTACAGAACGCCCATGGACACACAGTGATAAAATAACAAGATGTAGGATATCGCAGAAATCGCAATAAAGAGGTAGGGATATCGGATGATAGTATAACAGTTCAGTATTCAACTCCCTTACGGACATCTTTTTCATAACACAAATTATTATTATTATTATTATTATTATTAGAGCTTTACAGCCAAAAGCTGACAGACTACACCTACAATAAAGGAGTAGCTGGAAAAGACACAATGGTACATATTAGCCATAACTGCAAAAAAGAAATGTGTGAACTTTAACTAGTATGCATACAAGTATGATTATAAGTTTTGTAACAACGTAGCTTTAAGTAACAAAGTAAGGGGCAGGTGAAAATAGGGGATGAATACTGATTCATGCTAGTAGCTATATCCATGGCATAGTTACCGGTGTCATCGCGGATTGCATCCGGCCTAGATTGTGTCCGGTGGACGTGATCCGCTAGCCGATTATGTCCGGTCGGGCGCAATCCGCTAGCGGATTGCGTCCACTCGGACTAGCGGAAACGGTGCACGTGCACGTTGGATACTCCCACAGAAGAGAACTGCAATTGTAGTTGCCGGGGGCCGGGGAGGGCCTTTCAACTGTCGCAGTTAAGGCCATACCAATTTAATTTTATGTTGCTCGGGCCCGACCAACCCAAATTTTGGCAAGCGCGATTTAAAAATGATAACTTATTCATTACGTCATCTCTTTCGCATGCGTATACGTATTTCAGCCATGCCGATTGAAATGGCAGCTTCTGCTGCATGGCTAGTCAAAAGAGGCCACAAGATTGTGCAGATATTGTAGGTTGCAAATGTTCCTGTTGGCTCGGTTTGGTATTTTTGTGTGATTGTGTACTTTGTGTACTGCTGGCTCTGGCTTAGTATTGTTTGGTTACCATGGTAATGAGTGACCATGTAACTATTATTGAGCCTACCTACCGACCCTCTTTGAAAGGTCTTCTGGCCCGAGCAACATAAAATTAAATTGGTATCGCCTAATAGCTGTGAGACTCACTGCAGCAGATGAAATTCATAATATGCTGTACTATTTTTCGTGTATAACACCGCGCGTTTAATCATAAACTACACATTTAGCTATATTGGCCTTATGGACATCAACCCCAATCTCACACTCTTTTCTTCTGAGGTTGGCAGTTCGGGGGGGGGGGAGATGCAGTCGTGCATGAACAGCTTTAGGATTTTAGGATCCAGGGTGTAACGGCATAATATTATGCTCTTTGTACTACAGTGATGACGTAGTTGAAAGGTGCCGACCACAGTTTATATAGCGTAACCCACTAATTGGAAGTTATACCCGTCGTATAACTACCTACCCGTCGTATAACTACCATACACCCTTGTCAGCACATTTTAGTGTACACAGAAGCCACTTTAGTATACTCAGGAAGTGCACTTAGAAGCCACTGTAGTACAAGCCAGTTGTACTGCCAGCTGCTGTGGTTTATCAGGAACACACTTGGCTGTTATTCAATTAGAACGCCTCGGCTTCTAATTGAATAACCGCCTCGTGTATTCCTGATAAACCACAGCAGCTGGCAGTATAACTACTAGGGGAATGCAGGACATTGTGGGGCGAGCGTGAGCGAGTTACATGCAGGTGCTGAATTTGCATGGAACAGTTGCATGACATTGTGCTGAATATGCATGGAGCAGTTGCATGTGCATGTCATCAGAATGTGAGTCTGACGGGGAGCATAACACAACTTAACGACACAGATCACACCAGAAGTTATGACACTCGTGCATGCACTTCACAGCGTTGAAGCAGTCTGGCAGGTAGGTCCAGGAGCGGTCTCTGTCTCTGTTGTTGCCACCGAGGATGACTTCCTCGTTCTCTGCTTATGCCAGATCTGTCATGACTGGTCACAGTGAGTTTAGTGTTACCGTGTGCAGGGCAGTCAACTTCCCATCCTCTGAGCAGTTGCATGGCTTAGCATTTGAAAGGGACTCCGGCGAGTTATAGGGGATTGTGAGTTCAAGGAGGATCACCTCCCTTGGTCTCACTGAAGCGCTCTCCCCGTCTTCATGAAATGCTTTAGCCACTCACCGCCCCACTATAGTCTCCATCCTTGCAAGGCCTTGTTGAGGTAGACTGTTCATAGTTCGCGTCTCAGTTGGACGATATCAACGCACGAGCAGGAAGTGAACTCAGTTTGGAAATAACGCATGACGCAAGAACACGCAAAATACGAGCAGGATGTGATTTACGGCACGACGTACGATATATATATACAAGTAATAAAAAACATTTGAAAATGTAACAGGATGTATGGATACCAGAACGGCAAAAAGTAAGGAAACAAGGTAGGGATGATCGCACAAAACAGTGAAGTATACAACCCCCCTACAGAGATCTTTTTCCATATACGTGTATAATGAAAAAAGATATGTAGGGGGATTGTATACTTCACTGTTTTGTGTGATCATCCCTACCTTGTTTCCTTACTTTTTGCCGTTCTGGTATCCATACATCCTGTTACATTTTCAAATGTTTTTTATTACTTGTTTATGTCATTTTTTTCAGCAGCAGCGCATGCAATTTGCCATCACAGAGCAGAAGTCGGTGTCCTCACAAGTAGTAGGAGCTCTTGCTTTGGTATATGGACAATATTGACTCCGGTATTCACACTGCCAGCGTTGGCTAAAGAATCAGACCCAAGTCAACCCTTTTCTGTATGGATACCGTAGGCAGTAATCCCTGTCTGAAGACCATAATATTAGCTATACCAGAAGTAGCAAGATTTATATATTGTTGAGTCTTTAGATAGGCATTCAACCCTCTCACAGAACACAGTAGGTAGTAACATACATAAATTATACGCACAGAGTTAGAATTTACCTCGGTTTTATGAAGTAAGAAATTATGTCAACACAACGGCGCAAGACGCTTCTAATTCAGCGATCTTGAGTAATAATTACGTTCGTTGCTAAGTGACCACGCATGCGTACAAACGAGAAAATGGCGTGACTAAAGCAGCCATAGTTATTGAGTGGGCAGCTGCAGCCGCCTGGTGAAAACTTGGGAGGTTGCGAAAAAGCGATGGCCAGGTGCACTACTCGGTGTGAAATGCTGCTGTTTCGTACGAAAACCATCATGAGACATTGAGTCGACGTTGAGCTAGCCCGTCTGAAGAAAGAAGAAGAAGAAGAAGAAAGAAGAAGAAAGAAAAACAATTTGCCCGTTTTGCGAGTACCTGGTGTGGTACTTTCGCGCCGGTTTTTCGCGACGCGAGGAGTCTTGTTGGTCATGAAAACACTCGAAGATGAACGGTATGTGGTTATAAAGGCTTATAAGTGTACCGTTTCTGAGATTTGGAGAGATTTTTTTGTATTGGCATGTATTGCGTGTACGTCGTATCCCTACATACAGAGTCTACCGACTCTGTGATATAGAAATATAAGTATAGGTTATATCCCTGGCCAGCGGGATGTATGACCCGTTATATCCCGCGGGAAAGGTCAGTGCTTGAGTGGAGCCGAGGAAGTGCCGAGGGCGAAGCCCGAGGCACTTCCGAGGCGGAACGAAAGCACTGACCTTTCCCAAGGGATATAGGGTCATACATCCCGCTGGCCAGGGATACAACTAACTTATACCATGCTTAGGCTATTCTAAACTGAGTACGCTGTGTAAAACATGGATACTATGGTGTAGACACTCACCGATCAGTGGCAGAGGCATCCGTGATACTTGACTGAGGCAGCGGTAAAGGCCCAAGTCTCCTTGGCTAGACTAACAGAGCTTAGCCTTCGCTTTCTCGAGCACGCGATCACTTACGGTACGCGCGCGCGGCCGGCCGCGGGATATATGACCCGTTATTTCCCGCAAGTACTGTAACGTGATTGGTTAGAATAGCCTAAGTATGGTATAAATAGAATAATAGAAAGGCAGAAAGCAGTTTCGTCAGCCATAAACAGATTAAACTCATCAAAGTCAACATCAGTTAGATCCAGCTCAGAACTGGAACGTAAGGCAAGAGGTGGAGGAACACTGTATGGCGGAGGTAAAGCAGGTCCATTTTAGATTGTTACATTACAGCTAGAAATTTCATCGGTGGTACATGAGGAGGCTGTGCTGGAATCACTCGTGAAGTGGTCTGCAACGATAGCTGTTTTTGGAACGTTGTGCCCTCTTTTGATGATAGAATTCGGGACACTGCCTGCTGTTGACCCAACGTTGTACGCTCATACTGACGAAGCACTGGAGGAGCGCTGTATGGCGGAGGTAAAGCAGGTCCATTGTAGATTGTTACATTACAGCTAGAAATTTCATCGGTGGTACATGAGGAGGCTGTGCTGGAATCACTCGTGAGGTGGTCTGCAACGATAGCTGTTTTTGGAACGTTGTGCCCTCTTTTGATGATAGAATTCGGGACACTGCCTGCTGTTGACCCAACGTTGTACGCTCATACTGACGAAGCACTGGAGGAGCGCTGTATGGCTGAGGTAAAGCCGGTGTCATGGGAAAATGGGGACCCCCCAAAATGGGGACCCGGGGTCCCCATATTCCCGGGAGTATGGGGACCGGGTCCCCATTTTCCTGGGAAAATGGGGACCCCGGGTCCCCATTTTCCCAGGAGTATGGGGACCCCCTCAGTGAAAATGGGGACCCCCTCTATGACAGATGGTTAAGTGAGAAAATAGGGAACCAACAATATTAAGCCTACGTAGGCAGACCTATGCAAGGCCATAACAGTTAATCACTAACCATACAGTTTATAATGTAGCAAATCAATTTTTGAAAATATTAGGCTATTTGTCAATACTCGGAAATGGTAACACATTTAGCTGTACATAATAATAGCTTTAAGTTATCTTTGATGAGGATCTTTAAAAACAAGCTGGTCTGAGCATCGATCCCTCTCCAGATAGCTAGAATTGTCGAGAGATGTAAGTACTTATAATGAGTCAGACTTGAGCATAAATATAGCCCACTAACTAGCCTGCAGTGCAAGACAGTGAGGAGGCTCATGCAGCTAGTGAGTGAGTGGCTATTATTAGCTGCTACCTACATGTATATATAAGCAGCACGTGTAAGGACTCAAGTTCATGATCTCCCGACATAGAAGAGATCAGCAACCTTTGCACAGAAAAAAATTGGCTTTGTTACCTGGAGGGCTTGCATTGTCCGACTTGCGCATTACAGCTATCACGGTAGTATAGCAACCATCGCAAGTACAGGTTTCGACTGATATGATATGATGATATTCCATCCTTGCTCTATGCATGGACTATTGCTGTCGCAGACATGCATGCACAGAGGTTATTTGACAAACAAACCATCCTACACTGAGCTGTGAGTACTTGATGCAACGTAAAACGAAAACAGTGTGGGGGTCCCCATTTTCCCAAAGGGGTCCCCATTTTACCAGGGAAAATGGGGACCCGGGGTCCCCAAAATCTTATGACACCGGTCCATTGTAGATTGTTCCAAGAAGTACTGAACAGTGCGCATATTATGACGAAGAAGTCAGTTAGCAGCATACAAACAGACTTGGGAGGATATCGACCACCGTCTTGTTTCCTTGTCTCTGCAACGTACAGACTTAGCCACTCAGTTGCCAAGGACAGCAGTGTCAGCTTTTTCAAGGAGATCCATGGGAACTTTCGTCGCTCGACTCGGTCCACTCCCCAAACGAAACCACTCGTGGCATTCCTTGGAGCGCTTCGCAACAAATCCATGATATACCTCTCTAGGAGAGCAACTAGTTCTATTTGTTCAAAATCTAGCTAAGCTAGCTAGCTACACTTGTTTGAACTCGCACTAGCAAAATTTGAAAATACGGAATTGGAGTAGTGAGTATACGGACGGTAATGACGTCATTTGCGCGTTGCCAAAACAACCACCTAGCAACGAGCTATAAATCAGTTAAATCACCCTCCCACTCGGGATGTTGCGGTTTATAAGCCCTCCCCCTCGGGCGCTACGCGCCCTCGGGTGTCGGGCTTATAAACCGGCAACATCCCTCGTAAGGGTGATTTAACTAATACATAAAGAAAATTCACATTGAACTCGTCTATGTGGGGCTCGCTCACGCTCGCCCCAATCAAAAAAGTCAAGTGAGTCAACCTACACATCTCTTGCGGCTGGGGAAAGCGAAAATGGATTCATCTTCGCAAAATGAAGGTATGTCTTTACATAGCCGCGGTGCATGAAGTTGGTTTGGCCATTTGTATACCATCATAGCTCTACCTTGCCTATGGTCATCACATAACGTCTGGTAATTTGCATTGTGCAAAAACATGGTTGTGTGAAAATCCGACCATTTTCATGCGGCATTATTATGCAGTTTATGCCGTCCAGAAGACTAAGACAGAAGTATAAGCCACACTAATATTGTAATCTGTTACACCTATACAGCATAGCGCGGTATTCTTACAATGTTGCAAGCTATAGCTATTAAAACATCATCTCAGTGGTCTACCAATTTTAATGGGACAGGTTTACATGCATGACGGAAATCGTACTAGAGAAAATAACCGATTATCGGAAATTTTATTACAAGGCAATACACCAACTAACATGATGCATTGAGCCTGCATCCATGGGCTTTACAAACCACACTTTCGTAGACCTAGTAGTTTTGGTGTAACATTATGGCTTCGAATATGTTGGGCTCCAAAACTTCATTCGTCAGCACTTGACCTTTAAACTTCAGGCACCTACGCATCTGCTACACGAAACGCAGGATGACCACAGCAAACGGTTGGCCTCCTTGGGAGCTGGGTAGCCAATGTGGCGTAAGTGGCTCTTCTTAGCCTTCTAGCTATACTCTCAAGTTTTGATCGTTTGCAGACCGACCTGAAAAAAACCCACGTGATTTTCAGGCATTTAATCAACAGACAACTCATGCGATCGTGCCAGACTACTGCATACGAGCTGTCTAGGTTTACAACTAACCTGGTTCACAGTTTGAATCCAGCATGGTTTTGTTGAAGTCCGGTGATCATGGTGTCCGACAATTGGTAATTCACTCTATATGCAATTGGGGTCGCTGGTGGGCGAGTGGCTAAAGCATTCAACTGATAATCGGAAGGTTGCAGGTTCGAATCTCACCATTGCCGTAGGAGAGATATTCTTTTTTTCTCCTAAGAGTTGACTCAGCTCTAGCTACCCTTATAATGAGTAGATGTGTTCTTGAAGGACCTGATGCAGTTCACACCGCATCCTTCAGAGGGATGTAAATCAGTCAGTCCTTGGGTACTGGTTAATATTAGCATTCAGTTGCTATTTCCAGTTACCTCATTTACTCGGTAGCTATAGCCAGGTCAAACAAATACAATGCTGTTAAGAATTATCAGTCTGTCAAAACAAGTGAGTTTCATTTTCATGTTGTCAACTCTGGTATGCGTAGTACAGGGTATTCCCCCGGGAAGTACCCTGGCTGCTGCCAGTCTTGCATGTTTACACAGAAGTGCTATGTAAACACTCTAATGGCCCTCAAATGGGGTCTGAGTAGTCTCGTTCCCAGACCCTCAATACGCGCGCGGAAGGAGGGTCTGGGCACGAGACTAGGGTCTGAGCTGTTTGTGCAATGGGTTGGTTCTGGTATGTGGTGATCCTGCTTGCATGAATTCTATGTAGAAGTATATGTGTATTGGCAAGAGTTCATAACAATAGGAGTGTGTAACTGCCATATGGTATCAACTACCACCATCTCGGCAGTACACAGCCTATGTACATGTTGACCACACTGTTTGCCACGTCATACTGCCAAGATGGTGGTAGTGGATACTGTTACTTTCTGCTCCGTTTGAACATGTCCGTCCGTTCCGTGCTCCGTGCCACGTTTATAGTAGTAGTTATCGTGCGTATTAGCCAGTACGGATCATGGAACACCGAACACGGAATGCGCGACATGTTCCAACAGAAAGGAAAATAACAGTACCATATGGCAGTTGCACACTCTTATTTTTATGAAGCAAACTAATTGAGTGCTGAAAATCACATCACTAGCTACACACCGTAACGATAAAAGGTTCCAAAAGTTGACCTAAGTAATTGGCCCAAATGCAGTATCCAAACTGCTGGACCCAGTCCTTAATGCCGTGAGTGTGGTGTGAAAAAATATCACAAAATCAGAAGCAACATCGGTGTGAAAAGGGTTGTTAGACAATTCTGTTAAAGTGACGCGATACAGATCTGCATGTAGCTACCTTTATTTTGTCTGACCAACAGAAACACCTCCAGAAAAACCACCCATTTCCGAAGATCACAATGAATCTGAAGGTATGCAATACAGAATGTACCCATGCAATAGTTTATGTTAACATTTTAAAGTGTGTCTGTATTAAATTTTGTATGTGTGTAACAGAGGTCGTGGTGGTGGTGGTGGGGGGGGGGGGGGGGGGGGGGGGGGGGGGCTTGACTAGTGATGTACTTGATCTTTGGGATGTTTGGCCTGCCTGGGGGCAGAACTAGAATTGTGATGCACGTGACCTTTGTACTTAGTACCTTGATTTTGCCGTATCAGAGTAGCAACCTATGCCAGACTCACCACCACGGAGGGCTGGAGTCAATCGCGGACGCAATCAGGGTGCAGCAGCTGAAGCGAGTAATGCTGCTTGTAGTAATCTGTTTAACAGTGTAACTTGTTGTGAAGCTGGTCTAAGCGATAGCACATCCAATTTAATGAGCCATGAAGAGCCTGTTAGTATCATATCCCTATAGCTATAGGTTTACAAAAATAGACATGTTTAGCTACATCATTATTCCGTATGATATAAGTGAACGGTGAGGGGTGATTTTGCAATCCTTTTCCACCGCAGGAAATCAGAAAACAGGAAGCAATCAGAAGTGTACAATTCGGATGGTGCTATTTATAGCGATTGCTGCTCTAATTCTTGCAGCTGTTTTTGCTCTTGCCGTTGTTGTACTGGGAGTTACTTTTGTTGTGGTCACAACCCAACATGAGGAAGAAATACAGGCACTGCGTGCGAAGTTCAGCGATCAGAGGAAGGAGCTGGATCAGTGGCAGCACACCATGGCCTCACTGGAAGATAGACTTGAAAGTAACAACATTACTGCGCCAACCGCCACCACAGAGGCATTTGAACAAAGCAGTGGAAACTGTCCCCAATGTTGGGCCGCATTGGCTTCACTGAACCGAACGCAGATTGCAGCAGAAAAACACCTGGAAGAAATAACTGATCAGCTGTCAAGTTCCATCCAAGCCCTGAATAACAGCCTAAGTGCAGTAGAAGCACGGCTAGAAGAAACATTCAATGAACTGTCAAGTTCCATCAATGCCCTAAATTATAGCGAAAGTGCAGCAGAAAGCCGACTAGAAGAAGCAACTAACCAACTGTCAAGCTGCATCACAGCCCTAAATTGCAGTCAGCAATCAGCAGACACTCAGCCATGGAACAAGACATCGGAGTTCACAACTCACATAGCAGAAATGAATGAGCAGCTGTCAAGTTCCATCGAAGCCGTGAATTACAGCCTAGGCGCAGCAGAATCACGACTACAGAACAAGCTTGATGAGCTGACTAGTGGCATAGAAGAAGCAGCTAATCAACAGTCAAGTTCCATCAAAGCTCTGAATGACAGCCTAAGTGCCGTAGACACTCAGCTATGGAGCAAGACATCAGAGCTCACAATTGGCATAGAAAGAGCAACTGATCAACTGTCAGGTTCCATTGAAAACCTAAATTACAGCCTACACACAACAGGAATACAACTAGAAGAAGCAACTGGTGAACTGTCAAGTTCCATCACAGCTCTGAATTATAGCCTAAGAGCTGTAGACACTCAGCTGTGGAACATGATATCCGAACTCACAATGGGCATCAAAAGAGCAAATGATCAACTGTCAGCTTCCACTGAAGCTCTGAATTACAGCCTACAAGCAACAGAAACACGACTTGAACAAGCAACTGGTCAACTGTCAAGTTCCATCATAGCTCTGAATTATAGCCTAAGTAGAGTAGACACTCGGCTGTGGAACAAGACATCTGACCTCACAATTGGCGTAGAAGAAATAGCTGATCGACTGTCAGCTTCCACTGAAGCTCTGAATTACAGCCTAATAACACTAGATACTCAGCTGCGGAACAAGACATCTGAACTCACAATGGGCATAGAAAGAGCAACTGATCAACTGTCAGGTTCCATAGCAACCCTAAATTACAGCCTGCGCACAACGGGAGTACAACTAGAAGAAGCAACTGGTGAACTGTCAAGTTCCATCACAGCTCTGAATTACAGCCTGAGAACGGTTGACACTCAGCTGTGGAACAAGACATCTGAGCTCACAATGGGCATAGAAAGAGCTACTGATCAACTGTCAGGTTCCATAGCAACCCTAAATTACAGCCTGCGCACAACAGAAATACAACTAGAAGACGCAACTGGTGAACTGTCAAGTTCCATCACAGCTCTGAATTACAGCCTGAGAACAGTTGACACTCAGCTGTGGAACAAGACATCTGAGCTCACAATTGGCATAAAAAATGCAACTGATCAGCTGTCAGGTTCCATTGCAGCCCTAAATTACAGCCTAAGTTCAGCTGAAACGCGACTATGGAACAAGTTGAATCAACTATCCAGTTCCATCAAAGCCCTGAATGACAGCCTGCGTGCAGCAGACATTCAGCTGTGGAGTGAGACGTCAGAGCTCACAACTGACCTACATTCAAAAGCAAATGAACTAAGAACTTTAATTGACAGCAGAGCAGCTAATCTCACATCCGAACTACAAACATCCACAACAATCCAATTCAGAACTGAACTGCAACGCAAAGCATCTGAACTGATTTCTAGGATAGAGGCCACCAAACTTGAACTAAATCATGCAATTAATGCACTCAGAAATTCCGCAAGCCATGTCCCACATGCCATACCTGCTTTGATTGTTTCATGTGTGACTCTAGTATACTTCTGTATACGTTGTCTGTACTGATTGTACACTTTGACTTCTCATGATCAGTTTTCAGCAATGCATAATTATAGGTGTTTTACATCACATTTGGTCACTCCCTTAAGTCATACGTACAAGCATTCTTGTGTATCACGTTGTGTGAGTTGTTTCAGTCTGCCTGCACTAATGTAGCTAGTAATGTTCTTGTGTGTACAGTTTTTCTCTAGTTGAGTCTTCCTTGTCACTATAAATTTTCATAAGCATGACAAAGAGGTTGTGTGAGATTATATAGTCCCAGTTTTCTGGTAGTATTGTGAGGGATAGTCTCTTTTTGTACAGGACTTGGATGTCTCTGAACTGAAATTTATTTTAATTACTTCTTGAGTTGGTTAATGTTACTGTTGTACTCCTTTCGGTAGCCTCGGTCCCAGGCTGAGGAGAGAGCCTGGGACCGAGGCTATCCTTTCGGTGGGGTGAATATAGGTGTGTGAGCAATCAGTGCCTTATTATTGAGTATTTTAGCTATAAGTGAATGAGATTCATTGTGTGTGCACATTGTGTCATAATTATGACGTTTGGTGTTGTTAGTAGTGGTATTTTAGTCTACGTCATAGTATATAGGCAGCTACATTGCAAGATTGCAAAGTATTGCATGACGTGCAATGTGCAAAAGCATTATAAACAAGCAAAAAGGTAGCAGGTGGCTGGCATAGTTTACACACTTGATTGTTATGCACACTTCAACGGGAGGAAAACCATCCAACCATTCCAGAACAAAAGTAATAAAGCATAATATTGGTCCAATCAGTCATCAGCAAATGTTTGATAGGATTTCTGGCCACAAAATATCGTCTTTTTCTTGCCTGAGACAC
Source organism: Axinella damicornis (assembly GCA_963931865.1). Classification (NCBI taxonomy): domain Eukaryota; kingdom Metazoa; phylum Porifera; class Demospongiae; order Axinellida; family Axinellidae; genus Axinella; species Axinella damicornis. The sequence goes on along the minus strand of OZ007506.1, from coordinate 17,127,596 downwards.
ATATCCAAATCATCACCAGTAATACAACAACGATGCAGATAATTAAGAACCCTCCCACTGCGATTCCAACTATTGTCTCCAACGATAAACCCGAAGCTTGCTCATCTGGATTGAATTGTAGCTTCTTGTTAAACGTATCCAAGCTCCATGTAAAGTTTCCGCAAGTTCGCATGCCATTTGGAGGTGGGTTTTGCTGCTCTTGTGCTTCATTAATGACCAGGGCCATCCCTTCTAACTGGTGAGGTTCAATGTGGCAATGGAGGAACCAGAATCCAGGATTGTCCGAGATGAAGTGGATGACAACGTACCCCCCAGCTGGTAGGATGACTGTGTCCTTTCGTACCGTGTACTCATCGATTGTGAAATTGAGTTCACTCACATTCCGCCATTGAGGTTTGACGCAAAAGGCTGCAGTGCTTCCACTCCCACATTCAAGGTCATTTGTGGTAGCACTAAGCAGTCCATTGTCATCGTAATCACCATAGCCAATTGCTACAACATGGAAGCTATGCCCATGGAGATGCACGGGATGGGTGAATCTTCTACGGAGCAAAGAATTGCCTTTCGTGCTGACAACAAGCCTGGCAGTTTTCTTGTATGGTATATCGTGGATGTGAAGACAATGGCAGCCTTCATTACAGTCGTCTTCCAGGTTACACTCAAACGTCTTCCTGTCTCTGTTCAGCTCATCCTGTTGAGTCTGAAGTGCTGCTGATGGGAATATAAAATTCCTACCGTTGATCGTGCTAGTACGTTGGGGATTCTCAAACGCAAAATTAAAAATGTATTCTACATCAGCGTCAATAGAAGGCAGCTCTGAGTCTGGGGTGGGATTTAGTAGTCTCAGCTCGTGCACGTTAATGCAATCGATGTGATACGATTCATGGAATTTCTCAAAAGGGCAATTGACAGCAGTGCATGGATTGTCTGCAGAGCATCCCCTCGAGATATTAGTGATGTTACTATAGTCAAGAGAAGTAGGGGGAGGGGCACCTGAATAATGCAGAATTGCAAGTGCCTCATGCTCAAGAGACTCATATGGGGGAGGGATACTTGGAGGTCCACTTCTTGGTTCAGGGGAATTAAACTCAAGTGTTCGAGCTCTGATCCAGTAGTCTGGCTGTTCAGTTTGAACTGCACTGATAATGAAGTCATATCTCTCTCCAGTGTGGACTATGACAAAGTCTACTTCCACCGGTTGTATGAAGTAGCCATCGGTTGCAATCACAGTCAGCTTGTGGTTATCAATGGATATATTGTAGGCATACACAGATTGGGCACCAATGGCACGGAAACGATAGCTCTTTCCTTCACTAACTTCGAAAATGCTCAGTCTGGATTTACTAAAAGGGACATCAGGGTGCTTCCCTAAGCCATTTATCAGCCCAGACCAATATTTAATAATCCCTATTGCTGATCCATCGGGACCGAGAGTTGGTGTGTAAAAGTCATTTTCGCTGGTTGGGATTTCATCGATCAAACTATTTGAATCTGGAAAATAGCGGATTTTTGAGTGCACTTTGGCAAACAGGTCAATTGTTTCTTCTCGTTGCCAGTCCAGCAACGACATGGTGTGCTGCTCAGGCAAATCCTCAAACTCAATGCCCAGGTTGGCACTAGCATTTGTCCCCTCCATGACAATAAGACCTCCATAGAGCCCATCGGTTCGCTGAGCCCCACTGTGTGAGTGGTACCAGAATGAGCCAGGTGGATAGGCTCTAAAAATATAGCGGAATGATGACTTAGGCCCAATTGGGCATTGGGATATCAAGCCGATCCCATCCATCCAAGGAGTGTTGTGTTGGTGCATCCCGTGCCAGTGAATAGAGGTCCCTTCTGTTTCCAAATGGTTATTCACATCGGCAACAACCGTCTGATTCTCATGGACAATCAGAGTAGGTCCAGGTATGCGTCCATTTATGCCGATAAAGGAGCGGAATGTGCGTCCGTCGACAGTATTGACTGTAGTGCAAGTAGTGTCGGTACATGATTGACGATCTGGAGGCAGTGGAAGATGCTGTAGCTCTCCAGTAGTTTCATTGATGAAGTAGATCTTGCCTTGCGTACCGGGTGGAGTGTCAAGCTTGTACCGCGTAAATGTGAGAAGAGGTTCAATGTGAAGTTCAATTCGGCATACATCCACCTCCTTGGGACACCGACAGTACGTCATGAACTCATCACACGTGGCATCAGTGATGTTCTCCTGGCCTTGAACAATGGCGAAGGCCAACTGGAACACCAGTATGGCATGCAGAACAACCCTATACTTCAGATTGAGATACATGCCTTGGGATCTGCAGAGAGGGATGCACACACACAATCACACATCATTTGCTAATTTAACCATGGTATTGTATACATAATTGGATTCTCAGTATAAATGCTCCTCCATCTGATATTATTTCATGCTATTTTCTCCTGGCAGCAATATTTATCTACTCCCAATTGCCACAGAAAACTGTGCTATTGCATCAGACGTATACCATTACCATAATAATTCATTGTTAGGTGCATGTCTCTAATCACTGCAGGACTGGATTTTCCACTCCAGGAGAGTGAAACTGGAGTCAAACATTCAAGTTGATGAATCCAGTCCAGTGTTTAGAGACACCACACTTTTATGTTGTGATAGCTATCATGTGATACAACTGAGTCACAGCGATTGTGAATGGTGAAACCCAATTTACAAATAGCATGATGAAGAACACAATGGTAACAATAGTTTACTACATTGTTGTTCCACTGAGGTGCAATGACTTGACCTATATATGGTTAATCGTAGTGCAAACAGATAGCTTTTTTGGCAGGGGAGCATCAATAGGCCTTGACACATTATGTTTTTGCTCATTATTCTATTCTTTTATGCTCACCATTCAAGCCTATGATGCTTGTCAGAGTTGACCTATAATCTAGTCTCCATGATTACAGTTCAGTGGACGCACGAACTAAACAGCTATCTTTACGTTTTCTGATTGTACGCACAACAAAAGCGGAAATGTTTGATTGAAGATTTTTGCTGACTAAAATGCTTTGCGTGTGTGAACACTATTTCTTACCCTGAGTATTATATGTTCTTGGATTAGTATTCCGATGCTGGTTTCACAAAGTCAAAGCATGCAAAAACGTTTCACACCCACCTCCAGTTTATTCGCACTGATTTCATAACATATCTGTCATTTTATAATACATCATGTCTTCCAATGAATTAACATAACCTATGGGATCGTGCTGGTCTCTCGGCCACCTGTGCAGTATAGCTACATGCACCCAACAACAACAATTTACACCGTCTCGGCACCCTGCATGGTGCCAAGACAAAAAGATACGAGCCAGATGGTGGGAGCCATCGCATCTGCTGTTTGTTTTTTTTTCAGGCCAGGTAACTATTACATCGCCATAGCTACTAGCACCTAGTCTCCAGTCCAGACCCACACCTGGGAATACATGTAAACAGCACACTACAAGATGATGGTATCACTACCTCACAGGCTCACACCATGCTGAGGTGCTGTTGCAGGAGGCATGCACACAATATTATTATTCATAGTGCTTTTAAACTTTGCGACCTATAGCATGAATTCACATCCTGCAACGATTGATTGTGCATGATAAAGCAGTGGACTGTGGACCTTGAGTCCCATGCAGGTATTAGCTATTGTTGTAAACCACTCATGATATAAATTTAATGGTCCTGACAGTGAAGCTGTCTCAGCAAGGTATTATGACTACCATGCAGTGTCAACGCTTCAATGCATGCTTCAATCTGATAGGACTGTAAACTTTGCACCATTATGGCCTATGAATGTCACCAGGAGCTTATTGGCGCCTGATGTCACTACATCATCTATGATGTGTGATAGCAAATCTATGGGAGGCGAGCCTGTTGGGAGGCAAGCCTGTTGGGATGCGAGCCTGCATGTTGGGAGGCGAGCCTAAGCAAGACACATTACCCGAAAGACAATAATAACATTGATCACAAGACAAAATGCATGGATTAGAATGAAGCATCGAAGCCTGCGCAATGCAAGGTCCACGTCCATCACTGCATCATGCAGCATTCCTTTCTTGATGTGGTGATTAAGTAACAAGACCTTAAAATCTGACATCAGGGCATACATCCAGTACACTTGAAACTTTACAGTAATGTTGCGCGTAACTAATAAGCTATGCGTTTCATGTGCTTGAAAAAGTGGACAAACTAGTTTTTATCCGAAGGATTTAGTGATGTCCTATCATATTCCACCTCTAGAAAAAGCTAAGGAACAAGGAACTCAGTCCTGGTCCCATCCCATCCCTAAATTCTACATTGGGATGGGACTGAGGCTGGTTAATGCCATTTCTCCTTGTTTCTTAGAGTTGGGTCATCACTAGATCCTAACTTTTCAGAGAACATTTTTTCCTCTAGTTAGGTCTCCCCATGGGATAATTGCAATGTCAAATCTGCTGTGCTAGAACTGGAAACTCTGGGTTTAGGGTTATAGTTACATCAGACTCTGGGTTTAGGGTTAGTTACATCAAACTCTGACAAGCAGAGCACTTGGACTTAATTAATTAGTCAAAGTTGGTGCTAGTCCAGTGTTTAGGGGCATCCCCTTTATGTTTTAACTAACCCAGTTGTGATAGATGCAGTCTGTCATGTGATGTGATACATAGCTACAGCTGAACTGTGCATTGTGAATGGAGAGCCCCATTGTCTATATACAAATAGCATGATCAAGAGGATGATTATAACAATAGTTTACTACTGCGGCACCAAGTGCAATGTGGCTAATTGTAGCGCAAGCAGACATGCAGTTTCTAACAAGAGCATCATCATAGTTCTTTGCAGGGATAATATAGGCTAATCTGTCCACTCTCAAAATTATGCCAACCATCTTGTTTCTAAGAATGTGCCCAATCGCGTATACAAGGAATGGAGGTCTACATAGCTATAAGTCTATTGATCATCGGTCAACTGCAACTGGCCATGCAGCTCTATGAGACCATGCATGCATGGACTTTATAGAGGCACTAGATTCTACTGTGCATTCTACCATTTCTATAGAGTATAATACTTAATTGTTCTTGCATGCCGCGGCCGGATTATATAGTATCCCCATGTCTCGACGCTGGTTTAAATAATTATTTATGCAGAAATGTTTCACATCTACCTCCGGTTTAATTGTCGATAATTATAAGTTACATAATTATAACACGACTTACTTCGAGAAGCCTTGACTCCGCTTTCACGCCAGCTTCTCACCCATTGCGCAATTAAATACTTGGCCCGCTTTACATCCGGCGACAAAAGTGCAATTTAATTAGCGAGCCCGCGATTACGTTCACGTGAACATATTACAATACGTTCATATTCACGTGAACGTACGTATTACAATACGTTCATATATCATGGGAAGACCAGGACGTCTGAGAGTGGCGAGCAACTTGAGGAGACTATAGGCTGGAGCAAACCAGGGTGCATGGGAAGACCAGGACGTCTGAGAGTGGCAAGCAACTTGAGGAGGCTAGGTTGGAGCAAACCAGGTTGCATGGGGAGACCACAGCATCTGAGAGTGGCAAGCAACTTGAGGGAGGCTAGGATGGAGCAAAGCATTGTATGCTTCAAGTTATAGTTTACGGTACTAAAATGAAATAATATTATGCATTTCTGGTTTCGTTAAAACAACACTACCATTATTGTGGTAAACCCCTCAGGGGTAATCAAATCAAAGTCAAAAACATGCACATTTCTTTGCTGTATTTTATAGCAAGTTGTTCATGTACATAAGAGCTGATTGGAGCAAATGTCTGCACCTCCACTGATCACTGGACATTACACGCACTGGACACTTGAGTGGCAAACTGATCAGACACGACTGTCCTTAGTCTTTCAACTTCTGCCTGCAGCCTCCGCACCTGCTCCAACTGAGACTCGTACCCCCTCTCCCAAGCCAACTCAGCCTCTCCAGCAGAAGTACAACCTGTTGAGCAGGAGAGGGACGAGTGAACAGAGCAGACAATAGCACATCTTTCAAGCACGCAGAGCATTCTAACTAGAGCTCAATTAAAGTTTGACAATGGATCTGTCCCAACAAATGTGTGCGACCTCCATAAGAAACCGTTGATACAAGTCATGGATGCTCAAAGCCGGTACAGAACCCACAAGGAATCGGCCACCTTTGTTGAAGCTCAAAATAAGCACATGACCTTTGACCTCTCGGAAATCGAGGAGACAATGCCTCAACAGGCTAGGAAGCAACTTGAGACAGAGTTGGAAACAACCCTTCACAGCTTTGGTGACGTTTGCTGTCTGTGTACAGCTATTTTGGCCAGTCCATAGTCCAGCCAGTCCAGTCCAGAGTCCTAGATATCCGCTCGAGCTCTAGCCCATGTTTAGGCCAACCATCCAGTTATCCCACAAGGATTTCATAGCTCCTCTACGTATATTTATGTGGTCCAAAATGTGACCAATTGATCACTGCTGCTAGTCTATCTAGCCTGTCAGTTTGCTCCACCTAACTTCCTGCATAGCGAGAGAATGGTCCAGCTCGACAGACCAGAGCTGAAAATAACAATACTGCCAACTGGCCATTATCTGACCATTCCAAGAGAATGTCCTAGTCAACTTGCAGCACAAACAATCGGATGTTCAATCAAATTTCTACACGACCGATCAAACTTGTGCAACTAATTTCCATCTCTGATAGACTAGCACGGCTAGGTGCTACAACAAACCTCGGACACCAAGGACGAGTGAAGCACTGGGATTGCTTCCTTCCAGTATGGATGAGGAGAGGGTGATGAGGGAATCAAAGTCATCCACACAACTGGCCAGCTGGATGTAAGAGAAGCCAGCAATGAAGTAAAATGAGGTCTCATTAACTGCACATACAAAGTATACCATAAAACTCATTCAAGCACATGCTTTGTGCAACATTACCAAGTTGACGTATTGAACTGAACATTTGTAAGTGTAGTCCTCTCAGGTTGCCACCTATTGGGTTAATCTCTAGCCTTGTTCCCAGGCCTACCCCGTTTTCTGTTCTTTGGTTTGCATTGACAATAATACATGGAAGCAAAAGAGAGGCAAAACCGGGGAAGGCCTGGTATCATTCATCATGTGAGTGACGTCAGGTGGATGTGAGATGGACGTAGAGGGGGTATGGGGCCCGTAGTCGTTTCAGCATGTCCTGGATCAGTTCATCATCCAGTCGGCTAGGTTCAAACTCTCCGTGGCAAGTTGAGACTCTAGACTAGACGCTCTACACAACTTCGCCCGTCAGTGTTTAAACTTTTTTGTGGTTGGCCCCCCACGTACACCTGACATCATCCACGTGATAATACCAGGCTTTCCCCGCTTTTTGCAGCTCTTCCCCAGCTCTTCCCCATCCATGTATTACTGTCAACGCAAACCGAAGAACAGAAAACGGGGTGGGCCTGGGAATGAGCCTAGTAAATCATAAATGTCATTACCTACATGTACATGTCATTTCCAGACATGCCTCCCCCCCCCCCCCCCCCCCCCCCAACCCAGGGAGGGCTATGTAAGCATGGCATCCAACCAACAAATAGCAAGAACTGTTCTGAGCCCCAGTGCACCTATGCACAATGCATCATCACTACGTCACCCACGCACCCCCATGCTCTCCCCTCTCTTCCATACTGCAAGTTATGAAAAGCTAGGTGGGGGGCCTGGGAACAAGACTGGGTCAGGCATACATGTATAATGTTACAGTAGCTGCGCTGCTGAATCCCAAATTCAATATGTGCTCAATACACATCCTCAGCGTGATTTTCTTCGAAGGGGACAGTAAGCCGTCGGTCCCGGGAGGCCTGAGCTTCATGGTTTAAATAGGCTCTTGCCTTCTCCAGGCCCTCGTTAGCCACCATTGTGTGGTATACCCCTCATGGGTAACAAACATAAATACTCATTCCCAGGTGTGGCGAGGCTTAGGAACAAGGCTAGAGATAGAGAGTAGGACTACCATATATGTACATTTGTGCTGCTATTTCTTTTTACGGAAGATTTGAACCTCCAGAATCCCACAGAAATTATTGCCTAATGATGCTAGAAAAAAAAAAAGAATGTCTGCACACCTCCACAGCTAGCTGCTGAGCAGCAGCACTCTGTGCCTCTGATATGGACACTGCTACCCTGGTTGCCTGCAGAGGAGAAAACACAAGTCAAATAAACGCAAGCACACTTCGACACAGTGTCACATTATAAGTGCTAAGGGCGCACCAATACTAGCACCAATATCGATTCATTGCGGCCATTCTGATACCTGGGGAAAATTTACTCTCCAAAATTTAATGTTTAAATAAACATGAGTTTGATGCTTTAGTAGTATGGTTGTTTAGTTACATGCAAGCAAGGCAATGTTACACTACTAATTGCTCCATCTTCAAATCTAATGTTTGCTCACTATGAAAGGCACACAAACATTTTGATTACACCATCAAGATTGCTGTTGTGTGCACTGCCGAAAGATTAACCTTAGTAGTGAAGTTGCGAGTGCTTTTGTTATCCCATTGGTCACCATTGCTCACTCATGTAATGTGTGTGTTCATTGGAACAAGCTGTAATCTAGCTGTCTACATGCAGTATGTGGACGCTACTTTCATAGCAGGACTGACCTCCGATGTGGTCTCCTGTAGGGTGACGTTCTTCTCAACCAGCTCCTGGTTCTGACCCACCAGCTGAGGAGGGAAGGGAGAATGGGAGTGTGAGGAAGGGAGAGTGGGTATGAGGAGGGTGTGAGAAGGGTGAAGGGTGTGAGAGGGGAGAAGGGTGTGAGAGAGGGAGAGGGGTGAGAGAGGGAGAGGGAAGATGGGTGTGAGGGGGAAGGGGTGTGAGGGAGGGGAAAAGGGGTGTGCGGGGAGGGAGGGAGAGGGACGTGAGGGGGGGAGGTGGATGTGAGGGATGAGAAAGGGAGGGGAAAAGGGTGTAGCGGAGGGAGAGGGATGTGAGGGGAGGGGTGTGATGAGAGGGAGAGGGGTGTGAGGGAAGGAGGGGTATGAGGGGTGTGACAGAGGTAGGGAAAGTGGTGTGAGGGAGGGAGAGGGGTTGAGGTATGAAGGAGAGGGAGGGGAGAGGAGTGTAAGGTAAGGGGGAGAATAGTCACTGGGAGAAGAGGATGTGAAGGATAAGGACGGAAAGTGAGAAGGGGATACAACCTATAAGACAAGTTCCCCACCTCCTTGACAGATGTCTTTAGGTCTCCTATGGTTCCTTGGCTGAGCTGCAGCTCGCTGTTCAGAGCAATCATAGCATCCTGGAAACAAACAAACAAAGATTGGAGTTACATATACTACACTCCTGGTAAGGGAAAACTGTCCTTAGTAGTGTAAGGCTTTAGTACTCAGAAAAGGCATGCAAACTACATGTACACCAACATCATTGCTGCTGTGCACTGACTCAAATCACCTTCATGGTGAACTTATGGCTGATTTGGTCTTCAACTGTAGTTGCAATTGACTGACCTGCTCACTTGGACCATCATACATGCACATGTAGGCAGAACATGCACACATGTAGGCAGAACATGTACACATGTAGGCAGAACATGCACACATGTAGGCAGAACATGCACACATGTAGGCAGAACATGTACACATGTAGGCAGAACATGCACACATGTAGGCAGTACATGTACACATGTAGGCAGAACATGTACACATGTAGGCAGTACATGCACACATGTAGGCAGAACATGTACACATGTAGGCAGAACATGCACACATGTAGGCAGAACATGTACACATGTAGGCAGAACATGCACACATGTAGGCAGAACATGCACACATGTAGGCAGAACATGCACACATGTAGGCAGAACATGCACACATGTAGGCAGAACATGTACACATGTAGGCAGAACATGTACACATGTAGGCAGAACATGTACACATGTAGGCAGAACATGTACACATGTAGGCAGAACATGTACACATGTAGGCAGAACATGTACACATGTAGGCAGAACATGTACACATGTAGGCAGAACATGCACACATGTAGGCAGAACATGTACACATGTAGGCAGAACATGCACACATGTAGGCAGAACATGCACACATGTAGGCAGAACATGCACACATGTAGGCAGAACATGTACACATGTAGGCAGAACATGCACACGTAGGCAGAACATGCACACATGTAGGCAGAACATGCACACATGTAGGCAGAACATGTACACATGTAGGCAGAACATGTACACATGTAGGCAGAACATGTACACATGTAGGCAGAACATGTACACATGTAGGCAGAACATGTACACATGTAGGCAGAACATGTACACATGTAGGCAGAACATGTACACATGTAGGCAGAACATGCACACATGTAGGCAGAACATGTACACATGTAGGCAGAACATGTACACATGTAGGCAGAACATGTACACATGTAGGCAGAACATGTACACATGTAGGCAGTACATGTACTTGAACATGAGGTACAACTGTACACAGATTCTCATGTCATCATATCCCATATTATAACAAAGGAAAAGAGGTCTCGCTTGGGACAACGTACCGAGTTTTTCATCAGCTGTGCCTCCAGTAGTCGCACCCTCTTGCCCAGTGCCTTGTGCTGGCTCCTCAGTTTCGCAGTGGCCTCTATGAACCGCTCCTTGTGACGATCCCGCATCGCTTGAAGCTCATGCCGCCGTTGCTCACCAGCCTGAAATACCAACTGTGGATGCAAGAGTGTACATGACTACAGGTATGTGCAGAAGTGAAGAGTTGGGAATCCGGACATCCCTCCAGCCATTCTCTCACACACAGACTCTTGAGAGCATGTAGGGAGGGACTGGCAGCCGACAGTGCAGACCTCCTCCCACCCTCTAGCCTCAGTCCCAGGCCCTCTCCTCCTACATTGTATAACTTCAACCACACAACTCAGAGATACTTTGGGATCCTAAAATCTGTCCTTGGTGGCCTGTACCCTTTGCACTTTCGCACTTTGGTTACTTAGCAACCACTTGACTAGGAGGCTTCACAGGCTTCCACAGCAGGTCAGTGCTACGGATACATGTACTGTACCTTATGCATTCTCCTGCACTCCCTCACAAGCCGGTGGTTCTCCGGCTCCAACCTGGCAATCTTCTCTTCATCCACCTCCAGCTTTGACCTGCAGGGGAAGTAACATCACATGAACCAGTCAATCTACCGCATACGAGACGTGCAGGGGAAGCAACACCACATGATCCATACACGTGTACATGTACAGTACCTACATACATTTGTACAAGTGTACCTAACACTACATGAACCAGTCAATGTACCGCACATGCAGTACATTCATGGCCAGTAATACCACATGAACCGTTCAATCTACTGGGTTGAGCTCCCACACCAGGCTAATTATGTAGGTCATGTAGCTAAGGTGGTACACTGTAGCTAAGGTGGTAGCTAAGGTGGTAGCTAAGGTGGTAGCTAAGCAGCATAATGCTTGTTACTACTAGCCTAAGTGACCCATACTACTAGCCACAGCGAAAACAACAGTGGATATTCAGACACTACTATATAGCTTAGGCCCTATCTCATCATCAAAAGAGAAGTTGTAAATGTCTAACAGTTTACCTTGTTTCTTGCAGTTCCTGCTGTACGCTGGCAATCTCTCTTTCAAGTTGACTCAACAGCTCATCCTAGGAAGAAAGTAGGAGTACCGACATGAACGTACACATCACCCTGTCCGCATGTGTCCCATCGTACAAATCACCCCATCCCCATGTGTCCCATCATCCCTGTCCCCATGTGTCCCGTCGTACACAACACCGTCCCCATGTGTCCCATCGTACACATCACCCTGTCCCCATGTCCCATCGTACACATCACCCTGTCCCCATGTCCCATCGTACACATCACCCTGTCCCCATGTGTCCCGTCGTACACAACACCGTCCCCATGTGTCCCATCGTACACATCACCCTGTCCCCATGTCCCATCGTACACATCACCCTGTCCCCATGTGTCCCATCGTACACATCACCCTGTCCCCATGTCCCATCGTACACATCACCCTGTCCCCATGTCCCATCGTACACATCACCCTGTCCCCATGTGTCCCATTGAATATTATCACCCTGTCCCCATGTGTCCCATCGTACATATCACCCTGTCCCCATACCCTGTCCCCACGTGTCCCACTGAACACATCACCCTGTCCCCATGTCCCATCGTACATATCACCCTGTCCCCATGTGTCCCATCGTACATATCACCCTGTCCCCATGTCCCATCGTACACATCACCCTGTCCCCATGTGTCCCATCGTACACATCACACCGTCCCCATGTGTCCCATCGTACACATCACCCCGTCCCCATGTGTCCCGTCGTATACATCACCCCGTCCCCATGTGTCCCATTGTACACACCACCCTGTCCCCATGTGTCCCGATGTACAAATCACCCTGTCCCAATGTGTCCCATTGTACACATCACCCTGTCCCCACGTGTCCTACTGAACACATCACCCTGTCCCCATGTGTCCCGTCATACACATCACCTTGTCCCAATGTGTCCCATCGTACACACCACCCTGTCCTCATGTGTCCCATCGTACACATCACCCTGTCCCCATGTCTCTAGTGCAGGTTTCTAGCTCACTTGTAGGTGCACAATACACTGTTTTACTATCAGGTACAGTACAGAGCCGTGTGAACCGTAAAGCTGAGGGAAGGTTGCTACTGTGGCAACTCTAGAAGTAGCCTCGTTCCCAGGCCACCTGGGAGGGAAAGAGGCTACTCTAGGAGTTAAACTGCCACAGTCAATAGACTGCAAGATGTTTTGGTCTTGGATGTTTATTTGATTCAAGCTAGATACATCTCAGTCCATTGATGATAACGGGTATGACATGTCACCTTGCGGTGTAGGGACGGAAGTGCGTCCTCCAGGATTGCTTCCTTCTCCCTGAGCCGGCTGGTCACATCCTCACCCCGCACCCTCAGGTCCCGAACCTGCAGTGAGGGAGTGAGAAGATCAGCTACATGTAGAATGATTAAAATAAGAACAGAAGTAGTCAACAGAGTTCAGGTGAAGGAAAGACAGCACGGAGGGACACAGTGTGCATGGGAGTAGCTACATGTATCTGGCGTGGGTAGACTGTGAGTACGAAACTAAGAAAACATTTCTAAAAACAAACCCTGCCCACACTGATAACAATTAGCCCTAAACCTTGACTATACCCCTAACATAATTACCGAGGCGGTAAAACCTATGTTCCCAGGTATCCGTCATTTGCTTGCTATACAGAAAGCGGGTAGAGCCTGTTACATACGTCACATGAGCAGTGTAGGGTAGGAAGGATGGGGTTGATTGCGTGTGGGGACTCAGGGCTCAGAACAGCCAGAAGAACAAAGGTACAGGTAGCCAGCCGGTAGCTTTCGACACACAACTGGTCAGTGACGAGTGACCCAAGGACTGAACAGGTACAGTGTAGTTGCAAAATGAAACTGTTACCTTTCATTGCTAGGATTTCAATCTGTACATGTACACTGTACGTGTACATGTGCGTCACTCATACACAAGGACGTCCAGTTTTAGGGCTTGAATGATCTGGTCGACTAATCGACTGAACTAAGGATGTTGACTACATTTCTTGCACGTGGAGAGGGCCAGCCTTACTCCATAGCATGCCATTCTCTCATTCCTCAATTAGTACATAATTAGTCAACTAGGAATTACCTAGTTGTTATAGAGCCCTATCCAGATGGCTATCATTCCAAAGTCAAGGTTGAGTGGGTGTGCTAGAGGTTCAGTGAGTGTGCCTACCTGTTCCTGCAAGGCCTGATGTTCCTCCATGGTGGGCATGTTCCCGAGGTAGTCGTTCAGTCTGGCTATGTGCTCACTGCGGGAGGAACCATACAAACCACACGTTTTAATATGATACTCCCCTTACATGCACATGAAGTTGCTAACATACATGTAGTCTCGGTACCAGACCCTCCTCCATGTGCGAGGGTCTGGTACCGAGACTATTGCTAACACAAACAACTCTGATAGCCACTTCCCAGCCCCAAAACTGCTCACTTGAGCTCGTAGTTCTTGGAATTGACCTCGGCCATGTTGTCATCCAGTTGCTTCAGAAGGTCGGTCTTGCTGTGCACCTGGTCAAAAAGAGTTATCTCTGACACACATCCATGTACGTAATGCACACAATTCCAAATGTAGAGATGGTGCTAGCTCCCACCTCACTAGCCTCGTTCCCAGGCAGAACAAGGTTCCCACCTCACTAGCCTCGTTCCCAGGCGGAACGAGGCTCCCACCTCACTAGCCTCGTTCCCAGGCGGAACGAGGCTCCTACCTCACTAGCCTCCTTCCCAGGCGGAACGAGGCTTCCACCTCACTAGCCTCGTTCCCAGGCGGAACGAGGCTCCCACCTCACTAGCCTCCTTCCCAGGCGGAACGAGGCTCCCACCTCACTAGCCTCCTTCCCAGGCGGAACGAGGCTCCCACCTCACTAGCCTCGTTCCCAGGCGGAACGAGGCTCCCACCTCACTAGCCTCGTTCCCAGGCGGAACGAGGCTCCCATCTCACTAGCCTCGTTCCCAGGCGGAACGAGGCTCCCACCTCACTAGCCTCGTTCCCAGGCGGAACGAGGCTCCCACCTCACTAGCCTCGTTCCCAGGTGGAATGAGGCTCCCACCTCACTAGCCTCGTTCCCAGGTGGAATGAGGCTCTCACCTCACTAGCCTCGTTCCCGGGCGGAATGAGGCTCCCACCTCACTAGCCTCGTTCCCAGGTGGAACGAGGCTCCCACCTCACTAGCCTCGTTCCCAGGCGGAACGAGGCTCCCACCTCACTAGCCTCATTCCCAGGTGGAACAAGGCTCCCACCTCACCTTTCCCTTCAGGCTGAATATCTCTCTGTCGGCCTGCTCGGAACGCTCTGCAAACTCAGACTTCACCCTCTGAAGCTCGTACTCTGTGGCACTGAATGTAGCGGAGGGTGAGCAGAATCAACAAGGCCTCGTGTCATCTCCAAGCAGACGCTCCTTTAAAGAGGCCTGCTGTGATCGTGGCACCCCTACAGGACTTGGTATACCACGCTTAACACAAAGGAGGGACAGTGAAACTATCTTGGCATACCACAAAGAGGACAGTGTAGACTTCTCGTTCAATTTCTGAAACACAACTTGTAAATATCTACTGCCAGCAAAGGATTTCATATTATGGTCATGGCTGAATCCAATTGTGCAACCCTCTGAAACAATATCATAGCCGACCCACTCACTCTAGTTTCTTTGACAGCTGGTCAATCCATGTGTTCTTGGTTCCTATTGTCCCGGATAGCTCTGCCTTCAGGGATGCATTGCTGGACTCCAGCTCCTGGGGATACAATCACACAGTTTAGTCACATGATGTCTGACCAATCATGCTTCCTAAATCACATCACGTGACAAGGCCTTTTAGTATCACTCATTCAGTATTGTCATTAAAACGGTAAGGTTCTCAAACATAGTGCCCCCTCCCTCCCCCCCCCCCCCCCCCCCCCCCCTCCTCCCCCTTTCCCCTTTCCCCCCTTCCCCCCCTCCCCCCCTCCCCCCCTCCCCCCTTCCCCCCTCCCGCCCACCCCCCTACACCCCCCACAGCCCAATAAATAAAGTGCAGGCAAGTGCCACACCCACCTGATCGTCGAGCCCTACGAACCTAAAGGAACCCTGCCTATTACTGTTTATACCTCACCCTGAGTCTGGCAGTAAGGGCTGTGCCTCCCTCCTCCTGCACCTTGGTGCTGGCGAGCTGGTGGAGACGAGCCTCCCCCTCCCTCACCTCTTGCTGCAGGCGGGAGATCGTCTGCTTCTGCCTGTGTGTGTGTGTGTGTTATGTGCAGGCATGTTGCAAGTTAGTCTCGGTACCAGGTATGGGAGTCTGCACACTTGCAACTAGTCTCGGAACCAGACTCCCAACCCAAGCTGGTTCCGAGACTAGTTGCAAGTGTACAGTGTGCACATACATGTGAGTGGGTGCATGTGAGTGTGTGCACGTGAGTGTGTGCATGTGAGTGTGTGCATGTGAGTGTGTGCATGTGAGTGTGTGTGCACAGTATAGTAAGAGTATACTGACACTGTGTACTGAGTTTACATGTGCACATCACATTGTACATGAGTATATTTGTTGGATGATTGTGCGAGTGCATACGCCTGTCATGTACTTGTGGCATACATAAGTAGTCCTGTGATGCAGTTGTAACAATGCCTCGTCATTCACTTGATTATCAGCATGTGAGTTGGGGGAAGATGCAAGACCAGGCAAATCAGCATCCGGGAGGATATGCAGAGCTACTAAAGCTTACGTCGCAGTTACACCGTACACATGCTACACTGTAAATCCTCCCAGGGTGTGCTTCCGATTTTCATTCAAAACTGTTAGACAAAATCTGTGAGGAAAGTCTTTGAGGAGAGCCTAGGTACAAAACTTGGGGGGATGAAATATGAAACACTGATCAGGTCGTGCACCCTTGACAACTGTGATCAGGTCGTGCACCCTTGACAACTGTGATCAGGTCGTGCACCCTTGACAACTGTGATCAGGTCGTGCACCCTTGACAACTCTGATCAGGTCGTGCACCCTTGACAACTCTGGCATGACCATGAAACAACCTCACAACAGCTGGTGCATACGGTATTACCCTAGCCTCGTTCCCAGGCCACATGGGAGTGGCCTGGGAATGAGGCTAGTGCTTACCCTTGCAGACCACAACAATCACATGTATACTGTATGAGTCACAATGAGTGACACTAAAATTGTACGTCACCTGTCGATGAGTTGGTTCTTCTGCACCATGATGCGGTCCTTGGTCTCAATGAGAGTCTTCCACTTCTTAGCTGAGCCTGGGAGGTCACCTGAGCTCACACGATAATCCAGTGCTGTGGGAACACCCTCCTCAATCACCGTCGGTGCCTGAGTGAGCGACTTGGTCAGTTTCTTAATGCGGTCTTTCTCCTCCCCCTCGTACCATGCCGGCAGAGTAGAGTCAGTTTCCTCGGTCACGGCTCCTTCAGAAGACTTCAACACAATGTGGGAGCCATCACTGGCCATTTTCTGGGTTGATGACTTGGATTCTGAGGGTTTTGACGTTGTACCTAGCAATGGGGCTACGTAGGCCATGGGTGGCTGGGGGGCTCCACCGACGAAGGAGTGCATGGAGAGTAAACCAGAGGTAGTCCTGATGTCCATCGAGGAGTGGCGAAGGGGGGCACTTGATCCTGTACCGGATTTGTGAACCTGCCGGTCACTCAATGAGCGCCTCATCGGATGCTGCTGTGCATGCGAGTGATCTGCATGGGTCTGCTTGGGGTCAGAGTGTTGTAGTCTTGTGTGCAGGTGTGGGTTGCTCAATGCTGTACGACTGTCGCTTCCTTCATGGTGTGTAACCCTTGGCGCTGATGGCACATGGCCATCCGTACCAGTAGCTGTCACAGTGTGTGTGCGGGAGTGTGTTGGTCCCCCAGAAGAATGATGTGATTGTCTGATTTTGCCAACGCTCGAGTTAGGGACAGAGTGCCTGTGTGCAGATGACTTAGGTGGGTAGGTATTGGGATGGGCATGTGAGGGGGTGCGAGAGGGAGTGGGG
Source organism: Axinella damicornis (assembly GCA_963931865.1). NCBI lineage: Eukaryota > Metazoa > Porifera > Demospongiae > Axinellida > Axinellidae > Axinella > Axinella damicornis. Next base: position 17,110,029 of record OZ007506.1, on the reverse strand, counting down.
ATGGCCGCGAGGGGTTGCCATGAGACATCGTGAGGGATTGTACCACTTTCGCTGGTGGTCAGCTCTCCCACAGCTGTTGTGGTGTCTTGGAGTAGGGCAGAAAACTGCCGGCCATCTGTACACACATAACAAGTGCAGACAGGGAGAACTGTATTAATAGATGATACACCCTTCATTTAGCCTCGTTCCCAGGTCCGAGACGGGAACGAGGCTAACCCTTCACTGTACTATGCGCACTGAACCATACATGATACACCAGCCAGCCAGTTAAGGAAAACTTTGCTGCCTCGAAAGGGCGCCAAATGCTGTACTAACAGTGAAGGAGAGATTTGATTCTGTATAAGCACAGAGTTTTCTCGGCACCCACATGTACACCTACAGGTCTCTTTCTATGCAGGTACTGACTCCACAAAAATCAGTGATACATGTACATGTGTACAAATCACCAGCACATGTAGTACAAGCAAATAGGAAGACTGTCTACATTCACCCTAACTATGATATCATTCACATGATAACAATGCTACCGCTCTATCCACACTACTGGGTAACAGTGAAGTTGGTGGTGGCCTAGTGCAAGACATTGCTTGTGGCCATGTGGTCAAAGCATTCAACAATGGAACAATGCGGACCAAAAGTCACAGATTCAAAGCCTTCACAGGTGAAGTGTTTTCTATCCTTTGAGAAACCAGTCAATGCCTTAAGGGGCAATCACCTTACACTGAACTGAAACAAAACTGGTTCCTCTATAGAGCATACATGTACATGAAGCTGTATCTCGTACATGTACATTACCAAATACTGACTGGCACACATACCAGTCTCATTATCGTCATAGCAACCTGGAATGGAAACCGCAGAACTGCACAGCCCAATACAATATGGAGTCTCGTACATCATACATCCTAATATTACACACTAGCAGGACCCTGCACTATGGGCAGTGTCTAGCAATGGAATGTTCAACCCGGCCAGCCCAACCAGCATGCCCACCTCCTCAGCGCACCAGACGGTAGTGTTGCAACCTGTGCCACTACGGCGATCGCGTATTACAAAACAGCTACACTGTAGGGTCTGTCAATGTAACTACTGTGCATGCTCAGAAGCATGACAAACTGGTTTCATACATACAGTAGTGCGTGCGCCTCATAATGCTTGCACAATCATGGAATGTAAAATGGTTTATTCATGCCTTACTCCCTCGCCCTCGGGACTTTTGAGTAACACTATCAATGCCATGCCATAATTATAGTTTCTATTACAGCCATTGATGGTATTCAAAAATCATAAAACCCTCTCGTATTCTTGTTTCGGCCTTGTAAAGATGCTTATTTATACTCACCAATGGCAGTTAAAACCACCGTAACCAGGAATCTATGGTTTACTCACACTCAGCCAGGCTGTGTGCCTCAAGCTTGGGTAGTTTAGGCAGGGTTTTTTTTGTACATGACTGTTTATGGGTTCGTTGACTAGTGTATAAGTCTTGTACAAATCACTTCACTAGACACGCATCCTCTCACCCTTCAACAACCCCAGACTTGCACAAACTCTTTTATTTCTCCACCCCAAAGAAACGTTTATCTCTATAATTTGGGGTACATTATACTAGCTGTTTTGTGTACCAATGCATAAGGTAAGATAAACGTTCCACAGAAAAAAACAAAGTTTACAGAAACACAAAGCCTACGGTTTAACTATTTCCATGGGTGATCACAACAGGGACCGTGATTATATTGTCAGACCACAGAAAGCAGAAACTTGAACTTTTGTTAACAGTATTCAGCATCCATTGCTTTACCTGAGTGGTTTCTGAACCAGTCCTATCCAAACTCGTGAGCAGTTTATGGTTTGCAGTACAGTAATGGTTAAGAATATGTATGTATGGTGAGCCATGAGCTGTAGCCACTTACGAGCAGGGCTATTGCTGTAGGGACGAGCTGGTGGATGCACTCACAGTCAGCTGAACTATGTGCACGAGGCGAGAACAAGCCAGACCTGACATATCCGTCTGAGAAGTGAGTTTGCCCTACCAGTTCTACTAATGGTACAAGGAGAGTGCCATTGCTACCATAAACTTCCCATTCCCAGTACAGTAGAGCCGCCAGACGAGCAATTGCCGGGTCTTACCAATTACTGTGCCCTCATTAAAACCTGGAGCGGACTGGACCGGCCCAGAAGTGAAGTAGCATTAAATGGCTAAGACGATTTATTTTTGCGCGGAACTTCAAATAAAGGAACCTATTAACAGGCAACTGCGCTGCTGGTGGTGAAGTTTCTGAAGTAGCTTCAGCAAATGTAGTGTCTGAATCACTTACATGCACAAGTGTATATAGCAATTTTGCCAAGCGGAGCATGGGTGAGTCCATCACCGACTGTAGTATGCTCTTTGTAGTACAGATTACTCAGAGCAATCACTTTGCTCGACTCTTCAACGTCCATGGGACTGTACAACGCCAACAGCGACTGCCTGGTTGCCGTCTTCAAGTCACCGTTTGGTTAATCCTGTCAGCAGACTCTGTACCCAAACTAACTGCACGATGGCAGTTGTGGCTGCCTCGCTAGCACTCTCCAAAAGTACATGTACACTGTACGTACTGTGCAACTCGCGAGACTAAACCAGTCTTTGATTTCCTTGTCAGGCTACTTCATGCTCCAAACTACAGTCAACTACTATAACATTTCTCAACACCAGGACCGAAATAGAGGGATACATTTTCTGCAAGGAGGTTTCCCCATTATAGGGTTAGGGCTAATTAGGGTTAGGCTTGAGATAATGATTATACTCCCTCCCACCCCCTTCCTCACTCTCCCTTCACTCTCCTTATCCTTCCTTATCCACCTTCTTCAATCCCCCCTACATGTCGCAACATTAACTGCTACTTCGGGTCTGGGTTTCAACAAGGTCCCTACAGTTGGGCACCGTCCACTACCCTCTGTGTACTGACATCATGCACATGACCCATCCCATAGTCGATTTCCATTGCATTTCAACAAAGCGTATTGCGTGAATTTTCACGGAAACGGTGTTCTGCAAATATGACACTCACACAAAGTGCATGCATAGCTTCCGGACTCTTGCGTATTCCGGCTGTGTCATTTCCGTGAAGCTCCACCGACAGAAAGTTCTTGCCATACATGGTCACACAACACACAATGTTCAAATGCAATGGAAATCGATTGCACTAGGCCTTCTCCTTCCGTATTTTGCATTATGCAAAGACTGGAGTTGGTGAAAGCCTGGGAAGCTGCCAAATATTCAGTGCGGATGAGGATAAAGAAACACAGAAACCAGGTTTCATCACAAATTGGATTCATGGGAGTCCTTTACTAAGGGGAAGACATGGCTATAAGCTTTATCATACCTGGTTGTCTGGTGGCGGGTTCCCCTAGCGCTCCCTTGTGGAGGAAGGCTGTCCGCGCCTTGGAGGAGAGTGGGGGAGGCGTGGACCACTCGGTCACAGGACGGCCATAGAGGTACGACTTAGAAGAAGACATCATGAAGTCCGTCGCGCGCTCGTAAGCTCCTGGCACATGGCGACTATGTTTTTAAACTCGTGTGTGACCCCTCCCACGCGCATCATGAATTATTGGTCATGTGACATCCGGATACCCCAAGCCCAAATGCACAGTCAGCACAGCAGCGCAGCAGGAGATCTCACGGCGTTCTTTGCAGCGGAGGTTGATCTTGGAATTGTAGGTTGATTGACTAGCTGCCTTGTTCACTAAGATACAAAAAGGGACTAAAAACTATTGCCTCAGTGAATCTGCCGAAGATATATGTTTGTGCATTAGTGCAGAATTCTGGAAATGGGCTATTCCAGTTGTACACCCCCTGCAGAGGACCGTTAATTACGTCCCATGGGGGGTGTAGTCAAGTAATTGCGCCCTAGAGGGTAAAAATGCTAGAATGATAGTGTCCTGGGGGGTGTGAATGGCAGATTAATTGTGTCCCAGGAGGGCTATATTGCTGTCCTAGGGGGGGGAACTAAATCTCTTCCTCTGCAGGGGGTGTACGACTATTTAATGGAATACCCCAATGTGGTTGAGAGCCTTGCATGGAATTATCAGGGATCCCCCCATTAGATGGTTTAGTTATTTCTTTGTGCTCTGTGGTACATGTACATCATGTGCACAATCTATCCCCCCGCAGGTGCTGCTAAGGTAACATGCTCAGAAATTGATCACAAGATGATGCGCTTTCGTCAGCTTGGTAGTACGGACATGAGAGTCTCCATTCTGGGGATGGGAGGGTCAGGGTTTGGGAACGTGTACGGCAAATACAGTGAAGAGGAGGCGAAACGTGCAGTACGATATTCAATTGACAAAGGTATCAACTATTTTGACACCGCTGTCTGGTATGGTCAAGGGAAGTCTGAGTCGTTCCTTGGTAGAGCCCTCAATGGAATTCCAAGAAGTGCATTCTACATTGGCACAAAGGTCGGTCGATATGAGCGAGATGTTCAAAAAATGTTTGATTTCTCGGCACAAAAGGTGATTAGCAGTGCCCAGGAGAGTCTGAAGCGTCTCCAACTCCAATATGTGGACATTCTACAAGTGCACGATGTTGAATTTGCTCCCTCTCTCGACGTGATCATTGACGAAACCCTACCAGCACTGCAGAAGCTTAAGGAGCAGGGGCTTTGCAGGTACATTGGTATCACAGGCTACCCACTGGGTCCACTCAAGGAAATTATCAAATGCAGCCCTGTGAAGGTTGATAGCGTTTTGACGTACTGTCGTTTGACCTTAAATGACTCTTCTCTCAGAAGCGATTTTGAGTTCTTCCGATCAAAAGGTGTTCCAATCATCAATGCAAGCCCGGTGAGCATGGGGTTGCTGACGAAGGTAGGAGTACAGGATTGGCACCCTGCCGGCAAGGAGATTAGGGAGGCATGTTCGGCGGCACTCCGCTACTGTGAGGACCAGGGAGTAGACATTGGACGTCTTGCAGTCAACTACTCTACCAGTTTTGAAGAGGTACAGCATATACATAGCTACTGAGTTCCGAGGCCTGAGTGTGGCCTATTGTTGTAATACAAAAGGTGCTTCGTTTTGACTGGAGTTCATAGCATGTAACATAGGGGTGATTGTTGTCATTATTTCTACATAGCCGGCCATAGTTGTAATCCTACCCGACACCCAAAGATGATAATAGGGAACAGCTAGTGAACATAACAACAATGGGTAGCCTAGATCGTTTCCTCGTTGCCTATACCTAGTCCTCATCTGTAGAACGAGGGAGGGGCCCTGACTGCATGAATTCACGTTTTGCATCCCTGGTGTCCTGAGCAACATGCAGTTATGATGGCCTCCAGCCCTTGTTTGGACACTGTTTGCAAGCAAGGCCCTCCAGGTCCTTTAGAGGGACACCCCAATCCCTACCTATATCGGTAGGCAATGCATGACATCACTCATATGATGCGTAATGGCCATGCAGGCCTTCCCTCTCTGGTTTTGAATGCTGCAAGCAATAAAAACTGCATGGTAGACAGGCCTGGGAATGAAACTAAGCGAACATACCTACTCGTCCTCCTCCTCCTCCCCTTCTTCCCTCTCCCCTCCTTGTTCCCTTCTTCCCTCTCCCCTCGTTCCCTCTCCCCTCCTTCCCTCTCCCCTGGGCTCCATCCTCCCATAAAGGGCTGAGCAATATCTACTATTGAACATCATCCATGCTATATGTATCATGACGTAGTGGACATACTGGCAACACGAAATTAATACGAGCAGTTACACTGGCTCTTCTCTTAACGTTACACTGAATTGTGCGTAATTTTGTCTACTGGGTATCAACAATTGACCTACACCTCTCCCCTCTTGTAACTTCCTACCCAGGCCGCTACCACCCTGGTGAGCATGAACGACACTGCCATGCTGGACATGAACATTGATGCAGTGTGCAGACCCCTCACAGAGAAGGAGAGAGAGGTCAGGGAGTACGTCATCAGTCACTATTTCGAGCCCCTCAAACAGAACCACTGGGAGGAGGTTGAAGTACCGCAGTACTGGGAAGAGATGAAGGCTGCCAACTAACATGTGTTGAACACATGTATTTCGTAACAGGTCATACATACCATATGTCACTATAAACGTCTTCACTTCTTAGCATTTCATTGTTGGTACTAGGTTTGTAGAGTTCTGTGTAATGTTGGAATACCATAGCACGTTGAAGATTTCAAAGGCTTTCAGATGCGTATGTGTAGTGTATAATTCCCAAGCTGGTTTTGTACTTGTGAGTCACAAAAGGTGGGTAGATAACCAAGTTTTGTACTATCACTAGTTTGCAGTAGATCTCTGCGTGCAGTACATTTCACTTTTGCTGCAATGGTAAATCTTGAGCTAATCACTATAGCTAATGTGCAGGAACTATCCATGCAGACCTTGTAGTGGCCATTCCGCCAGTCTTCAGCATATGCTGCTAAAATGTAGCATTGTTCCTAGGCCGTCTCCTGCACCATTTTTAGTCGCATACGTGACCTTTGAACTGCCCAACCAAAAAGCGGTTCAAAGGTCATGTATGCGGCTAAAAACAGAGTGGGAGACGGCCTGGCAACAAGGCTACCAATTATTGGGTGTTCTAGTACTGTTATGTATACGTAAGCCTTTGGGTGTTCACATGCACTTTAGGGCAGATATAATTTTTATAGCACCCCATGCTTTTTTCAATTGAGAAATGAGGGGTGCATGGTATTATGTCTGTCATGAAGCCAGTCGACCATGAACACCCAACCGTGTAACTAGAGCACCCCATTTCCTGCATGTGCCCCAGAATAAAGATAAAGTTTCTGGACAGTGGACAATGTATTTTACCCCCTCCGCTTGTTGATACAAGTTGTGGTCACAATTAATAATTATGTGGTTGGTGTAGCTATAGAAATTTTGATGTTGCAGAGAGAATTATGTCAGATGATTAGTTGACACTTTACATGCATGAACATGCATTTTGTTTCTACATCTTTGTTCGGCAAGTAATTTTGATACTGAGACGGTACAAATGAAGGTGTCTATGAATTCAAGTGCGAAGTTAACATCAGTTCAACAAAATCAGTACTTTGTGTGCAGGCCAGCCTGCCATGGAATGACAAGATTACAGTTTCAAGATGTAAAATCTACAGCAGCAAAGTTCATACAGGCAGTACAGTTCTTTTAAATGTCTGCAGCAGCGTATTATGTACAACAGCCGGTATACGTATCTGGGCATGGATTTCAACATGTAGCTGAAGAAACACCAATATAGGTGGGGAGGCTGGGAACACGTTGACCAGCATTTACAGCAAACTGTGTGCCTTGAAAGCCCGTATCCTCGTGCAGCTTCCAGTTTCCCCGAATCGCAATGGCAGACCTGGCTTTGTCGTCAAAATCCCGATTCGCAAGGTCACTTTCAACCGAGCAAAGTACTTCCATCCTGCCTTCAAAGTTTTCTTCATCGAATAGTGCGATTGCAATTGTTCCGTTTGTTGGGAGAGCACGCAAGGAGGACAGTTTAGGAGTAGCTATAGGGTAGTACCGAGTGCCTGGGCCTGCTACTCCGGGGCCATAGACAGCATCGAAACAACAGAAATCTGTGCAGTTATAAAACAGCCACTCACAGTCACCTATGATCCTAACAGAGTAGGCTGTATTGTCGAAGTCATCGTTATCCAAGTCTGCATTCTGGTCTTGCACCTCCAATTTGCGTCCTTGCAGACCTGGTGATTTGAACAGTTCTGCAGTACAGTTACATGCATCGTTCCCACAGGCTGAAGGTACACTCCTGGCACCTGGAATCACTTGCATCAGAGTAACAGCTGCTGCAATAGCAATCAGAAACTGAGCTGTAGTCACCATCATAGTATCTGGATGATTGAAGATCACTTCAAAAATGGACGATAAGGTGCATGGTTTATCATCAGTTAGCTATAAATGTTCCTTTTATACATGTACATGCAAGTTAATGCATTTACACAACTCCTCTGATGCCATAATGTTGCAGACAATTGGTTTCCAGGGACCACTGTAGCCCACCCTTAACTTCACTGAGCAACATAATCCATACAAAGTTCAATGTGTCTATTATATCTGTTGTAATTTAATGATATAACAGAATGATCATGACTTGGTGTTTTTCAGTTACCATAATATTGAATAGACCCCACATTGGGCTGTGCCAAAACATGTTCAACACTACTCCGGTATTATTATTTCAGTTGGCTCATGCAAACATAGGAAATTGCAACCAAAGCACACTTACAAGCTCTAGATCAAAGGAAGAAGGAAGGATTCCCAAATTGCAGCTCTAGTCAACACTAAACTCCTTAGTTCTAGAAATGTAATTGTCCCATCAATTAACTACACCTACTCATTCCACAGGTAAGGCAAACGGTGCACCTATTTGTGTCTAGCTACCAGGGCTAAGTAAAGGCAATGGCATGCAATAGTTTTATTTGGTCTACTAATTACATTATATAGATTGTGGTGAATAGTGGACAGACTGTTTCTGAATATAAAATCACATAATATAGTTCACAATGTACAGATATACTATATAGCCAGGGAAATATTCAGCGCATTAGCTCAAAAATAGAAGTGGAGAACATAAACAATAACATGGTTTGCAATTCGGAAGCGATGAAATATATACTGGCAGTGGGAATGGCCTGGGCTAAAACAATCGATAGTAAACAATAGTAAATTACAGTATGACCCACATTAGATCTATACAAGTCCAGATGCTGTCAAAGAGTCCACTAATTCCTTCATCTTGTCGATGTACGGTTTGGGTCCATGGAGGTGATACACACAAGACAGTTGTTCATACATTATTGTGCTTTACTCCAAGTTGAGAACCACATGTAATTTAATTGTTCCCTTTGCTGTTTTCCAACATTGGATTTCAATACTGACGTCATTATCATTACTCTTATCGCATTATAGCTACATTTTAGAGATCAAAATATGGTGAACCTCCGAGATAGAGACAACCTCCGAAGAGAGGACAAAAGTCCCGTTCCCAAAGTGTCCTCTCTTCGGAGGTTCGACTGTAGCTATTCCACTACTTCTCCTATAGTTACCTCCTATCTGATCGCCACTAATAGGATCAAAGTAGGCTGCACTTGTGTCCTCATTCCTTGATCACCACAGTGGAGGAGGCACTGAGATGCAACTGAGGTGACCACTGCACTGACCAGATCCTGTTTAAACAACCCTTCTCCTATACGGTGTACAGAAGCATAAATCCTTAGCATGCAGAATGATATATACTGACTACACAGCTGTTTCATGGATACCCAGCACTTCCTATAGGTTTATAGTTAGACCGGTTCATTTATATTGTAAATTGGCACCAATTTTGCTGTATAAGCCCACCTCTCACCTTTGGTTAAGTATGCTAGTACCCCCCTCCCCTTGCTTTTTGTTAGTAAGTTGTGGTCACAATGTTCATTGCAGTACACAATAATTATGTGAGAGTGGATCTGATTATTGGGAGTTGATATGATGTGTTGACACTTCACGTTTTAACAGTAAATATTGTTTCTTCGGCAAGTAATCTTATACTAAGACGGTACATATCAATTGAGGTGTCTATATGAATGAAGTTAACAACAGTCCATCACAACAACAAAATCAGTAGCTTTGCATGTGTGCAGGCCAGCCTGCCATGGAATGATAAGATTACAGTTTCAAGATGTAAATCTACAGCAGCAAAGTTCATACAAGCAGTACAGTTATTTAAATGTCTGCAGCAGCGTATTATGTACAACAGCCGGTATACGTATATATGGGCATGGATTTCAACATATAACTGAAGAAACACCAAGCGTTGTGGGGAGGCTGGGAACACATTGACCAGCATTTACAACAAATTTTGTGCCTTGAAAGCCAGTGTCCTCGTACAGATTCCAGTTTCCCCGAATTGAGATGACGGACCTGGCTCTGTTGTCAAAATCCCGATTCCCAAGGTCACTTTCAGACTCGTCAAAGCAAAGTATTTCCATCCTGCCTTCAAAGTCTTCTTCATTGAATAGAGCAATTGCAGTTGTTCCGTTTGTTGGGAGGGTGCGCAAGGAGGACAGTTTAGGAGAACTAAGCACATTGTAGTCACCTGGTCCATAGACAGCGTCGAAACAACAGAAATCTGTGCAGTTATAAAACAGCCACTCACAGTTTCCATTGATCCTAACAGAGTAGGCTGTATTGTCGAAGTCATCATTATCCAAGTCTGCATTCTGGTCTTGCACCTCCAATTTGCGTCCTTGCAGACCTGGTGATTTGAACAGTTCTGCAGTGCAGTCACAGGTATCGTTCCCATGTGCACAGGTACGTACACTCCTGGCACCTGGAATCACTTGCAGCAGAGTGACAGCTGCTGCAATAGCAATCAGAAACTGAGCAGCAGTCACCATCATAGTCTCTGGATGATTGAAGATCACTTCACAAATGGACGATAAGGTGGTTTATCATCAGTTAGCTATAAATGTTCCTTTTATACATGCAGTGACTCTTCTGTAAAACTGATCAATCTAAGTGCACTGTCATCCATGGTCTAAATAACAGCTTGTTGGTCAAGGAATTGTAAAACAAGTTGGTGTTAATGCTTTTACATGACACCTCTGATGCCATAATGTTGCAGACAATTTGGTTTCCAGAGACCACTGTAGCCCACCCTTAAGGGAGGCTTTTACCATTTTCATGGTGCCATTTGCCATTTTCTTCTGACGGCCATAACTCCTTCCTACTACCCCCCATGAACTTGATTTATGGTTCAAAAGACAGCTCTCTCCAAGAGCTTTACAATGAGCTATAGAAAGTCTATAGAGTTAGTGGTAAGGAAGCTGACGACACTGATTTCACAGGAATCCTGATAAGTGACCACCACTTATCATGTAGCCTGTGATTTTTTTGTCTCGGCACCGGAGTGCCGAGACACAGTGCTGGATGCATAGGTACGTGGTACGTGGTACGTACGTCGCTTTTCGCAATGCGCCCGCGCAAGTGCTGCATGCATGCTCCACACTCTTAATAGGGTGTCAAACGTATTTATAACCTGCAAGTAGATCTTCAAAAATGATTATGGGTTTGCATGGCTGCTCATGAATCCTCTTACCAAGACTGCTGCTGCGTAGCTCTAATACTTAATTCAGGACAATGAATACTCACCCATCCAGTGTGCTGCACTCAGCCATACTAAAGCTCACTCAGCTCTAGCTAGCTAGCTATAGGCCTATAGATAAGTGCTGAAAGAATTGGCCAAGGTGTTGACTAAACATCAAGCCCAGACACGAATTTAAAATACTGCTTTCACCCTTTGGGTGAACATTCCTGACCCACCCCTTGCTCACACAGAACCTCCAAGGATATTGACGCTCACTTAAGCTGAAAGTCTCATAGCTAACAGATTTTGCAGTCATAATAAAGGGTTAAGCAGCTGCCATGTCCTCTGCATGATTCTAGCTGATACCAAGTCGTGCCGAGACACATCAAGTCTTTTAAAGACTCACTTGTTATTATGTCATCTAGAGGCTTAGCTCTACAATGTGAATGGACAGAATGTTTCTGAAAGTATCCATAGGGTAGATAATGACCATACCATCCATGGATACTCTCAGAAACATTCTGTCCATTCACATTGTAGAGCTAAGCCTCTAGATGACATAATAACAAGTGAGTCTTTAAAAGACTTGATGTGTCTCGGCACGACTTGGTATCAGCTAGAATCATGCAGAGGACATGGCAGCTGCTTAACCCTTTATTATGACTGCAAAATCTGTTAGCTATGAGACTTTCAGCTTAAGTGAGCGTCAATATCCTTGGAGGTTCTGTGTGAGCAAGGGGTGGGTCAGGACAAAGGGTGAAAGCAGTATGGTCGTGTCTGGGCTTGATGTTTAGTCAACACCTTGGCCAATTCTTTCAGCACTTATCTATAGGCCTATAGCTAGCTAGCTAGAGCTGAGTGAGCTTTAGTATGCACTTGGGATGGCTGAGTGCAGCACACTGGATGGGTGAGTATTCATTGTCCTGAATTAAGTATTAGAGCTACGTAGCAACAGTCATGGTAAGAGGATTCATGAGCAGCCATGCAAACCCATAATCATATTTGAAGATCTAGTTGCACGTTATAAATACGTTTGACAACCTATTAAGGGTGTAGAGCATGCATGCAGCACTTGCGCGGGCGCATTGCGAAAAGCGACGTACGTACCACGTACCACGTACCACGTACCACGTACCACGTACCACGTACGTACCTACGCATCCAGCACTGTGTCTCGGCACTTCGGTGCCGAGACAAAAAAATCACAGGCTACATGATAAGTGGTGGTCACTTATCAGGATTCCTGTGAAATCAGTGTGGTCAGCTTCCTTACCACTAACTCCTTATAGGGGGGTACTTAACAGACTTTCTATAGCTCATTGTAAAGCTCTTGGAGAGAGCTGTCTTTTGAACCATAAATCAAGTTCATGGGGGGTAGTAGGAAGGAGTTATGGCCGTCAGAAGAAAATGGCAAATGGCACCATGAAAATGGTAAAAGCCTCCCTTAACTTCATTCGTTGGGAACACTAAGCAACGTAATCCGTACCAAGTTCAATGTGTCTATAATTATGTCTGTTGTAATGTCATTGTAACCTTATATCTTGTTAATGACGTAACAGATGACTTGGTGTTTTGCAGTTACCTATATCATAGCCCACATTGGGTGTGCCAAAACACTAAGTTTCAGTCGGCTCATGCAAATGTGATACTGCAGTATCATGTTTGCACACACTTAATAAGAAATTGCAACCAAAGGCACTCACAAGCTCTAGATCAAAGGATGAAGGAAGGATTCTCAAATCACAGCTCTAGTCAACACTAAACTCCTTAGTTCTAGAAATGTAATTGTCCGATCAATTAACTACACCTACTCATTCCACAGGTAAGGCAAACGGTGCACCTATTTGCGTCTAGCTACCAGGGCTAAGTAAAGGCAACAGCATGCAATAGCTTTATTTGGTGTACTAATTAGATTGTGGTGAATAGTGGACAGACTGTTATTAACGGTTTCTGAATATTTTAATTGTGTAACTAGTCCATGCAGAACTCCTTGTGAATCATGCAAGCTGTTGCACTAGAATCTCACAAATCAAAATCACACTAATATAGTTCACAATGTACAAATATAGCCAAGGAAATATTCAGCACATTAGCTCAAAAATAGAAAGTGGAGAACATAAATAATAACATGGCTTGCAATTGTAGGTAATTACCAATGTTCCACCCTTCATTCCATATTACCGTATATTGGGATATTTTCGTTGTTAAAATATTTTGGCAAATTAATGCCACTAAACGCGAAAAATTGTTGCGCGAAATTTACAAATACTGAGGAAAGCGGATAAAATTACGGTAACGAACGTGTACACTACCAAACAATTCAGTGCATGGCAACTGAAAAATGCAGTGCATGGCAACTGCTTATATAACCTATAAAGTCCTGTGTACATGTGGTTGGGTGTATCCATGCCCAGTATATTTTAGCTCGTGCACCAACCAAATAAACATTTCTTTCGAAACAGCTATGACGTTTCAGCCACTATTATAGTGCTTGCACTGATCCATACATGTATAGTCATCTGTATACGTACTTGAAATATTATTCGGTTGGTGCATGAGCTAATGTACGTATACTGCGCTTGTATATATACAGCGAAATTTAGAAGCACAAGTATTATAGCTAAAGGGCTTGGTTTGGGCTGTTTGGGATCACTACTAATTTCAGTGCAATAGATGGATCAATGCAAGCATCAAGAAATTATGTATGTTTCGTCATCATATGTATACCTATTGTTGATCCTGAGATGGAAGGTGCACACAAACCAGTAATATGGCCTTCACTAGTTCCCCCATCTGTGACATCAGACGTAACAATCATTTATGAAATTGTGTTATTCCACTCAAAAGATATACACACACCTACACAAGAAGTTCTGTATTGCCCTATTGGTTGATGATCCTAAATATCATGCCTTCTTGTGACTCCCCTTTCATGTTGGTGAATGGTTTGTCTTCTAGTACAGAATTAATTGATACTTTGCCCATTGTGGGCGACACTAAGAGATTGCTGTTTATGATTTTTTTATCTCACAAAATTTAATGTACAAACTTCAAACGAATTAAGCATATCTTCAAAGTTCCTTGTCTGGATTGGCGTGGTAGCCAGACAAACTGGGCAGGGAGTTGTGTGGGCTAGTTATTCATTTAATAGTTATAATTCAGAAGCCCCTTTGAGTTTGTATGCTGTGTAAAGAATGGTTTCGATCATCATTTAGTTAACAACACACTTCTCCCTTGTAGCCAGACACACTATAGGTATTACTGTATATATACGCTTTTCATTTCACACGATGTGTAATGAAATATAGTATACAGTCCAAATTAACACTGCAGATCAACTAGATCATCCAGGGCATTGTTACGTACACATGTGGAATGTGGTATGGTGGAATGTAGGAGTGAAAATTCACTTAGGAGTGAAAGAATAGAAATCGGACGATAATGTCCTGATGATGGTGGATTGCCATTGATGGGGTTGGGACAATCCTAGCAAGTTTCCATAATTCAGGGAAAGAGCGGGGACAATGCTGTTTTAACATCCTAGCTGGGTCCAGTAGATTTCCTGCAGTCAAGCCCTGATATCAACTCAAAACTTCATCTTCAGTGCAGTGTAAAGCACACATGCACACTACTGGGGACAGTCCTCAGAATTGTGTGGACCAGCTGAGAGACAGTAGACAATGGAGGATATGAGTGATTGAAATTGTTGTAAAACTGATTGTTTAGGCAATTTGCTTCGTCATAATTGCGCATGCTATAGTAGCTAGCTAGCAAACGAGTCACCACATGCAGGAGAGGTTAGGGATGTCAGAGGACAGGCCTAGGGATTTGATGAAATTTTTTGTGTCAGCACACATGTCGTGTGTGTGACAATGAGGAGCAGAACAATTTATTTTCAGGTAAACTGTCCGTGTGAAGCAGCGTCTGTGAACAGTCAGGTTAATGCTGAGCCTCTGCTCAGGCAGGCTCTGTGCATGGATCGCTGCAGCCCAGGGAGACGTCAATTAGTTATTGTGCCACACTGTTACCAAGTTATGAATGTGTTCTATTTTCTATTGCGAATTTCTAATTGACATCTTTAACAGGTGGATTCACTGATGTTGCATTTTCTCTGAGAAATAATCTTATCAGAAAATTTTACACAAAAAGAGGTGAAATAATAGGTGTTTACTGTGACATTGCTGCAGTTGCTAATGATCTTTTAGCAAGTCTATTGTGTGCCCAATGCAGTTTCAGCCGGAAGACACTGCGGCAAGTGGACCTTCTCCTAAAGTGAAGACAAAGAAGGTTGAAGATTATACATGGATCAGAATTATCTGATTCTGAAGTTGAAAATGCAATGAAAGGATCATTATTATTGACTGAAATTCTAAGGCAGCAAGCGGGTCAGAAATTTCTGATTCCAAAGTTTAGAATGCAGGCAGGGATCAGTAATTCAGTAAGGAGACTCACGAGTCACCAATTATTGTGCCACACAGTTACCAATTTCTCATAGCTATAATGGCTGCTTCTGCATATATAAATGATTATGTTTCTGCATGCTGTTTCCATTCTGCTGTGTATCCTACGTTCTGCTGTGATGCTTGTGTTCTGGTGTGATTCCTTGCTTCTGCTGAGCTCTGGTGTGCTGCTGTGTTCCGGTGCAAAATATATGTATGTCAGCGTGTGCGCAGGACACCACTAGCACTAGCACTCTGGGAACTTTGGATATTTGGAGTGTACGGTGCGCGTATCCGCACGCCGGAAATGTTTGAACTTTGAACTCTAGATCTGCTGCGATGCGCATATGCTGGATCGGCGCTGAAAGTTGCGATGGAGTTACCAATCTTCTACTTTATCCCGCTCATGCTGTGCTACCACGTCATGTCGCAGGAGGGTTCGCCACCTGTACCAACGCCGACACCATCCTCGTCCCCACGCACCAACTCTGAGTGCCCTTTTATCGACTTTACTTGCGAACCGGGACTCCCCACAACAAGTGACACGTTCTCGCAGTCTGATGTCTGCGAGCCCATATTCAACCCCGCCGTCGCCGAAGCAGGCACTCTCATCTTTAGCGGAGGACGGGCTGTCGGATTTAAATGTCAGTTGCTTAAATATGTGATAGCTAGCTAATTGAATTGATTAACGAAGTTGCAGAAGACGGTTTTGAGGGGAAGTTTGTTCTACTCAGCTGCGGTTACAGGAATTTAGTTGCTGGAGCTGTGGGTACTGAAAAATGTATTTCCTGGTTTTAATTGCGTTTGTTTTATAATCATGTGAGCAAGATAGCCCGGTTACAGGATAATTGCACACAATAGTTTATTCATTGCATAGTTGAAGTTTGCCACAGATGAGTAGGCCAGACAGTTGCATGTGCTGGAATACTTTAAGGTTACGGGATCCCTGCACGCGGATACGCGCGCCGTATACTTAATTAAGTGCCATTTCATAGTTTTTTTGTCACCAAAAATAAAGCCGTGTGATCCGACCTGGACTTGGAAGACCGTATTGAAATAGGCACAAACTGTATAGAAAGGGCCGGACGAAGCGTTTTTGTAAATACTGATGACTGTTCCGAAGTTATACGACGCTGTATTCCAAAGAGGGGAGTCAAGATGGCGGTTATTCGCACTCAAGAGTCGTTCTTTCGAGGACTGCTCAACTTAGCCACAAAACGCTTACGTCCCGCCCTAGAGCTTCCTATGGCGTGTCTCCCAGCAGTACAATCGATTTGCTGGCGGTATTCGCACTGGAGTTGCTGGAACCGATTTAACCAGCGTACAACGGCTACAGTGTGAGCTACTGTAATGACGATTAGTCTGCATGTTGTCTACCATCCCTGCTTAGTGTCGAGAAAGTTTGATTTCACTAGCATACTTTCTGTTCGAGAAAAATGGACTTGAACAAATTGTCTGGCCACGCCCACCACGCGGGGGTCCCGTAACCTTAAGGTCATTATTATTTGCAGGTACTAATTTTAGTGAATTGGGCGTGCAGTGGATTTGGCGAATATTAATTTTAGCGTTTTAGCTGTTAGCTAACTCACCAGAGCTGCTGGCACCTAATCCATTCAAGAGGCATGCAACCGTGCTGCTCAGTCTGCTGGTAAAGGCTAGTGCAACAGGTAGGACAGGCTCACTGCTTTTCCGAATGATGTCTCAGGTCTTGCTCTCACCTTGTACATGTAGATAGAGCTAACTACCTTCACAGATTGCTGTGACTCGCTCCAATTAATGCACACGTATGTGATGTCACATGCTGCTAGCGGGTTCAAAATTTGGCGATTTTTTAAAGTTCGCTAAATTTAATACCCGCATATAATAGTAACCTTAAGGTAGTCTGGCGAAGCCAGACCGAGCGTGTAAGCGCGAGGGTCTGGTCTGAAGCCTATCTCAGGTTTTGTACCTGCTGCAAAAATATTGCAGCTCAATTAGAGAATAGACAATCGCTACCCATTACTTCCTGTAATGGGTAGACTAGTGCTCGAAGGGAACTTTAACTTCACTCCGCATTGACATGGGATAACTTTTATGTTCATTGGGGGGGGGGGGGGGGGAGTATAGTCAGTACCCACAATTTGTTATTAAAGTGAACTTAGTGCTACTCACATGACCCTCAATGAATCAGACGTCTCAGAATCAATCACATGATGGAGCATTAAATCGCTTATTGCACACTTTACTAAGTGTGCATTATCTAGATTATGCACACTTCTCAAAGATCGACGCCTGTTTCAGGTCAGTGAGTTGCACTAAGTAGTTTAGATACCAGTTTGCAGTGCATTACGGGCTTTAGTGCACTCGGGCAAACAGTCACGGGTGGATAATGCACTCGCCTTCCGCTCGTGCATTATTTCGCCCTCGACCATTAACTAGATTGCCCTCACTGCATTAAACCCTTACGTAATGCACTGCAAACTGGTATTTAAATTCCCCATGTGCCACAAAATCCTGTCTATAGCGGTGACCGGACATTACATTCCTCCAGCAAACATCTCCTCCACAAGACCATCAAATACATGCACAGATACCAGCCTCGCTCTCATGCTCCCCTACTGGCAATTAACACTGTGTGAGGGAATGTGGTCTGGGAATGAGGTCACTACTTAGTGCTGTGTAAGCAATGCTGCTACCTTGGACTGATCGTTCCACAGGTCATAATGTCTATGGACTACAAACAGCTCTCCTTTGCTTTCCACACAATATTCCCACAACTGATGACTACTGCTTCTGTGATAATTCTGCGTTCCCACGTTTCAGTAAGGTCAAGCTGTATTCTCATTTGTATTGGTGGGGAATTGAACTTGGCAGATTGGTGGATTTTGTGAGCACACCTCAAATTTAAACTCCGCCAATTATTATTACACGACATCACCCATGTAATTTTGTGGGTGGAGTTTCATTTTAACAGGAACTGAGCACCAAGCATGCTCTAGCTGCTCTGGTCCCTTTGCTATAGCCTCGTTCCCAGGCCCGCGCACCGCTTTCGGTTGCACGAAAGAACGCGAAGGACCTGGTATGTTTCCTCACGTGCATGACATCAAGGGTAGAAAGGTGTTACAAAGGACTTAATTGAACGTGGGCGAACTGGGGCTCAGAACAGCAAGAAGAGCAAAGGTATGAGGTAACTTACCACACGTATTTAGCTAGCAGGGGGCAGCTGTTATACTCACCAAGCGTTGAACGTGTAGTTGGTTGAACAGAATGCAAAACTTCGCTTTTTCGTTCTGAAATTTTGGGCATTTGTTGATTACGTAATGCTCACGTGAGAAAACATACCAGGCTCTCCCCGCTTTTCCGCACTGCAGGCGAAGAAAAGCTGGGTGGGGCCTGGGAATGAGGCTACCTTTGTTATTGGAAGAAGTGCAGTAAGTGAACAAAGATGCAAAGGAAGCCTCAGAGAAAGTGCACAGAGAATACAATGAGTTGGATACTAAACTGTAACTGTTGAAGTCAGCACAAAGGTGGCTAGCACATGTCAAAAGTGAAAGTGCTTTCATCTGTTCATACCATCTACACGTCCTGTTGCACACATGGTGTGTGCATATAGGCTATGGCCATGTCTCTTACTTATATGCTTATGCACTGCCTTCCTACAGGAATCTCAGAGGTACCGGACATCAAATTCATTGGAAATTCATCCCGTGTCTCTGAAGACGAGGGAACTGTGACTGTTTGTGCTGTTTCTGGCAAACTGGCGGAGGAATTCACCCCTTTCACTGTGACCATTTCCACTGTACCCAACACCGTGAAAGGTTGTAATGAGTTTAGAGCTGTGACCAATAACCAATATATTGAATAATTGATCGATGTAGAGATCTTAACCCAATTATTGGAGGTAAAATCGAGATATCAATTATTGGTGAGCACAATAAAGCGAACATAAAATTGTCAGTTTAGCACTTCAAACTTGTAGCAAAACATAAATTATAACAAGTAACAGGACATACAACATATTTCTCCACCCAATAATTGGATAATTGGCAATTATTCAATCCACAATAATCGGCAATTATTTGACCCCCAATAATCAGTGTTGATTCCAGGAGCAATATCACAGCACTAAATGAGTTACATAACAGTTCTCAACTTTCCACTCAAATAGTTCATATCCGCATCGGGAAACCACAAACTATAGCCAAGTTCCCAACAATAACCTGGGAGCCATGCGTGTGCAAACAGTGGATACCAGGCACTCTTCTCCCCAATTACCGAGCGCCTGGCAACAAGGCTACACAAACTAGAAGTCAGTATCAAGAGAATGCCTCATGTTAAAGAATGCAAGTGGACTTTGTCAAAACCCATAGGCGCAGGAACTGGGGAGGGTGGGGAGCTATTGCCCCACAATATTTTAGCCCCTCCAAGCTACTTCCAACAAACATCCAACTCTTCCTAAGACGCTTGATGGTACTGAAGCCTGTTGCTTGAAGAGCAGGTCTTCAGAATCAACAACAATTAAAGTGTGTCATTGTCTGACGTAGCTATGTAGTTGTTCAACGTTCAATTATAGTCACAATCATGCAATACGTAAATTTAATAAGGCTCAAGTGGGTCAGCCCCCTCAAAGTGAAATTGCTTCCTATCCCTAGCAGTGTAGTATGAGCCGTTATGATCTTGTGCCATGTATTAATATGCACGCTTCAATTTCACAGATGGCATTGACTTTGTTAGCCTCAACAAAGAAATATCGTTTTCTGCTAGTGATCAAACCCACTGCGTGGACGTTACAGTTTTGAAGGATGGTGTTGATGAAGTGGATGAAACTCTCCTTCTTGCACTCACTCTTAAATATGCACCTTTTGACGTGCCTCTAGACACGTACACTGTCACCATTATCGATTCAGGTGAGTAGTTTGTAGCTGTGTATCTTACATACATAGGCAGTTCAACGATTACCTGGGCATTTGGTGGGCATTACCCCCCCCCCCCCCCCCCCGGAGTCTGCGGGTATGCCCCCCACTAGCTAGATACATGTATGTGCTTTCACTCTACCCACACGCATTAAAACCCTTACTATCCCTACGTCACTCATGTGAGATAATATAGATATCAGGCTCTCCCCGCTTTTCCATACTGCCAGCGATGAAAGGCTGTGTATGAGCCTGGGTAATGATCAGGCTGACTTAACCGGCCGGAGTATTCTTATCTTTCTATAGACATAGTTGGAGTTGGCTTGGAACAGGAAGTGCTCGCGGAAGTTGTTCATGAACGCACAGGGAACGTTAGCATTTGTGTTGTTACAAATGTGACTCTGAGTGGAGCGCGCACGGCGTCAGCCGTACTGCGAACGGAGGATGTTACAGCACAAGGTCAGTGATAGTATGAGACTTGCTGTTATATTAGTTCTCACTAAGGGTTTCTGAACACTATGAATCTCTTTATGCACCCTAATAACGAGAACACTACTGATATTAGTGCTACATGACAGCCTCAGCAGGTAGCTAGCTGTGAGTAGCCATAGTATTTCCCTTGAGTTCGCTACTCTTTGCTAATTGGTGTACATGCATCTCCTGCTCCCGAATCACCATGTCGGTCAGTCTCCCACTGGTAATTGTCCTCTGTGAGATCAAGAGCACATAAGTAGGGGGGCCGGCCGGGGGCGCGACCTACTTATGCGCTCTTGGTGAGATGCATTCCTGAATTTTGCGGATATTTATGCACTAGCTCAGATTCAAATGCCCTGCAACATGGTTACTGCAAGTGATGTAAATTAGAAATTGAAAATGAGGTCCTAGTGGCTTAGAGGGAAGAGGATCGGACTAGGTCGAATCCCAGCTATCATCTCTCACTGTCTATAGTTATTGTATGGTAAATGTGACCTTGTATTTTTGACTCTATACCATGATTCTATCTTCTGTCTCAGCTGGCATTGACTACCTTGCAGCCCACGAGCCGATCGTCTTCCGCGTTAATGGAGGCAACCGCACTTGTGTGAACATAACTATACATGATGACAGGGTTATGGACGAGGCCTACGAAGTGTTCCTTGTCCGGCTCACAAGCACGGACACTCCGGTCTTTGCTGATCAAACTGTTGTTGTCATCCTGGATCACGATGGTTAGCAACAATATGGAAAGCATGTGGTAACTATCTCAGTGAATGTACCTAGCCATCAAAATATATATTTCACTGTCTTAAATTGCTGTATAGCAGTGCATCATCTAGCTAACTTAGATGCTGAAGTAGTCCAATCCAGTATTCTAGCACAGTCCAGTGCATGGTCCTTCAGTCCACCGAATTTTCAAATTGAGAAGTCTCTGTATTTCCTTCTCTTTGTAATGACTATAGTGCTATGGTGAATAATAATGGGCCGGTCACTATACATGTAGCTCACATAGCTGCGACCGCCAGTCAAAACTTTGACCTGCACAGTTGCACTTTGGTGTAGAGGAATGCATAGCAAAAGTCACTCCACCACTTCCTTTGTATATGGGGTCAAGATGCACGGTTTCAGCTGTGACTGCTGATGTTGGAGTGTCCCCCCCCCCCCCCCCCCCCCATAGTACATCTTGCTGTACTGCGCACCTACGTCTGCACTCACCAGACATTATCTCCTACTGCAGACCAACTCTATCCGTATGGAAGTGAAGCAGGTGATGCAAAGCTGCCACCTGGGATAGTCTCCTCCAAGAGGACCTCCTCACCCCCACTGACACTAGCACCAAGCTTTCGCTTCTTCTCAAGGGACGAGACCACATTACACGTAAGATACATTCTCACTAGTGCTGTTCAGAAGTGACAGTACCACAGGAGAGACTAGCTGTACATACAGGACTGGACGGGCACCGGTGTCGTCAAAGTTGCTCCGTGATTGCACCGTCCACACGCTGTTCGAGTCCGTGGTGGGACCACTTCAATTTCTGAGTATTACGTTATTTCCTGCGTAAGCCACACCTACCGGTACTACTCTACGCAGGAGAATCGCTGAGAAAGCCGAATACGAAACTTCAAATGGTCCCACCACGGACTGGACGGGTATGCGGACGGTGGTGTAGATACGGAGAAGCTCTGATGGTTACGGTGCCCGTCTAGTCTGTAGCTATCTTCATGTGGTTTCTCCTGTGTACAACAGTGTCATTTTTTCTCTACTGACCATAAGAAAAAGTATTAATGCCTAATAATATTTTTATCCCCCCCCCCCCCCCCCCCCCCCCCAATACCAATATTATCCTTGGAGTTAGTTTGGAATATGCGTACCAATCATCGCACATGATTTCAGCACTGTATTTTCATTTTTGTGCCATGCACAACTCCCATCACGATGTGCAAGTATTGGGTAACAAATCACCCATGGAACACTTCTTGCAAAGCAAGTAAACAGCTATGCAAAGGAACGATTTAATGGGCCTTCTCAACAAATCTTATAGCTTTTGTAGCACAAGATGTCATTTTCTTGTCCACAGGTCAACACAAATGGAGTTCTCTCTTTCAACAGACCATTCCATGAACAGCGTCCTCAGCCATTCCCCTATAATTCACTTACAATGATTTCACCGTACTGGGATCACTTTTCAACGGCGCGATTTGGGAGTATCTACTATCGGAGCACGACTGATCCTGCCTTGCTCTCCAGAGCCAGGTATCATCTTCGGGATATCTTTTACTCGGCCAGAAGCTTCTCTCCAAGTTACCTTTTCATTGCGACATGGGACAACGTTCCACAGTTTGGTATTCTATCGGATGGTGACCCAGGACTGGTAAGCTATAGAGATGAGGCGGACGTTGGTTCCCACTCTGCATTGAAAGTTTCCAGTATAGTATAGTATTGGTATATAGCCTCATTCCCAGGCCCTGCCCAGCTTTTTGTCACTTATGACGAACTACTGCAAGTGACAAATTCGGAAGCTGCAACCGATGAAAACCTGGGAACGAGGCTATAGTGGTGGGACAAATGGGGAAGTCTCTACTTCAAAGTTTACACTGTGGATCCATTTCTGTGGTACGTAACTATAGTAACCACCTACTGGCATTGCCAGTACGTGGCTTCTGCATTGGCTTCTACAAAAGCTGTGAACTAATTAGCATTGTAGCAGCTAGCAAGAGCCAAGAGTGCATACATGTAAGTAGGTCACTGCTCTTGCAAGAGCCCACCATACTTGTTGTTGGGTGTTGTGTAGTAAATTACATACACAAGATTAATTTGATGACAGAGAATAAGTATTCCGAGTTTGTGAAGTCCTAGTGTGATTTTGTTCCTTGTCTTGTGAGCCAGTCTTCCAGCCGGGTTGACTTGACTCTCTCCAGTTTTTCATTGTAGCGGGCTTGCTCGCAAGACTACCTCATATGTGACTGTGTGGCCAAGTGGTTAAGGTAGCATTATGCTACCTTAAAGCACTCTGACTGTGGTGTGAGAGGCCATAGGTTAGAGTCTCACCTGTTGCATTAGGGAGGGGTTTCAAGGGTTTTCTGGTTTCCCTTCACAGGAGAGGGCTTCAAAATTTAATAAGCAGTAATTTGCTTCCTGCCCACCATCTGGGGAAATTTCATTAACGGAAAAAATATTATATATTCCCTAAACGGTCCGACCTCCACGAACAAGGCTACGTTCTAGGAATACAGATAACTTATTCCTTCCACATGCAGGCAAATATATTTCAGGTAGTGATGGCAACTGACGGAATGAAGTCGTTTGTCATCTTCATCTATGCTGACATCAAGTGGGGAGAAGGTGGCATGGGGTTTAATGCAGGAGATGGTGTGAAGTCGTTTACACTTCCCGGCTCACTGACTGCCGCAGCAAGAGACATTGAATATGGCAGCAATGTGGACATCGCTAGTCTGTATGCTTATCGTGTTGACCTTCCAAACATTTCTAGTCCAGGAGGTAAGTGTAGTGCTACGTATGTTGATCACAAATTGCTACAAGGGAGAAAATTAATAACGTGTCAATCGAAATGTTCTTACATGGGTACTGAATTTAGTACTCAATGTAATCCAAATTTCTCAACTTGGCGACAAATTCACTGCAAGTTCAACAACACACATGAACTTCCCCACCACCTCTGTCTAGTGCGTACACTTTATAATATAGGTCATTAATTGTGGGGCCGTTGAGAGTATACTACATTATCGAAGTTTCGCAGAGAAATTGAAAAAAAACAGCATGCAGGCCGTATCCACTGCTTGATGACACACATATGCGTGGTGTTTAGTTTGATAGGCAGAAACTTAATAGTGAAAGCAACCCAATTGTTGACTCTGAATGCTGAGAAATGTGATCTTGACTATATACGGCAGAAGTCTTTAAGAATGATATTTGGAACACTTTTCCGGCTTGTGTTTGCAGCACAGCTTTGGTGTGTCTTCTGAAGAAGCAAAGGCTTCTTGCAAAGAGCACTGCGTGCCTTATAGTACGGTTTCTTTCCTAGTCCAGCGCTGAGCATTGCCACAAATCAGAAGGCTTCTTCCAAGAATCAGGAATTGTCTTCCAAAGAAGCAGAATGCTTCTTACAATGAGTGCTGGCTATTTATGTGCATAAGTATCCCAAAATCGTGCAGCTTCGCTTATGGATCTCCGGAGCTGCATTTAGATCTTCCGGAGCTGTGTTTCCCACATAAATCCAGCACAGTGGGAAATTGTTCCGCAAACGCTCATCGTTTTTGAAGATGTGTACTGTAGTGGCATTTCCAGATGGAACCCTTATAGTTGCACAGTTGCAGCAATGACCTCCTTAATCTCATTAACTAGAGTAGGCTTTCCTTCCTAAGATCACATAACTGGTTAGTTGCTTTCAAGTACCTTTCCTCTCCTGTCTGTTGCCACAACAGTTTAAGTGCAAATCCAATTGCTATAGCATACATTAGGTTTCATTAGCTGCTAGAAGCCTTTTTGTCTGATAAAGAGATTCATAGACAAATGAGAAAATTTTGATGTGTGCACTGCCAATGAGGTACACGTAATTGAACCTACTGTAAACTCCCTTACACAATACATTGAAGTATAGCACTTTAGTTAAAGTCTCTTTCACTGATTATGATGCCATCCAATCACTCTATGACACTTGCAGACTGTGAAGGAGATGGAGAGGCAGACAGTGAACCTGTGTGCACACAGCGAGAAGGTACTGTGCACGTTATTGGGCGAGTGTGAGTGAGCCCCACACTAGTTGTAGTCGAGTGGTGTTCTCAATGTCATACTGATTCTGTGCAAAACAAGACGTGGCACGAAGAATGCGATGGAAAACGAGGCTGACAAAGTATGAAATGTGCAGAAGACCAGCAAAGAGCAACAAACGAGACCTGGAAGGAAGGGCTGAAATTATTCAGCACGCGCCCGGGGAAGGCATGTGCATGCAAAGGGTCGAGACTACAAGTTAAGCCTCGTACGCACAGAATGTTCCATGCACGGGCCTGGGAACGAGGCTAACTACCCAGCTGGCCTGGGAACGAGGCTAACTACCCAGCTGGCCTGGGAACGAGGCTAACTACCCAGCTGGCCTGGGAACGAGGCTAGCTACCCCGCTGGCCTGGGAACGAGGCTAACTACCCAGCTGGCCTGGGAACGAGGCTAACTACCCCGCTGGCCTGGGAACGAGGCTAACTACCCAGCTGGCCTGGGAACGAGGCTAACTACCCCGCTGGCCTGGGAACGAGGCTAACTACCCAGCTGGCCTGGGAACGAGGCTAACTACCCAGCTGGCCTGGGAATGAGGCTAACTACCCAGCTGGCCTGGGAACGAGGCTAACTACCCAGCTAGACTTGTGCCAACAATATATTGCAATGAACATCCTAGAGAGCGACTTTGTTGAGTGACACTCAGCACCTTGTGATTCCACAATCTCTCCTCGGTGGTTAAAATACACGCAGCTTGCTCATGCTCACCCCACAGTGTCCTGCATTCGCCTAGTTGGTCTACTTCTGTATTGCTTGATAAGAATTCTCTTCTCCTTCAGTTGTGCAAATTGGCTTTGAGCGGAATTCCTACACTGTAGAGGAGGGGGATAAATCGGTCACCGTCTGTGCTGAGGTGATAGCGGGGACAGCCACCGTGCCTGTTTCTGTCACTCTTGTAACTGTAGACATCGAATCAGCTCAAGGTACATGCACATTAGCAATCTCATACGTAGGATGTTACAACGTTACTTGGATGCGGTCTGATTATCACTGATTTATTCATAGTTAGTCAGCATCTTAGCAAGCACTAAATACCCTTTTCCCAAAGGGGGTTTGGAAAATCGACCGGTTAACTCATTGATAGGCGTTTTAGCAAGACGCATTTGGCCAAGTTGACATCAGTAATGTAGCAATTGTCGATCACCACCTCATTTGTAGCTATCTGTGGCCTATTGCATTCATCAATTTCTGTTCTGTTAGGAAATTTAAATTCCACGGTGGTTCAGTGTATAGAGGGATGTGGGAGTCGCCGTCACCAATAGCACTGCCATGCAGTTCGTCAGTCCATTCCTACACAGCATTTGTGTGAGCTCAGCATCTGACCATAGCATAATAGGTAGAACTAGAAGCAGAATGCCTACACAGCATAACGTCCTTACCAAGCTAAACAGAATGACCCTTGACATCCTACTACCAATGCAACTCCCTCTTAGTAGGTAACTGTCCTGCATATTAGTAGGTCAATTGATTAGCATACCTCCAGTGAGACCATGTGCACTAACTACAAGTGAAACCACACATGTCAAGTGATGACCAATACAATTATCAAATTCTTTTTTGTGGTGCACAACTGTGTTTCTATAAGGAAGTGATGTCATCAACATTAGTAGTATACAGAGTCATATCAGGGTAACTACCTATCAACTCCTTCCCATAATCCAAGAACTGAAGTGACAACTGTAACACCTGTGTTTATCAACAGATGGAAAAGATTACACAAAGGAGAGAATTGAACTCACCTTCGATAAATCGATACCGCGAGTGTGTACCGAGATTGCCATTGTCCATGATAGTCTAGAGGAGGAGAAGGAATCTTTCCTGGTGATACTCACCACAACACAAACTTACACAGTCTCACTGAAGCCCCGGTTGGCCTTTGTGACCATACATGATGGAGGTAAGAAATACCACAGGTAAAACTACCTGTAAATACGAGAATGGACGGGCACCATCATCGTCAAAGTTGGTCCGTGATCGCACCGTCCGCTTGCCGTTCGAGTCTGGTGGGAACACTTGAAAACGGTTTAGTATTTAGCTTTTTCGGCAACGGACTTGAACGGCAAGCGGACGGTGTAATCACGGAACAACTTTGACGATGACCAGGTTCGTCCGGTCCCATATTTACAGGTAATTTTTCCTGTGTACTTGCGATTAAGAACTTTAGTAGTACTAGCTAGCACAATATAGTGTGCAGGCCACCAGATGTCTTGTCTACAGATACAATGTACATGTAGTATCCCCTCGATATCTGGTTGGTTGCACTGACCCACCTGAGAAGACATAAAATAGTTATACTGGCAACATGAACTATGGACAGCAAATGTGGCAGATGATACCGTATGGCCGTAAAATTTAGCGGATTGGATCTAAAAGTGGTGAATTGCATTTAAAATTTGGCAGATTTGGAG
The DNA here is from genome assembly GCA_963931865.1 of Axinella damicornis. Taxonomy (NCBI): domain Eukaryota; kingdom Metazoa; phylum Porifera; class Demospongiae; order Axinellida; family Axinellidae; genus Axinella; species Axinella damicornis. Next base: position 17,081,957 of record OZ007506.1, on the reverse strand, counting down.
CGGGAATGACGTCATACTAACTGCAGGTCTGCATGGCCGCAGGTGCGGAGCGCTCGGTGATTTACGTGCTAAACTTTTGTGTCAGTAGGCTGCGATGGAGTCCAAGTTTGCAGTGGAGATCTGTGTTCGAGGTACCACGTCTACAAAAAACCTCTGGGATGCGAGTGTAGGAGAGGAACTGCCGTGCGACATGTCTGCAACCTTTGGTGCCCCGGAAAGTGGTCCGGTCGAAACCGGACAAGCCGTACTGGCAGCTACGGTCCTGTGTGCGACTGGATGGGGTTGTTCTTAGTCTAGGAGCTATAGACCATTCTCTGACATTGCAAAATATGGGGGTGGTGCGTACACCCCACCCCCAACTTCCAGTGAAGGAGAGAAATTGGTCTAGCTTGGCAGACCAGGTTGCTCTGTGTTGTGCCATCGTTTATGCCATTCTCTCTTATTCCCCACATCAGCTGGTGACTATGCTGGGGTCAGGATTGCTATCTTGTTGACTGTTGTGTGTTCTGTGATCACATATGCCTGCTTCAAAGGGTATGTAAGATGCTTAAGCCAGGTACTAACAATTCTCTGTGCAATTACCGTCTTTATTCTAATACTACACAAATTAGTCTTGCCTTGCATTGGATAAAATTATTGCATCGCTCCGCGAAGTGTTCAGTAGCTGACTTCCATTGGGCACAATTGCATGTGTAAATGTGCAAGCAGAAGCTGCAGAAAGGCGGTGATGTCATCTGGCATGGTGGATCCTTCAAGTGCTCGCTGTCGCTACTTGTAAAATCAATGGGCTCTCCTACCGTTCAAGTTTTCTGCGATCCCACTTGGAGTGGCTCCGCACTCGGAAGTCCAACGATTCGGCAGAGGTCCTTCTTTACGTGTAAAGAAGGCTGTACAGGTAATCTTAGCTGCCATAGCGCTTGCACACGTGCTCTTGCAACAACATCTATGTAGTTGTACATCATATTACATTTTTCTGCTTCACCGGTCTGGATAAATAATTCGGTGACGCAAATTTACAGCGGTAATTCCCAGATAGCCGAGTTCTAATTCTTGGTACTTCATTGTTGCTAAAACCTACCAAAGCACTACTATGTTTGTTCATAGCCAGAAGAATCGTTCGAAGCCTCTCCACCACATCAAGCCAGAAGAAGAGAGGAAGGACAGCAGCCAGCTACACAGCCAGCAGCGTCATCTCCGTCCTCCCCAGCCTCTCCCACCAGACCAAGGAGGGACAGAGATGTAGCTAAACTTTTGGCTTGGATATTATACATTTGAATTTTCCTATTGTGCTGGTTATTAAGCCCTAGAAAGTATTGTTCTTTGTGAGTTTGTCTTAGGTTGAAAGAGATGTTCAATAGTTCCAGTATCGAATGGATTTCCAGAACCAGCAGCATCACAGACATGCAGCTAATAGCGAGGTGATAGCTGTTGATAGTGCATGGTTGATTGTGGAGGATCACCCTATACTAAGACTTTTACAGAGGGGAGCCAGTTTCAGTCTGCAGTCTCATTCCCAGCTATAAACTAGAAGATGTGGAACTCCTGCAGCTGCAACACCAACATCATTACTGGCCGGCTAAGGTGCTTGGAATGGCCGGGGCATGCACTTCCTGTAATGTACACGTGGTGAGTGGCTGTTATTACATGGTGGTTTGAGTAGTTTGACATGCAGAGTAGACAATCAGTCCACTGTGAGCAACCTGGTGTTGACCATATGGCAAGGCGCCCTTGGCAGCAGGCAGAGACAAGAAAGTGAAGTATTATATTTATAAGACAGAGAATTCCATGACTATGGTTTTCTTGAAGATATGCAAATAATTATCTGCTCCAAAATAAAATATACAGCACTAAATGCCAGCTCAAAAATAAATTATATAGCACTAATTATGATGCCTGAAGCTAAGAGCATGTGAACAATGATGACATATATATATTCTCTAAAAACAGTACTAGTAAGCCGCCTTTTCCATGGAAAAATGTCAGAGAGATACTTATTTAAGCACTGTATCATGTACATATTAAAAAAGCAGAACAGACAAATATAATAATTATTGTTGTCAAAGCTTAGCTTCTTCAATGATTGGGATATCGATATTGTCATTCTTGTCTTGTTCAGGAGCATCACTGCCATCTTGCTTATCAGCATCATCAGCGCCGCCGTCTTCATCTTCATCATCGTAGTTGTCATCCGCAGCTTCCACGTTAGCATCGTGCTGTAATGCACCAAAAGTGCACACTTCCATGTAATCACCCAAGGTGGCCAGGGTATGGGACATCAAGCCGACTAGGTCTGTGAAGGACAGTCTCTCCTCGGGGTCCGTATGCCAGCACCTGAACATGAAGAAGTACCTGCATGGGAGAAATGGTGGATGCATGCATGGGAGAACGATGGTGGATTCATGGAGAAATGGTGGGAGAAATGGTGGATACATGGGAGAAATTGTGGATGCATGGAGAAATGGTGGATGCATGGAGAAATGGTGGATGCATGGAGAAATGGTGGATGCATGGAGAAATGGTGGATGCATGGAGAAATGGTGGATGCATAGAGAAATGGTGGATGCATGGGAGAAAATTTAATGGTGGATGCATGGGAGAGTATACATAACTTAGCTATAATAGGCCGTATCTCAGCAGCTTTTCGAATAGGGTGGAGGGAGATCTCCCTCTTATATATCTATCCAATATGCATATTATGTTCTGTTGCTTACAGCTCCTCAGAGCATGCAGCATTCTTCGGCTTTTCCAGCTTCAGCCCATTCTCCAGTAGGTTGGGGAGGGAGACCGGGTCTACTCCGGGATAGGGAATCCTCCCTCCAGTGAATATCTCCCAGCATGTTACACCATAGGACCACTGTACAAACACACAACAGTCAAGTCTTCACACAATTATTCTGTGTAACATAATCTCGTGAAAGAGCACCATGCATATGCAAAATATGAGTTCAATTGTTGCATGCTACAGTTAAGTTCATCAAGTCAATGGACAACTGAAATGTAGCAATGAGCCATTACTGTGTGAGCCGTTCGAACACAGGCAATAATAGTTACCACATCTGATTTCTCGGAGAAAACTCCTTCAGTCAGAGCTTCCGGAGCGAGCCACTTCACTGGCAACTTGACAGCATCACTTTTCTTCTGCCTGAAGTAGGTTTTCTTGTAAGTACTTTCAGAGAGGCCAAAATCTGCTACCTTGATGACAAAATGAGTATCAATCCTGTGGAAGATCATGGAAGTCGTATATACCTGTTCCAGTGTCCCAAAAGGATGCAGCCACACATGCACAGATGTACTCACATGCAGTTTCTCGCAGCAAGGTCTCGGTGCACGATGTTTTGGCTACTGAGATACTCCATTCCCTTAGCAATCTGAAGGCACATGTCAGCCATGCGCTTACGGGCCATGTGAGCCTGTGATCAAGGAAAAGGAGGCGTGAAGATGATATTGTATTAAGATGGAGCACAAAATTGCTTTGCATAGTCAAATCACATGCTGATAACAATACCTCTGTCCCTCCTTAGCAATGATCGGCACTTACCTGTTCACTATCTTGCATGCTATGATCAGGAAATACAAGGTTCTTCTTCTCCATTTTGATGTACTCAAGCAGACTACCATTGGCCATGAAGGGCATGACAATGTAGGGGGCAGGACCAGCGTCCAGGCACACTCCGGTCAGAGTGAGCACGTGAGGGTGATGTAAATCCATCATTCTCACACTCTCTCTCATCATCTCTGCAATCCGTTCCCGATCAAAGAAACCTGAAAAAAAACAACAATTCAGTTAACGTGTATATATGTACCCTGTGAGGGAATGATTACATCCCAAGCTGGCATGCATGCATGCGCTCATTAGCATAGAACCCCCTATTATCACCACACCTTGTGAAGCCCCTATGCTACACTCCTGGTAGAGGGAAAATTTGCTTCATGTAATCACTTGCAAAACATCATCGGAAGGCAGAAATAATGTTAATTTACGACAGGAGTTTAGGGTCATCTGGGTACAAAATGCTGTAACGTTTGCATAATTGGTCAAATTTGAACTACACTTTACTATTTTGAGTTGAACTTCTGCAAGGAAGATGGCTATTCCATAGAGGGAACTATTCAAAGACAAGGCCAACCTTTCAGAGTTTTCACAGCTACATAGGTCGGCATCGCCATTGCATCTGTCACATGATGGGCCTTGTAGACGATCCCAAATTCACCTAAGGGGGTTGTGAGGGCAGAACAGATCTGTGACTAAGAAGTTGAGGTACGTATATAACGTACGTTTCAAATCCTGTACATAGCACCAAAAAAATATTGCCTTTGTTATCATAGTCAAGATGCTTAAGGCACAGGTCAAGTTTCAGAAGGCTTGCTTGCGTTACCTAAAATCCATCATCCTGACAAGAGCTTCTACCCATCGACACACTGTAGGATTGACTGTGCACTGTACACTAGGGATGATTACACATACCTTGGCCAACTGAGTTCAGTATACGGAGACTGGTGCTTGGGATAATCCTCTCCTTCGGCAACTGCTTGACGTAAGGGTTATGAACCACCATACCACCTCGAGCTTTGGTGGTACAAGGGGAAATATTTATATCAGTGAGAGAACATTTCAATGCTATAAACTTACCGAGGTAAGGATTTCCTGCTAATTCCATATCACTGAAAACACCAATCCTAAGGAGAGTGAGAGTTCATAGTAGTTCATGAGTTTGTGAAGAGAGGACAGTTCAAAATCATACAGACAGAGCAACATGTGAGCTCCGTCAGATACGATAAAAGAAAAATCATTACTGTACGGCATAAAAAAAACCCTCGAATAGCCGTTGACACCAGTGGTGATAGTTAATGCTGCCAAAAATTGTGTACTTGTGACACAGCGAAGCCATCCATTACCACTGACTGTGGATGTTGAGTGGCTCATATGCAGTGGACTCACTCAAGTACAATATCTTGAGGTATTGAACAGCTACGTACACTTTAACTCTGTACCAACCAATGACTGCAAAACCTGTCATGAGCTCCCATAAGCCCATGAGAATTTATATGGTGGTTTAATACTAGGCGTTATACTTTAATACAGGGTTATTGCTTCCTTAAGCTGTTTCATATGGTTGGTTAAGAGTTAACTATAGTAAGTCAAATGTACCTCATTATTTTGATCTCCATCTCGCGTTGTTTCTTCCTGTGGTAGAGCACTGCAAGAACAACGCATCCAGCAAGGAGAAGAACAGCTACTACGGCACCAATCACACTCCCAGCAATGGCACCAGATGAAAGCCCCGTTGAAGGAGACTGGACTCCTACAACACAACGGTGGGGTTGACAGCTAAGTAATGATGCTGCAGGTAGTCGTATTCATGAGCATAACTAGTTACTTACGGTCGTTCTCTTCAACGGTCACAAAGACAGACCGTGGGCTCAGTGAGACAGTCTGACTCATTAGCGTAGTGTTCAGTAGCAGTAGAAAGGATTCATTCTGTTCCACAAGGTCATCATCGATGATGTTGATCGTAACGCATTCTTGCTGCGGTGCACCCTCAAACACTAACTCATAAGTACTCACATTTGTGCTGTAATCTATTCCAGCTGTTGGGACGGGAACAGAGACAATGTTGCTGTTAGTAATCTAAGAAATATTGACCACTACAATGAAAAAAGAACAGTTGACTGTGCATTGAAAAACATGCAATCACCTGAAAACAAGGTGCACATACGTCTGCTAGGCAAGTCATGCCTCCCCCTTCACTTAGCCACAGAGTACATAATGATATGTCTTTGTCCCCCCTTGAACACTTTAAATGAAACTGCACTGAATTAAGGTGGGTTGCCAAATTACAAGGAGAGTTGGCACACCATCAATACTGACCATTCCTGATTCTCAAGGTCAGGCATCCAGCAATAAAATACATGCAGGTTTTAGGGTGGGGTGGGGGGGACTTTGGGTAATCTTATCATGCATATAATTATACTCTGAGAGTTATATATTATGCAGTGTGTACAGGGAAATATCACGAGTATTAACGAGTGCCGCAGGCATGAGTGACAATACGGCTACAGACGAGTGATGTTTCCTTGTACACTGTATAATACATTTATTGTGTTCCCAGACCCTGCGGCTATAGGAACGCGTCGATATCGCGGCCTTGGTGACGGTCGCGGCTTGGCAACATTAGCGCCTCACAATCAGCGTACCATACAGTTCTATGAGAATACTAACGGTATAGCCTCGTTCCCAGCCCTCGTGGGACTTACCGTGCAACCTGAAATGGCCGACTACGACTTTGTTTGCAGTTGGAGAAGCAGGCCTCTTATCGTTCTTTGATACACGAGCCTAGGCCCGTGCCCCGAGTAAGTTGGCCGCCGCCCCCTACTACTATAGCCACGCCCAGTCCACACCTCCATCCGCTCTAGCAGCAGTAAGATTCCAGGCCAGCATCTTGTGGTATAATATCTTGAATTTCCTTGTGTTATGCATCTATCATTAATGCATTGGCGCCATGGCAATAACATTCATGCCCTAGGGGGACGCGATAACCTACAGAGCAACTAGGGTGATATGGGAAAATATCACCCTAGTTGCTCTGGCTAGCATTTGCCATACATTCCCTATGGGAATAGCCACATCAGACTGAGTTGGAAACATGATATGTGTCTGTTATCGCTGGACTGGAATGTGGACAGAATGGACTATGGAATGGACAACAGAATTTTAATGTATGTAGTATGGAATTTGTAATGTATAGCAGAAGGTACCATTAATTTTCATACATAGCTTCTTTCGTCCCTTTCCACTCTGCAAGACTTCAGAAAAGTCTTTGTTGTAGGTAAGGCTACCATAGCTATGCACACAACAAGTCTGTTGAGGGAGCTTATTAATTATGCACGTGACCTTTGCTCCAATACAAGGCAGGAGCTGGTTGGGAGTAGGCTAGTGTAAATATCCACACAGCAGAGCTGGATAGTGTCACAGAAAGATGTTTCTGGGCATTGTCGTTCCATTCTGTCCATTTTCCAGTCCAGTGATTAGCCTAAGAGAACCCTACCCTGAGCTGATCCAATGCCTAGAACTGAAAGCGTCACAGGCACAGTGGAGGACCCAGTGGTCATGATGACACAGACAGTGATTGACTCGTCTGTCTCCGGCACAGTGTAGGAATCCTGCTCGAAACCAATTTGCATAGCTGTATGGGAGATGGACATTTTCCTCAAAATCATTAATACAACGGGTCCTTGTTATCTCTTTACCAACCATAAGAAACAGCTTAAGGAAGCAAAATCCTGTATTAAAGTATAACGCCTAGTATTAAATTCCCCATATAAATTCTTATGGCTTATGGGAGCTCATGACGGCTTTTGCAGTCATTGGTTGGTAAAGAGTTATCACACTGATAATATACCGGCAGTGTCCATGCATGAGCCAGTGTAATAGCTGCTGCTGATTAGGCATTGGTAAACTTGGAGACTCTACGTAACAATGAACTTGCAATTGGTGACCAACAGAGATTTATACTGACATAATTTAAATATGTGTGTGGCAAAAAATGAAAGCACAAAATTTGTTTTGATGAAACAAAGCCATTTCTATAAAGTCACAAATATGCCGCCGGTCCTTAACTGCTATTTTGCTGACTGGTTTTCATCATTGGAAAGCTCATCGTACAGCATGACCGGTGGAAGAGCTGCACTGCTAATATACTGTGCTCAGTATGTAAGTGATGGAAGGTCTCCAAGCAGCTAGCCACAGTGAGTACAGACTCATGCAGAAATAACCCTGCCTTCAAGAATCTGGACAGCTCTTCTGCTGAAGATGATTCTTTGACCTTTCCGGTCTATATTGATATTGATATTGATGTTGTATACCACTGAAGGCGCGCACTATTGTTTAGCTTCATTCCCAGGCCATTACAGCATTTTGTCGCTAGTGTCACATGTGGGAGAGCCTGGTAACAAGAGCCTGGTAACAAGAGCCTGGTAACAGGGCTACTACTGTATGTGGTCATTACAATGGAATTCGATTACAATACATGCAGCTATGGTTATGGGATAGTGCTGCGCTTGCACAACCTGTTCCATTTTCATAAATGAAATTCATTTGCATGCTTCATAGATAGTGTCCTTTGATTGTTATGGCTGCTGTGTTCACCACGCAAACTTGGCACTCATTGTGACTGCATGACTGTATAAACAATTAATTAGCTTGCCTTGGCTGGCAGTAGAGGCAGTTCCTGTATTTTGACAAATGAAATAGCCTGCCATGTGTACGATGTTAATAGACTCCTCCCTTGAGGGACTGCAGATGATTTTAGCTATTACTTGACCTGGAGTGGAGTTATGGCCTGGTAAGTCTAGTGAGCAGTGATTTTGAGGGCTGCATGTGTCCGTCCATGATACTCAATAGAAACGTTTTGCTTCCGTATATCTGGATAAACTACCATCAGTCACTAATAACCATTCCAAAGGTCCCACTGTGCACTGCAGCAGTTTCCTGGGCAATGCAGTGCTGCGTCAGCTTATGCGTCAGTTAGTAAATTTATAGCGCCGATAACTAGTAAACTATACATGATCAGTGGACAGTTTTTGCAGCATGAACTTAGCTATGTGTGGTGCTTATGTGTACCGAGTTTCACTTCATATGGCCTTGGTGTAGTTTTAAGAAAATGTTTGTATAATATCCCGTAACCTTAAGGTTCTCTGCTTTACTAAAATAATTACAGTAAGGTCAGTTAGCCATGCATGCATCCCAAACTGCAAGATACCATTCCTAGACTCCTACGTATGCTGTCACTGTAGTGGTGCTAACACTATACGTAAGTACAATGGAATCCAATTACAATTCATTACTTGCAATTAAGGTTACGGGTACCCACGTATACTGTGTAATAACAGCAACTACATTCATGCACCCATGCCAATTCTTACGCCGCCTAGGAACAAAGTCGGTGCTAGACTCGAACCTATTCAGACCCGCCTACTGCTTGAAAGACGAACTTCCTGCAGAGGCGTGGCTACCTTGACACTTTGGCCCCTCCCACATAGCTATTGTATAAATTCTGAATGCATGCGACAAACCATTCTCGTTGTGTGCAGAACTGCACCTTCAGCTTCAGGACGCAGCTAGAAGACATGAATGTCTAGTGACAGAGCTATAAATGGACAAGTAATTCGCCGAGCATCTCCGGCTAGGGATCAAAGTACACTGGGAAAATGGCACTCAACAACGGGTGAGGCGACGACTTGCCTCTCTAGCAGCGAGAAACAGTCTACTCTGTCTCCCAAAACTAGCTCTGTCACTAGATATATGTTATTAGCAGCGATTTAAATGCCTACTTCTACCTGAATTACCTTTTTGGAGACAAACTTTGTCGCATGCGTGGATAAGTTAACTTCGCGCACAACGGCCGGTGCAGCTGCCTGTATACACGCTAATTAGATTTTACTTCCGGTCAACGGGTACCCGTAACCTTAAGTGCAGCTATATATCTTTTAAGGTTCACTACTTTACTACAGTTACAGTTAGCCATGCATGCATTCCAAACAGATTGCATTCCTAGTCATTGTACATGTATGCTGTCATGGTAGTGGTGCTAACGCTACTTACAATGGAATCCAATTACAATTCATTGTTAATTAGTGCATGGGGTGATCTTTTAAGGTTCACTGCTGTACTACATTACTTACCCAAAGGTCACTCTTATTTGCAGGTACCATAATTTTAGCGAATGGTATAGTGGTTTGGGAAATAGATTTTGAACCTGCAACCAAAAATGGTGCTGGCAGCGTGTGACATCATGCATACGTACCTGGGATGAGTCATATTCTGGCCACCTACAAAGCAACCTGGAATGATGCTACTGTATAGTACAAGCTGGTGGATTCATGAGGTGAGAGTGAGACCTGCATTATGAAGTGTGAGTTTGCCCTAATTTAACAGAATTCCAATAACCTCTCCTGAACACAGTGGTAACATTCCATGCAACCATGCATGCAGTGATGAAAATTACAGCACTATAGTTACAATGGTTTACTGTAGTCCCACTATACAGTTTACCACAGTTGTTTACTAACCTGTACAATTCACTCTAGCCAGATATTGGCAACTGGCAAACGGCTGCAGTGTGTTAGCCTCCCCAGATCCTTCACTGCTGTTTAGTGCACATCCAAGGAGATCATTTTCCATGCCTGTGCAGTTGAAGTTAGTGGTCAAGGTTGTCACGGGTCCCACCTCTTCATGATCCACAGTAGCACCTACGAGCAGACGAAATCAATGAACTGTATATGTACAATCATGTGTAAACTTAAAATGCCCACAATATGAGTTGCACAACACACTCTATAGTCAACTAGAGGTGCTCAAAAGAGCACGTACCCCGTATGCTACTTTTATTATGACGTACTGCCGATTTTTAATACACAGCATACACGATCATGGGCCTACCGATTTTCTTTGCATGCATGTGCGCACTATGCAGAATGAGATACCGTAAGTTGTGGCAGTAATGTTAGAAACAGGGTGTGGTCAAGTTGTATAAATTAGAACACAGCTAATCGTTGACATTCATGCAACTTTTTTCAGCCTCTCGAGTGGATCTCTGGTCTGTGAGTTATGTACACGCTAGTGTTTTCTGAATTCTGACCCTTCTATCCTGAAATAAGCCTTCAACAAGGCCTTCACTGCTCAAACCGCTTGGACGGACAGACTGACTGACTGACAGACAAACCGATCACTCTACCCCTGCTGCGCATGCGCACGGGGTAATAACTGTCCTCACTATTGTACATTATTATATGCAATCTACATATTTTAGTAGTCACACCTTCCCCAGAATATCTCAGCTGCCTGCAGGTTACCGCAGCTTCACTTTCATCCCAGTCGTCACCGCACACTGGCGTCCACACGGAATTGTCGCAGTATTCCACCACCCCATTTGAACCAGAAGATCCGTTGAACAGACGAACTGCACCAACTTGCCCTCCACAGTCTGCAAAAGGGTAAATATTGGACGCAACAACCCTAGTCAACAACTGTTGTTGATAGTGAGCACAAAGGGTGTGACAGGGGGAGGTGGATGGTTCACCCAGAGGGTGAAAGCAGCATGACCGTGTCTGGGCTTGGATGTGAAAAACTCTCCAGGTGGACCACTATGCCAGACAACAATATAATGGATAATTCTACCAATAATAGGATTGACCAGGTATGGTCGCTGCATTCTTGCACAGGCTATAAGAAGGGAAGGGTTGTAGTTGTAACCACTTCCAGACCAGAAAATCAACTGCTGTATGGTTTCATGGGACTAGAGTCCTATACTAGTATAGGTGATAGCCAGCTATGGGCAAATACAAACCACAATCATGTAATTTAATTTGCTACAAGGGCTGGTAAGTTTACTCACACCACAGATCTAGAGAAGTGTATCCGTGGCTGCAAAAGGGCATTGTTCACTTAGACCAGTAGGGTTGGACAGTAAAGATCACACGACTCGATCATCTACCCACCATTGTCTGGTGAGGTTTGCTGGCCTTCACAGGAAATACTACACCATATAAGTACAGCAGCATGGAACAGTGCAAGCTGTCTGAACACTAGCTGATAGCTGTGATGTTGTTGACGTATTACGCCACATTATTATTGTTGCTCGCTATATACCACATCATCACGTTTTGCCATGACTTGTTCCAGACCGTGTGCATTGATCCCTCAATATTAAGTGAGCCGACAACTGTTGTTGATTGCTACCCTGGAAAGTGGTTTGCCTACGCACTACAGTGCCATCCCACGAAACCACTGTAGCTTGAAAAGGGATGACGTACAAAACAGCAACTCCTTTGTAACTGGACAACAAGAATATTATTTTGATGGCGTTCTGTTTAAACATAGGACTACTAGATACGAGCATTTCAGTATATCTTCGCGTTGAAAGTCTTTCACGTGACAATTATTCATGTTGAAAAATTTTTCGCAAACTTCAGTGATCGAAGCGAATTATTTTTAGCGACTCTGACCTTGCTGTTCTTTCACTAATACGCCGACACAGCTTCTTTGGGAAAACTCCAGCTCACCATGGTCCGCTCCTTTGCACAGTGTGCTCAATGTGCTGCTCCCACATCTTCCGTCCACTTAAGCAATACTTGAAGAAGGTATTTCCGTCTTGAGTCTGGCTGGAAGTCCATCGTTGAAAGCAGTGAAACAGCTACAGAGCCGGGAATTGCGCAGTACTGTGCACGTGTTCATTACCGTAACCAGCTTTCCTCAGTATTCGTAAATTATTTCGCGTGATAAACTTAGCGTTTAGTGGCATTCGCAAAAAAGAAGATTTCCCGATATATGGTAGCATCCCCTGCCCTCTCTCACCTCCTGGACCAATGATCTCCGGAAGGTCAACACGATAAGCATACAGTCCCTCAACACCCACATTGCTACCATGTTCAACATCCCTTGCAGCAGGAGTCAGCGAACCAGGAAGTGAAAACGACCTCATCCCATCCCCTGCATCAAAGCCCATTCCACCTTCTCCCCACAAGATGAAAGCGTATGTGAAGAATACAAACGAGTTTTCCCCATTGGATGCCAGCACTGCTTGAAACCTGTTTATCTGTAAGTGGAAGGAGAATTCATGTGAGTTATCGTACACGTCTTTAAAATTGATTCCAAGATTCGGAATGCATTTCTGACATTCTTTTGTGGTGCAGCTTCACCAAAAACCGGAAGGCATTTTCCGAAAACCAGAAGGCTTCTTAGGAGAATTCACGACAGCACTGGCTTTGTACATACTTAAGCTTCCAAAAACAGTGGATCTTCCAGAGCTTCATTTGCACCTTCCGTAGCTGTGTTTTTGGTTTTCCAGAGCTGCATTTGTAACAGAACCGGGACCAGTGACGTGCAAGTTTCTGAATCTTGGCATCAATTTTGAAGATGCATACCGTAAGTAGTTTTGTTTTCGTGTGAGAGCTTACTACGTTGGGATCACCATTGATACCAAACTGAGGAATATCGTTCCATGTTGCAATAAAGAGGTAGGTCGGAAAGAAGTTTCTGGATGAAGGGAAGATATCCTGGAGATGATATTGTGCTCTCTTTAGCAAAGCAGGGTCAGCTGTTTCCCGGTAGTAGACACGCCCAGTTCGTTGTGTCTCAAAATCTTCCCAGTATGGAGAAATCAGCCTTAGAGAAGGCATGAAAGGGAAAGGCTGTGGCATGGGAACGTTGAATGATCGATTGAATGAAAGAACTCCGTTTGTGTTCACCTGTGGACAAGAGAGGGGGTAGTAATGGATGGCAAGACTTCTGAACTCAGGAGTGTGTAAACACATCCTGTGTACATTGTGTTCATCTGTGGTCATGTCTGCAGTATAAACTCTTGACTGCATAGTTATGGTATGTGATGCATACGTATACCATAGGCTATCCACATGGAGGTATGTACATCAATCACCCTACATGCACTTGTGAAAAATAGCCTTACAACAATTGTGCGTTCATCCCTTGAAAAGAAGCGAAATGAGGGTGTTAGTGGCAGTGGGGATGAAGAGGTGCCAGGGGTGGCTGCAATTCCTGGTGTAAGCTCCTCATCGTCTGCTCCACCTCCAAACGGGTAGAATTGGTCTGCAGAATTTGGATACAAAGACTGTGGCTAAAAGAAGTGGGTGGGGTTTGCACCTGCTTTCTCCCAGGTCTTCCCTCTTCTGTATTTATGTATAATGATACTCCTATAGTGATCAAAGTCTGGAGGTAAAACAAAGGCCTGTTTAACCCAACTGCAATGATAAGGCAAATGTATCACATCATGTCTTAAAACAGAGTTCCACTGGTATTTGGTGCACAATCCTCCTTTATATCATAGCATGAAGGCAAGACTCATGTACTAACCTTGGTCCAAAATGATGATAACAACTTCAGGTGCAAAGAGGGCAGTGCCTGTACTATTGAGTCGGACCAGGAATACGTCAAAATACTCGTCCAGAAAGTTTTCATCGTGAAGAATTCTTATGTCCACACAAGCACGGTTGCCACCGTTGATGCGGAAGAGGAGAGGTATGTTTATAGCAAGATAATCCACATCAGCTGTGAGATAGATTATGGAGTGCACGCTTAACGACATCTAACAAATCAAATACATTGCTTATTGTTGAACAACAAACCAATAAACAAACTAGCAAAGAACAACGAACAAATGCAGCAACAATAACTAACAGCCCGTTTACACTAGCGCTCTGGATCGATCCAGCTCGAACTGGTTCGAATTACCTCGTAATGTAAACACGAACCGAACCGCACCGAACCGCTCCGTACTGGACCACCAAACTCCATCGAACTGGTTCGATTCGGAGCGCTCCCGCCTCAAGTGTAAACGGAATCAAACCCGCTGGTAGGGTGTGGACGGGGGGCGTGACGGTTGCCAATAGTATCCGAACCAGATCACAAAGGGTCCGGTTTCGAGACGAGGGGTTGTCATGGTGTTGTATATCGAATTCCCGAACATGACTAGTCTCGTGAGAATGCGGCCTGGGCATCTGACTAATCATGAACTTTGACCCCGAATCACACGTACATGGAGCGCTCAGGCGGCGTAGTGTAAATGCACTTCCCAGATCGATCTGCGTCGAACCGGAGCGAATCTGCCCTTCTCGGTCTGTAGTGTAAACGGGCTGTAAGAAAAGAAGCAACAAACTGGAACACCTAACAGTAAGCAAACAACGGAACAAATGGGACAACAAACTGATAAACAAACTAGCAAAGACCGATTAACAAACGATGAAACAAACTGAAACAACAATTATTAATGACTGAAATTGGAACCATAAATTTAATGACAGGCCAAATCGAACTACGAACTAATGACAAACTAACAACGAACAACTAATAAACAATGGAACGAAAACTGATGGAATGATTAGAACAACAAGTAATAAACCGAAAGGCAAACACGACATTACCTTCAGATGTGACATCCACCGTGTGCATTACAGCTGAGGCAGTTCGAGTTCCGTTCAGAGTCACATTCGTGGAGACACAGACAGTCACACTGCCAGCAGTCTCAGCAACAGTGACCACTTCTTGCTCAAAGCCAAGTCCAATTATGTCTAGGGACGGAAACTATATTATATCAACCGGGAATCTCAAGCCACACTCAGCCTACAAATGTACATTATTGTGGCCATTCTCTCGGTGGAGTATAGTCCCCATGTTGTCCGCACCGTTTTGAACAAATGCAGCAACAGAATATTCCGTAATCTTTCCGCGTTACGTCAATATCATTGAGTCACGCCTTATTGCACTTGAGTAATGTGTGCTGTGCAATTCCATACAAACCATGTGCTAATCGCACAACCGTAGTTATTTGCCATAATCGGACAGTCATTTAGTTCAGATGTATCACCTACACAGTTCAGTGCTGAAAGTTCAGATAAACAATCTGTACTTCAACAGAGCACAAAGATCAGAGGTCGTTCCAGTCCTTATACGGGCATGTTGTCCCAGCACCGAGAGCAGGGAGGGTGTTCTGTTCGGAGTCTTCAACGGAGCACGAAGATCAGAGGTCATTCCATTCCTTATACAGTCATGACCAAATGTATGCAACAACAATATTTAATCTATAAGCCCCAAGAGTAGGGAGGGTGTTCTGTTCAGAGTCTTCAACAGGCTGTGACAAATCATGCCGTATGATTTTTGGTGTAAAGCAAAAGATATACACAGCTTGCAATCTTGGGTCTGTTACAATTGAGTGTTGTTTTTTTTCAACATTGAACCCCAGTGGACTCGGGTTAAGGAAATAGTTTGAGCATAAGCTGAGATGCCAACTCTCACTCTATGAGACTCATTGAATTTGGTATGTATACAGGCCTGATGCAGTTGCACTCAGGAGGGCATGCTTTCATTTCCAGAAATTGCAAAACGATTTGGCCGAAACTAGGTGGGCATAATAACTCATTTTCCACATACCAGAGCTACAGATTCACTTTTAAGAAACCCTTACAAGCGAAAATTATGCAGTCATGTTGATACAACATTCGCTTTCCTTCTCAAGCAGTACCGACACACAGACATTCCACCATACCACTGAACATGCATGTTTTGGACCCATGCATATCATATACCATTTCCTCCTGAAGCCGTTTAAGTCATGTACGTAGGATTGCTATTGGTATGAACTCTTGTTATGGTGGATATCATTATTACACTCCCGGTAGGGGAAAAATTGTGCCGCGTAATCTAACTAATAATGAATTAAATAATCAAACCTCACAGCTCGCAGGAAAGGTCTACAGAGATTCTGACTACACCGTCGTGATCGCCATCATGCAGTGACACAATCATATAATAATTGTGCTGAAACTCACCTTGGTAGTGGAGATACAAGCGCTTTTGTCGTGCCATCGGCCGCCATTGCTCGATCGCTCTCTTCAACGTTGGTTGCCAGCATAGTCATACGAAGGGCCCACAAAGATTCTGACCACACAGCCGTAATCGCTGTCATTCACTGACGCTTACATGCCAAAACTCACCGTGCTGGCAAAGTTGTAGCTAAGTGCTGTTATAATTCCTTGTCTTCCCTTTGGTCGCCATTGCTAGCTATCGACTGAGTGTGGTTGCCATGTGGCATGTGCGTTAATTGGAACTAACTGCGATACTTAGCTTGCGCTACGGCGAGTCGCAGCCGGCGTTGCAACGGCTACCAGGAGTGCGGTTGCCCCTCGATATTGTACAATAAAATTCCTTTTGAGAGGTGGAGTATGACAGGCTATCACTAGTAGTTTTCCAGAGACATTTTTTGGCTTTATTTTTAGAGCCTCCACTTATGCCAAATTGGCATTTCCTGACTGAAGGTTTGCTATAATTAGTGGGTGTGGTTATAGGATGGCTGAAATTACCTCTGGGTTGAGCATGATGCAATTCTGCAAGTTGCAAATTGCTGGATCTGATGCTACAGCTGCTACGTATAGGCCTGAGCTAATTATTCACAAAATTTCCCCCATTATTTTATTTGAATATTCTTGACAACTAAGCCCATTATTTTACATCAACCACCTGTTTTCACAAAATATTTTTGACATTGTGATCGACTTTTCGTTTACGAGCCAACTCAGATGGCTTGGGGCTCCATAAGCGGTCTAGCAGAGACACACAGGAGGAGGTAGACTCGTGCTCTGTAGCCTCTGTTCCTGTTTTGGAGCTCGAAAGCGATGAAAGGTTGCCACAGCACTCCGCATCAGACTCACACAAGGCAGCCATAAGCCACGTGGCTGAAACTACACGCCCACTAATAATTATTTCCGTTTTCTGGCACGATTATTCGCGAACAATGTGCAATTCGGGTAAGTCCCTATTATTCTGCAAATTATGTGCGCATAATTAGCTCAGGCCTAGCTACGTACGTATGCACATGAATCCAGTACAACAGTTATTAGATATATATCCAGAGTGTAGTAACAATCTGCACATAAGTGGTGCCATCTGGGTGTGCGCAAATATTCATGCCTTGCTGGAACTTACGCTACAATATCCATTTATCAGGCATTGCCTATACATGCAGTTGTGATGGCAACTGGTGGGTGGGGCAAAAGGAATTCGATACTGGTTATTGGATAGACAAGGCGTTAATGAAAACAGGCAGGAGGTGGACAAAGGTCTGCATGGCCCAGGATGACCTGCTACGGAGGAAACCCAGTTTAGGTAGCTAGCACTTTTCAGTCTGTAGTCACAGGAGCTTATGAGCGCCGCGAAGCGGTGCTCATAAGCTCCCGTTATGGGCTCCCGGTTCAGGAGCAATTGTGTAGTTGTTCACACGATTCTATTAACCGCTGTCAATCTGTAGCCCCTGATGGATGGCACAGCATGTTCTAACCTCATGTCAGTTACTACTCAGGGATGAACGATGCTAAAGCAGTTACTGAAGAGACTCCACAGCGACCATGCTGCAGTAAGGACACAAACCCATAGTAACCAAAGTGAGAGTACTATCCCATAACCTCTTTCCTACATTCCAAGTTTCAAGATACTATTCATAGTTATTGTATCCAGTCATGGTGGCTGTGACATGCAGCAATGGAATTCTTACAAGTAATAAAAAACATTTAAAATGTAACAGGATGTAGGGATACCAGAACCGCAAAAAGTAAGGAAACAAGGTAGGGATGATCACACAAAACAGTGAAGTATACAACCCCCTACAGAGATCTTTTTCCATAATACGTGTATAATGAAAAAAAGATATGTAGGGGGATTGTATACTTCACTGTTTTGTGTGATCATCCCTACCTTGTTTCCTTACTTTTTGCGGTTCTGGTATCCCTACATCCTGTTACATTTTAAATGTTTTTTATTACTTGTTTATGTCATTTTCTTAGCAGCAGGCGCATGCATACTGAACTCTGGCATTTACACTGCCAGCAATGGCTGAAGAATCAGACCCAAGCATCTCAAAAGCCAACCCTTTTCTGATGGATACTAAGCCAGTGCTCCCTGAGCTGAAGACCATAGCTAGCTAAGTATAGTGTAGCTAAAATAGCTATTCCAGATAGTAGTAGCGACACATTGTTGAGTCTTTAGATAGGCATTCACCCCTCTCACAGAACACAGTCTAGTAACATATATAGCACAGAGATTTACCCTCAGTCTAGTTACGGTAACACAACAGCGCAAGGCACTTCTAATTCAGCGATCTTGAATAATAATTACGTATTGTTGCTAAGTGATCGTTTAAGTGTGCATGCATACAAACATGAAAATGGCGTGACAAATGAAGCCATAGTTATTGAGTGGGCAGCTGTAGCCGCCTGGTGAAGACTTGGAGGTTGCCAAAAAGCGATGGGCTGGTGCACTGCTCGGTGTAAAATGCTGCTGTTTCGTGCGAAAACCATCATGAGGGATTGAGGTGACGTTGAGCTAGCCCGTCTGAAAGAAGAAAGAAGAAAGAAGAAGAAAGAAAAACAATTTGCTCGTTTTGCGAGTACCTGGTGTGGTACTTTCGCGACAGTTTTTCGCGATGCGAGAAGTCTTGTTGGTCATGAAAACACCCGAAGATGAACGGTATGTGGTTATAAAGGCTTATAAGTGTACCGTTTCTGAGATTTGGAGAGATTCTTATGTATTACCATATTTTGCGTGTACGTCGTATCCCTACATACAGAGTCTACCGACTCTGTGATATAGAACTGAGTGAGTGTTGGCTCAATACTCAACTACTCTGTGCCTCCTAGAGGGGAGTGCATGTGCTTCCCAGCTTCATTCTCGCATGGGCCTGCACTCGCATGACTGAATTGATTGGCTTAATTTTCTGTGCCTCATTGACAGAGTGGATTACTTAACTGGCTAAATAGTCTCATACTGTCACTCCCCCATGTCACTCCCCCACGTACTTCAGATGGACTGGTATTTGCCAAAATCAATGGTGCAGCTATATGTAGAATGTAATCACATATTATATGGAAACCCTTTGCCACTCACGAGGGGCTGGCACCATATGACTGATATCAAGCAAGTGTCAGGGTCAACCCTTCCATTTCAAGTGATCTTCGAGTGTATAAATGTTGTTTTTTTCTTACGTCTGTGCTCATTACACTCCTGGTAGGGGAAACATTGTGCCGCGTATATTATATAATGTTTGAGTACTTAGGATTGGCCTACAGAGATTCTGACTACACCGCCATGATCGCTATGATCATGTACTGACCGGAATGTAAAGTTGGTGCTGAAACTCACCTTGGTGGTGGAGATATGAGCGCTTTTGTCTCGCCGTTGGCCGCCATTGCTCGAGCGCTCTCTTCGACTTCCAGTGGCAGTATCGTTCTTAGGAAAGGCACACGAAGATTCTGACCACACGGCCGTGATCGCTGTCGTTCACTGACGCTTACATGCCGAAACTCACCATGCTGTCTAGTGCTGTAATAATGTCTTGTCTTCCTTTTGGTCGCCATTGCTCGTGATCGACTGAGCGTGGTTGCCACGTGGCATGTACGTTAATTGGAATGATTTGCAATACTTAGCTTGCACTATGGCGAGTCGCAACTGGGGTTGCATGTGG
The DNA here is from genome assembly GCA_963931865.1 of Axinella damicornis. Classification (NCBI taxonomy): domain Eukaryota; kingdom Metazoa; phylum Porifera; class Demospongiae; order Axinellida; family Axinellidae; genus Axinella; species Axinella damicornis. The sequence continues at coordinate 17,061,936 of OZ007506.1, read as the reverse complement.
CTACCAGGAGTACGGTTGCCCCTCGTTACATCATAATTATCAAATTGGGGGTCGTGAATCGATCATGTCTGCACCTACTAGTACAGAAGACGTAAGTGGACATCAAACATGGATAACTAATGTAAGATCCTTTATTGTTGTTCGCTTTTGCTGGGGGAACTATAACATTTTGTACCCATTGGCATCGGCCAATTAAGAGGTGCTGTGCCTTGGTATGCAACACTGCTTCAATGAGCATTTGATGTGCAGACACTTAGGTGTGGTAAATCTGCCTATCTGCATGGCCAATTGGTACAAATCTGTGTTGTCATTGTCACAACAAAAGAAGCCATGAGATTAACTAGTGCATGGCTTCTGATTAGGAGTATGGGTTCCCCTCATCAGTACCTCTACCAGTAAGGATATATTAAGGAGTACAAGTAGCTTCGCTCGCTTCGCTCGCTCAGCTACTTCCCCCTCGTTCGCCTACGTGAGTAATCCGGCGCTGGACAGCTCTCTGTGCAGAGCTGCTGCTCCCCGATTGCATAGCTTCAGCTGCTGCTCCCCGATTGCGTAGCTTCAGCTGCTGCTCCCCGATTGCGCTTCAAACTGCTTTTCCCCCGTTTCCGTCCGCTTCAGCTGCTGCCCACCGATTGCGTCCCTTCAGCTGCTGCTCGCCACTTGCATTCGCTTCAACTGCTCTTCCCCGATTTCAACAGCTCCCCGATTGCGTCCGCTTCGGCTGCTGCTCCCCGATTGTGTCTGCTTCAACTGCTGCTCCCAGATTGCGTCCGCTTCAACTGTAGCTCCCCGATTGCGTCCGCTTGTAGCCTCACCTGTTCTGGAAGATTCCAGCCCATCCCCAATGTTCTCGAAAGTTCTTCGCCGAGTTCGAAGTTCAGTACATTGAAGTACGAAGGTCGCGCGTCACTAGTCTAGTCCCGCCCCATGAACATCCCACTTCCGTCACACACACACACACACACACACACACACACACACACACACATTAAAATCTTATGTGTTCCCCTAGTCTCTGGAATGTATATATACCTCTACTGGTAAGGATAAATTTAGGAGTATGTGTTCCCCTAGTCTCGGGAATGTACCTATATATTCCTCCAATTAATCTGCATACTTGGGACCACTAGTAGGCTCCAGCCTCGTCCCTCCACACAATGAGACTAACAAACTACCATATTACACATTTTGGTTACGAATGCATGTATACAACTCTTTAAAAACATTGCTAGTAGTTTTGCTTAAGCATAGTTGTACTCCAGAATATAATATTTGTTAAATGTTTATGCTATTAACTCACCTGAGTCGATAATGGTGATGTTGTGTGTATCGACAAGTATGTCGAAGGGTGCATATGCAAGATCAACATTGAGAAGGAAGTATTCCTCCACTTCATCAACCGCATCCTTCAATATTGAAATGTTCACGCACCAAGTTGCGTGACTCTCGAGGTTGAAATACTCTTGGAAGAAGTTCACAAAATCACTGCCACCTGTGAAAAAGACCAAATACAGGCATTTAATGGATACAGTTTTCACACACAATTATTACAGGTGCAGGTTACGAAGTAGTTACCAAATTAAAAACCTAGTCCTCAGTGGCTCAGCCAGACAAAACTTTGTCTGACTGAAGAATTCCACAGCAGAAACCCAGGCTGAAGCCAATGTGAAAACCCAGGCTGAAGCCAATGTGAAAACCCAGGCTGAAGCCATGTGAAAACCCAGGCTGAAGCCACTACAGGATGCCCACAGGATTGTCAGGCCTGCAATTGTTCATTTCAACTTCCAATGGACAACTATTTCAGTTTCAGTATAATATAGCCACTTACTGGAGTCAATGGAATATTATATACTACATAGTGCTTCAGTGTTCAAAGGGAATTAAAAATCAACAGTAATTTTCATTCTAGCAGCACAAACTCCTTGCAAGCTTTCTAACTTGGTTAGTGATCTGCTCGAGGTAGCTATATAAGGCAGCTGGTTTGTGGCAAGTTCAGGTACCTCATCAGGAGTGCACATGTGAAAGTTTGAATGCCATGCTAACCGCAAGGTTGCTTGCCCCTTGAGTGAGGAGATATTTGAAAATCGACCAATCAGATTTGGAATGACATCACACAAAATCTTCAAGCATCCATTTCATGGAACAACCACTGGAGATTCTCAGTAACAGCCACCAGAGGAAATTGCATGGCCCAATCTGTGCCTCACAACATCCGAAGTGCCTATGTACTTCTGTCTGATGTGTTGGGTTTTGTGGGTGTACGTCCGTCAGTCAGTCTGATATGTTGGGGGTTGTAGGTGTACGTCCGTCAGTCTGATGTGTTGGGGTTTGTGGGTGTACGTCCGTCAGTCTGATATGTAGGGGTTTGTGGGTGTACGTCCGTCAGTCTGATGTGTTGGGGTTTGTGGGTGTACGTCCGTCAGTCTGATGTGTTGGGGTTTGTGGGTGTACGTCCGTCAGTCTGATGTGTTGGGGTTTGTGGGTGTACGTCCGTCAGTCAGTCTGATGTGTTGGGGTTTGTGGGTGTACGTCCGTCAGTCTGATGTGTTGGGGTTTGTGGGTGTACGTCCGTCAGTCTGATGTGTTGGGGTTTGTGGGTGTACGTCCGTCAGTCAGTCTGATGTGTTGGGGTTTGTGGGTGTACGTCCGTCAGTCTGATGTGTTGGGGTTTGTGGGTGTACGTCCGTCAGTCAGTCTGATGTGTTGGGGTTTGTGGGTGTACGTCCGTCAGTCTGATGTGTTGGGGTTTGTGGGTGTACGTCCGTCAGTCTGATGTGTTGGGGTTTGTGGGTGTACGTCCGTCAGTCAGTCTGATGTGTTGGGGTTTGTGGGTGTACGTCCGTCAGTCTGATGTGTTGGGGTTTGTGGGTGTACGTCCGTCAGTCAGTCTGATGTGTTGGGGTTTGTGGGTGTACGTCCGTCAGTCTGATGTGTTGGGGTTTGTGGGTGTACGTCCGTCAGTCTGATATGTAGGGGTTTGTGGGTGTACGTCCGTCAGTCTGATGTGTTGGGGTTTGTGGGTGTACGTCCGTCAGTCTGATGTGTTGGGGTTTGTGGGTGTACGTCCGTCAGTCAGTCTGATGTGTTGGGGTTTGTGGGTGTACGTCCGTCAGTCTGATGTGTTGGGGTTTGTGGGTGTACGTCCGTCAGTCAGTCTGATGTGTTGGGGTTTGTGGGTGTACGTCCGTCAGTCTGATGTGTTGGGGTTTGTGGGTGTACGTCCGTCAGTCAGTCTGATGTGTTGGGGTTTGTGGGTGTACGTCCGTCAGTCTGATGTGTTGGGGTTTGTGGGTGTACGTCCGTCAGTCTGATATGTAGGGGTTTGTGGGTGTACGTCCATCAGTCTGATGTGTTGGGGTTTGTAGGTGTACGTCCGTCAGTCTGATATGTTGGGCTTTGTGGATGTGCATCTGTCAGTCTGATATGTTGGGCTTTGTGGGCATATGTCCACCAGTCTGATATGTTGGGGTTTCACAATTCCACATTAATTGGCACTCCAAGGTGTTTCATCACATGGAAATGTAGTACAACACCATGTACAGTATACAGGTACACGTGACATCCCAAAAATAGCCACGACTGATGTTCTTGGAACAAACTCTATCACCACAGTGAGGTACAATCGCAAGTGCCCAGTAGAGCACTTACCACATTGGCATGCTGCAACACACAATGTGTCATTTGTGTCATTTGTCTGCACAGTTACCTAGCTGAGCACACCATAAAATTTTGGCCTACTGTAAACAATATTGAAATCGAGGTGTGGTTTTGTTCCATAATTGGACAGAGAGCAAAAACCTTGCTTTTCACAGCTCTTCGTACAACTGTTGTTTCTGAAGTAGACTATAATACAAGTCATTTCATTACAATGAAAGTGTTCTTATTTCACACAAACTGCTCATTTTTGTGTCGATCCACTGACATACTGACTGACATACAGCAATCACTCTACCTGGACCTTGCTGTGCATGCACGCATGGGGTAACAATCTCAGCGGGTTGCCACAAATTCCAGCCTGGCTACTGAGTCAATTTACTCACTGATTTGTCTTATCCCCACTTGCTCTGAACTAGAGATGTTCATAGAACACATACCCCGCGCTGAACGTACAGGCCAGGATGCATGCAGTGCAGCTACAATCGACGTGACATCTCTGCCGATGTGCATCGAACAGGGCGGCTATCGCGTATACTGTGTTCGTGTATACTGTGTTCGTGTATGGCCATATCCAAGGTGTGGGAGTGACCGCTTATTGTATACTATATTGTGAAGCTGGAGAGGTGGGGCCAAATGTTACGAATAATAGGAAATAGCTGGAAAAAACAGCCGAAACAATAGCCGTGATGTCTGTGAAGTACATACATCGTGAGAAACACTGTTTCCTAGTGGTCATCTTGAAGCATGAAGTTTCCAAATGCACTGCGTGTCCTGTTCTTGATGGGACTCTGAGGTCACGAAGAGGTGGGGCCAATGTTACGAATAGTTATGAAAAGTAGGAAATAGCCGAAATACAGCGAAACGGAGCGCCTTGACTTCAGTCAGGTACAGATAGAGCAGGGTTTTTTTTGCTATTTGCTATTGTTTGACTCCATCTCGATGGTTTATGAGGGTCTATGTGGCGAGATTTCAATTTTTTCCGCCTGACTGACAGACAGACGACTGACTGACGGACAAAACCGATTGCTTAACCCCACTTCGCGCATGCGCGTGGGGTAATAATGTGGACCCTATTGTACAAACAATAGAGTACACATCCAGTGCGTAAATGGTCTGTGAGATAGTGAGTAACTCAAGTAGTAGTAGTATAGATAACACATACTCAATGCAAATTGGCATAGTAGTATTCAGTGGGTTTTGCCCAAGTCAATGGTCCACCCTCCAGAGTGCAAGTCTGTGGCAGGGCCGAACAATGATTCCTGCATAGCACAATCTTAGCCTCGTTCCCAGGCCCTCCAAAATGCAATCAAAAAATAATTCCTCGCTTTTCCCGGTAGTAATTCACTTCAGACATCAATTCTCAATACTTATGGTTCATTACTATCGTTACAAGCACATATATAGATTTTCAGACCCTACCGATTACGATCACTGGCAACATTACAATAATTACCAATAGGTTGTGAATGGAAACTGCACTCCTTGTATAGCCGGTGGTCCATGGCCCAGACCTTACTTTCACCTTGTGGATGCAGCCACCTGCACATGCACTCACAGTTAGCCTCTTCAAAGCACAACGCACAGCACAGCATACTTATCTAACTCATCCAATTAAATTCATTCACTTCAAAAGGACTAGGAAAGAAACCTTACATTTGGATCACCTCACTATATGGGGGTTAACCATTTCCTTGTCCTATTGATTTCAACAAGAATGGGGAAATTTCACTTGCAAAAGGAAGAATCAAGAATGCCAGTTCTGTAATGAATATCATTATTGCTGCATTACCTTTAGTTTCATGTGAGATTTTAGCACCACACAATTATAGCCGCATATGCACAGTCTGGTGAATATATTTGGAAATTTCGGTAGTAATTGGGCGAGCGTGAGTGAGCCCCACATAGACATGTATGTACGTCTATCTGTCTGTATCTGTAATTCCGTATGTAATGGGTTAAATACATGACCATGTGCAACAACCAGTTGCAGGTACAAGGCTAATTCAAGTAGCGACAACAAGACGACCGCTTGTGGACCTACCTATTCAGTGGCACCGAGTGAGCGATAGTCAAACCGTCAACAGTCTACCTCCGAGTCGTCCTCGGTCACCCAGGCGACAGAGACGGCTCGAGGATATACGTACCTATTAATTGGTGAGTAAGTGATATGGGCTACTGCACGGCAACAAAGATTCGTCTGTCAATTCCATTATTGGGGCGAGCCTGAGCGAGCTCCACACTAGCGTGACTTCATTGCGCAGTGCGTGTGTATGTTTGATGTTTTGATGTTTGGTGGATCTTGCACTTACCGTAAATTTTAAATCAGCGAATTTCACTTGCACATGCACAATAATATTCAAATTCAGCGAACTCAATGAACCACCTTGTACCCAGGCCACCGTCTAGCTACCTGTTCGACAAACGATGGCGACAACATTGATGGAGACCACTCGTGGACATTGGCTAGAGCACCATGAACATTCTTCCTCCTCGGTGGCGACACTGACAAAGACGGAGACAGCTTGTGGACCTACATGTACCGCCATGGCCGGGGTGACGTTGCTCAACGGCTAGACTGCTTCAGCTAGCTATAAACGCTAACCTGACCCACAGTTGCTGTGGTGTGCACGAGTGTATGTTTCAAGAGTGCCATAATTTCTGTGCTCATTGCCCGGTGACAATCATGTGAATGCAACTGCTCCTTGCATGTCCTGCACGCGCATGCACTTCGCTCAGGCTCGCCCTCCAATGTCCTGCATTCCACTAGTAATTTATGTAGCTATTGTTGCCTGACACTGATCTAGCGCATGGTGTGGTGGCCCACAGTTTGTGCAGCACACGTGGCACTAGTGTACTTTTAGTGTAGCTACAGGTCTGATTGTCATAATTATGACATCGATTCGCAGATTGCACTTGCGTGATTTTGAAGCAATGGCATGACATAAATGCATAAACGCTTCAGCCACTATTTCAAGAGTGGTAACAGGACAGCCAGCAAGGGGCAACTGGTGCGAGTGGATGTCTTGGCAAGCGGCTGGCAAGGGAGTGATGTATAAAGCCAATAATATGGAAGGGGTGAGGCAATAGGTGCAGATGGGCAGGTCTAATGGCCAGCACCCTAGCAAAGTATGATGCAATAATCAGCAACTGGCACAGCAAGATGCAATTAATGGCCAGCAACTGGCACAGCAAGATGCAATTAATGGCCAGCAACTGGCACAGCAAGATGCAATTAATGGCCAGCAACTGGCACAGCAAGGTGCAATTAATGGCCAGCAACTGGCACAGCAAGATGCAATTAATGGCCAGCAACTGGCACAGCAAGATGCAATTAATGGCCAGCAACTGGCACAGTATGAGGCAATGGCCAGCAACTGTCACAGTATGAGGCAATGGCCAGCAACTGGCACAGTATGAGGTGACCGCGTATGATCTAGCTACTGGCATCAGTACACAATGATGATCATGATGGTACGTATACTAGTCAAAATGTTTGTGGGCCTTCCCTGAGAGGTGAAGTGCCAACTACAGTCAAAGTGAGTGCTCGAGCAACGGAAGACATAAACCCACAAATCAATTAAGGTGACTTTCAGCACAGTTATTATATGCTTGGGGTCAGTGCACGATGGCAATCACGACAGTGTAGTCAGAATCTTCATACACTTTCCTGTGCATTGTGAGTTTGATTGCTTTACGTTACATTATATTTACACCAGGATCGCTAGCATAATTCTGTTACCTTTTGCTGTGCCTGCTTGAGTGGAAATAGTCACGTTTACAGAAGCAAGTGCTTCTGGTAGTTGTCCAACAGCACCACACACAGTCAGAACCCCCTCCTCCTCAGTGACAATGGATGCATTCCTAATGAACGTGACATCAGGTACCCCTGACACTCCTGCAGGAAGATATTCATCAGGAAAGTCGTCAATCTTGTTATGTTTGTGTACAGTGTGCACTGTAACTCCAGTGACATGGAAATCAAGTGGTGAAGGCGTTAACTGTTTATTCAAGGCACACACATATTTACATAAATTCCCAAGTAAGAACAGCTTCCATTTAAGAAAGCTGCCCCACAGCTGTGCAGAAGTCGGAAGCCAGGAAATACAGCTGCATTTTGGACACAAGAAGTTCAAGCATCTGACTGTTGATTACCCGCAGTGATGAAGCATGCTTGAAACTGGTTTCTACACAGCTGCTAAGTCTGGGACTGTATAAACGACAGATAGACTGGATTTTTATACTATGTGCCCAATGTCCATGTACGTCTCTGCACGTGACAAGTTTACCAGGACTTAACTTGTCACGCGCAGAGACTACATGGACATTGGGCACATAGTATATATACAAATCCAGTCTATCTGTCGTTTATACAGTCCCAGACTTACAGTTGATTTCTGTTGCGTTTGAACATTGCGTATTGCGTGACTGCGTGCGGCAGGAACTTTCTGCAGGTGGAGCTTCACGGAAACGACACGGCCTGGAATACGCAAAGGTCTGGAAGCCATGCAGGCACTTTGCGTGAGTGTCATACTTGCAGAACACAGTTTCCATGATAATCCACACAATACAGTGTTCAAACACAATGGAAATCGACTGTAGCAAAGAAAGCTAGTGTCTGTGAACACAGGAAATTGTTTACAGTACCTATGGGGAATCCCTACCAGAGCTTCAGGGTGTAGTTACATGTGCCACCACATACTGCATCCACTAGTGATTGCATAGTGAGACCACAATTCACATGCCAGTGTTGATAGTGCTACACACAGGCATGTAATTTGCACGTTGCACGTACACACATCTGAGATTTAGCAATTAGCTATAGGTAAGATTTTGGAGATCAAAAGTTATTTTCCCAGTGTAGGACGTATACTTGTAACAGAGAAGCGCACACACAATTTTTCAGAGGCTGGCAAGCTTTCACACTTTCCATCAAGTGCATTTTATGGGCAACTTCAAGTGATTGTACCATGTCCAGTAAACACTAGATAATTAAACCCTTACCATATCGCGGATATGCAGAATTGTTACAGAAACAGTAGTCAGCAGTGAGGGGAATATTTGGCGGAAAGCACAGGAGAGCTGTTTGTTGTCCATAGCCGTTAGGACCTGCAAGAAAATAAATACTTCAGTGATAGGTCCTCCAAAGAAATGGTGCATGCACACAATGGCCTCACCAGCACATCGCTATACTGCGGCTGAGCCAACTATGACTCTCCTGGCAGTGAATGGGTTATTGGGTACATTCAAAATGGCAATATCCTATGAAGATTCATGTGCAGGATAGCATTCTGACTTACAAGAATTTCCGAAAGTTCCGTATAGGCCACAAACATAATTTATGTAAGTTTAAGTGCTTAGCAATTGATTGACAATTTGATATCTGAAGTCGTTTTTGTGCGGAAACATAATTATGCGAGTCGACTGTATAATATTATACCTCCTGGGTGAACTTTTCCACACGGGTTCTGACCTTTCATTATGCTGTAACTAACTCCCACTGGTATTCCACAAAAGTCTGTTAGAATACTTACATTTAAAAGCGGCAATATTTCCATTGTTCAGTACGAATGAACACTGTCCAGTAAATTCGGCTTCGAATAAGGGTTCGCAAATATCAGACTGCGCGAAGGAACGTGTAGGCGGGATGAGTCCCGGTTCGCACTCAAAGTTGATATATGGGCACAGAGGGTCGCACAGTGAAGTGTCGGAAAATGGGCAGTCCAGAGGATGGCTGAACGGTGATGTTGGCGCTGGTGTCGGCGTTGGTGTCGGCATTGGTGTCAGCGTTCTAGTCGGCATTGGTAACGAAACACTTTGAGACATGGCGTGGTAGCACAGTACAAGCAGGAGGAGTAAGCGGAAGATTGACGCCTTCATTGTTGTCTGTAGCTGCAATGTATCCGTCCGACAGCAGCGGAAACTCAGGCTCGGTGAGTCTGTCTTGCAGATCAGATTGCTTGCAGACCAGATTGCCTGCAGACTGTTTTACAAGCAGGCCTGCAGGAAGCGTGGTATTAATAATCGCACATGTCGGCGGAAGTGATACGTGGGTCAAAAACAATTGAATTACACTTCCGTTCAAAGGGAGTTGAAATCAACAGTGGTACTCTGGGAGTCCAGGTACTCTGGGAGTCCAGGCTTCATCTGCATTGTGATATATCAAGACGTAACATCGATGGCCCAACTGGCTGCTGAGGTGGTCGAGTTCAGCGGTTAACAACAACAGTCTTTTGTGTCTTGGAGAATAATGTACATGCAGTATTCAAGTCTTGGAGCATCTATATATGGCTGTGTATTGCATGCATGACACTTGGCTGTTTATCCGCATTGTTTTCCAACACAGAGAACTCATAAGAAGGTCGCCAGGCACATTCTCCTATCAATCAAGTAACTGCATGTCTTTGCGGACTTCCACAGCCAATCAGCTGGCAAATCATGCATGCATATTCATATTTTATTATTACAGAACAATGTATACAAAAAAAACCCTTCCATTTTCATTGGAAAAAGTGTGAATCGCACCTTGAAACTGAATTTGTCCATAATACAATCGCATAATATATTTCTTCATACGAGAGCAGCAACTGGGGTTACAGTACATAACATGGCAGAGGCTATTAAATACATGCAGGCACATTATACCGGCTAAATATTAAGCTACAAAGCTAAAGATAAAGAGTGTTTGGTTTATTGAAGCATTCTATAAGTACATAACCATCCACAATTGCAATGCCAAATGTGACAGGCAAAAACTACTTCATTTACTAGCTACACTGGTTGGCTGCTTATCTGAGTGGTTTTTCAACACAGAGAATTAACTCATAAGACAGTCACGGTCCCCACCAGGAACACTGCTATCAAGTCAAGTGGAGTTCCACAGCCAATCAGCTGGCAAATCATGCATTCATAGCGAACACAATTTAATGTTTTTTTTTACAGAGCAGCAACATCATGATGTTTGCAATTCTTCCAAACTCCCAAACCGCACTTGTTTGCTAGATTTCACACTCAGGAATGATGTTTACAAATACTTTCAAACTCCTACAGACCACACTAACTTTAGTGAATAGTTACCCCTGGAGTGCATGCATAGCCTCATTCCCAGGCCTTCTCACCGCAACGTTTGTAGCTTGCAGTACTGCAAGCGACAAACACTGGCCGGGGTAAGAAGGCCTGGGAAATGAGGCTATGCATGCGTATCAGTTGCAAGTGTGCAATTATAGCCTGACCTATACACCAGCAACTTGGTAGTAAAACAGCAACGAAAAGGTGCTATAGGTGAGAGAAACCTTATGTAATGTGTTAAATACATCCATGGAGGTTCGGAAAGTTCGAATTAAGTTTCTACAACCATTGCAAAACGTGATCTTTCCCTGTGCATTTAGTAAACAGCTGTGCATGTGGTTTGGGAGTTTGTAAACCTTTCACCAAAAATTCTTTAGCTTTGCATGTATTTAATTGCTTAGTTGGAAACGTGCCTGTGGCTACTAGCCACCGCTACACAGTAAAAATTGGAATTGCTGTTTGACAGTAGGTAGCTATTTCATTTGCATGAGTGGCAAATGTGATGCCGAGATGCCACTGCAGGAATAGCATTCATATTATGTATACATAGTGGGTACGTGTACCGGTATTACTAATACTTCTGAGATCGCATTACAACAAGTTATTTTTTTAATGGTTATGTCAGGCTACATAATGCAGTGCTGGAATACTCGGAATTCAACCATGCAGCCCTATATAGCTTGTGCAAAATCAACACTAATTGTGGACTGTCACAGGGGTATAGCTATATAGTATCATCCCGTCAACACACTGCAGAAATGTTAACCCATTCAGCGGTAGCTATAGGCCACTTTGGTGCCATAGAAATATATAAAAGCGTATACTATATATTAGCGCCAAATATGAAGGAGCCATGGACGTGGGAATCAGATGGTGAAAGGGTTAAACTATCTTAAGAGGGTATAATTACTCCAGTTTCAGTGAACTCTCACTACAGACATGAAAGCATACTATCATTACTGTTATGTACTCAGGTTAATAATACGTATTATTGATGTGGTACATACTAAGTATGAAAAGACATAATTACCAGCCACCCCCCCCCCCCCCCCCCCCCCCCCCCCCCCCCACACACACACACACACACACACACACACACATTTCCATCTTCAAAGAGCATCCGTCTGCTAGCTATATATCCCCACTCACAATGATTAATCCATCAAGTTTGAACATTGTTCATCTGCTAGCTATTATTTGGTTCTGGACAAGATGATATGGATTCCATTAGAGCAACCATCTGCTGCATGGCTATTATTCGATCAATTCTGAACGAGATAATAGGATGCTTGAAGGGGAATGATGGATAGCAAGCTTGTTTCTGAATTCTCATCGTAGCATTTAGATAGTGTGAGTTCACTGAAACTAGAGTAACCACTCAGGGGTTGTTTTAAATAAGCTGTGATGCATGCAGTTGTAATTCCAGAGCAAAAGATATGGATGCCAACAATCCAAGCATCGAAGCCATATGACCCTTTAGCCTTTACCATGCAGAGCTCCCCTATTAATTCTTGTTCGCCCCAACTGGTTGCCTTGGATTCCACACTGGGAGAAATCAAACAGCCCATGCATAGAGTGGGTTGCTCCGGTTTCAGTGAACTCCTACATATGCATGCATGTTGCATATGCAGGTAATGCATGTTAGTAGATTAGTAGATTATAGTGTAGCTGCATGAGTCCAGTTGAAAGAATTACTCAGTTTGGCTAAGTGATCCTGCACGGGCTCTTCCTCTGTCCTTTATATCCCAGCTGCCCCCCACAGGAGCCTGTGACAAGCTGTTGGCATGCCCTAGTCCCCCACATCCAGGAGCCTGCATACAAGGTGTTGGCACGAATCCCCCAGACAGTCCGGGAGCCTGTGACCAGATGTTGGTGTGAAGTCCCCAGAACTGGGAGCCTGCGGCTAGACCCCCAGATTCAGGAGCTTGTGACACATGCAGTGTTGGGTGTGGGTCCCTGTTTGAGGAGCCTGTGACAGGCTGTTAACACGGGTCTTTCCTGTAACAGGTTGTTTACACGGGTCTCTCCTGTGACAAGTGCAGGCCTCCCAGCAGTCAGGACACTGTATATAACATGATGTAACCGTCATGTTACCTACCGTACTCCACAATATTCTATAGAAATTGGTTCTTGGATTTGATGGTAGTTTGCCAAAAAATTGTTTGTTTGCAACCAATTTCTACAAGTGTAAAATACATTAAAAATGTATGGAGATGTAGGGATAGCAGAACAGCGAAAACAAGTAGGGATGATGGCATAAAACAGTTCAGTTTACATCACCCTACATACTTTTCTTATTATACATGTATTATGTGGAAAGATATGTAAGATGGGGTTGTATACTGAACTGTTTTATGCCATCATCCCTGCTTGTTTTCTTACTTCTTGCTTTTCTGCTATCCCTACATCTCCATACATTTTTACACTTGTTGGCATAATTATATTGCGTGTCCGTTTGTATCCCTACATATAGAGTTCTACCGACTCTATGATAGAACACTGTAACATGGATGTTAGCCAGACACCCTACGTTAGATGTACCATTTATCCATTCATTGGTCGCTACATATCCCCTACTATAATTATGTATGGAGAAAATGAGTATTTGCAGATGTATGACACCTGCATGTGTGAACGCATCAAGTATTTAATGGAACCTTAGTCACAGTCAAATGTGGGGAATTGTCCAAATTGCTTAAAAATGGATTAAAACTTGTGCACCCCCTTCGAAGAAAATTGGAGAATTAAACTCAATTCTTGGAAATCTTCTGAAACACATTTAGAACCAATTCCCATTTCAGGGGGGGTGCAAAGTGGGATGTGTGACTAAGATTCCAATGCGTTCACATGTTCGGTTGGAATTGCATGTCCATTGCCTTATAACTAGCTATGTGTAGAATCTGTGAATTCGTGATGATAGAAATGTTACTTTTCATGCAGTGTCAAACAGCAGCCAGTTAGCTATCAGCTATTTGGGACCACTGTGTGCAACAGTATAACTGCATGGGCTGTAGTCCACTGGCGGAACTCATCACCATAATATATAGGTACACAAACTTTTGGCCACTCCAAATTAAACTGTCCTCCACCCACCCCACCTTGAGAAGACCGCAGGATTATTGCTGTTTGCTCATGCATTATATCAGCGTCAAATTTTAACCACAATCTCTGTTAACTATATTGGTTTCATGAGTCCTGTTCATTACTGTTGGGCCATACAGGTAATTATATTCATAGTAATGACCTTCTGCAGGGCTGTGGTATTGTCCAAATTTGTGTTCTCTTCTGAGACAGTGTGGAACGACTGAGGTGTAATGGCAACAGCATAGCTAGCTACAATCACTGTACAATGCATAACCAGAGGATTAAAGAGAGATAAATTTGAATCCACAAATTGGATTTGAAAGGATGGGGTCCTGTGAGATGAGAGAGAAGTTGGTAGGGCACCGGCTATGGTGAAGTAGGCGTAGTTTCTGCGAGGTGAGAGACGGAAGTGAGTGGGGCTCCTGTGAAGTGAGAGCAGAAGTGTGTGTGATCCTGATTGGTCCGATTAATTCCTGGGGAAAAAAATTGGTTGGAAAGGCAAATGACATAAGAAGACTCATTATAGTATGCTGATCAATTCTTAGAAAATTGGTTGGTGTTCTGCACAATTATATGTTTCACTGGTTGCACTTTTACACAGACATCTCTTATCAGTACATCTCTGGATGAGGAAAGAAGTTCAATGATTGCATGTCTGTGATTGCCATCACCCATGCAGCCACATGCAGCCTATATAGGTAGGTAACTATGCTGCCTCACCCATGGGTTAATTAATTACTAGCAATTAGCAAACGTGGAGGAAATACTCTATTGACCACCATCATGCATTCCAGCAATCATGGACCAAAATGCTTTCAATGATCCTGACAGATTCATGGCTGAGTTTTTTTGATAGACACTTCATCACATATAGATCTAGCTGATCAAGTCAGGAGGTACTGTTCTGCATGTAATTAATATGTTTCACTGGTTGCACTTTTACACAGACATCTCTGGCATTTCCTATCAGTACATCTGGATGAGGAAAGAAGTTCAATGATTGCATGTCTGTGATTGCCATCACCAATGCAGCCACAGATAGGTAGCTAGCTATGCTGCCTCACGTATTGGGTAATTAGCAAACGTGGAGGAAATACTCATAGTAACTACAACAATGGGTCGATCTCATGTACAGGTGGAGGAGCAGCTACGTTCCTGCAACGTATTAGAGCAGAGTAGGCACTCATCACGTAGATGTAACTAAGCAAGTTAGGAGGTGTTCTGCACAATTATATGTTTCACTGGTTGCACTTTTACACAGACATCTCTTATCAGTACATCTGGATGAGGAAAGAAGTTCAACGATTGCATATCTGTGATTGCCATCACCCATGCAGCCACATGCAGCCTATATAGGTAGGTAACTATGCTGCCTCACCCATGCATGGGTTAACTTAATTACTAGCTATAGCAATTAGCAAATGTGGAGGAAATACTCTATTGACCACCATCATGCATACCAGCAATCACGAACCAAAATGCTTTCAATGATCCTGACAGATTCATGGCTGAGTTTTTTGATAGGCACTTCATCACATAGATCTAGCTGATCAAGTCAGGAGGTACTGTTCTGCATGTAATTAATATGTTTCACTGGTTGCACTTTTACACAGACATCTCTGGCATTTCCTATCAGTACATCTCTGGATGAGGAAAGAAGTTCAATGATTGCATGTCTGTGATTGCCATCACCCATGCAGCCACATGATAGGTAGCTAGCTATGCTGCCTCATGTATTGGGTAATTAGCAAACGTGGAGGAAATACTCTGTTGACCACCATCATGCAGCAATCACGGACCAAAATGCTTTCAATGATCCTGACAGATTCATGGCTGTGCCAACACACCTAAGTGGCCTAAGTGTCACCAACCCCTCCCACAGAAGTTCAGCCCATTTCAGCACATGCAATTTGTTGTCACCCTAAATCCAACATCTACCCACGCAAGACCATAAGAAGTCAGTTTTCAGAGCTAAGAAGTAAGAACCACTTCGGCAGCTACCACTCGATGACAACGTCAGCAAACAGATGCCAATGACATCACCAGCAAACCGCCTTTCAACCTGCAAAGAGCATAGAAGTGTGATCTGGCTCTTACATACGTATGTACTGGACTGGCTTGAGCATGGGTTTGCCCTTCACTTTCGCGATGCACTCTGCTTATGATGGTGTGTCTGTGCATGACCAGCAATTTACCATCAAACATTAACTAGCTGCACACTGATAAAAATGGGTGTGTTTGTTTGCACTTCAAATTGCAAACAAGTGGTAGCTACACACTAGTTGCCAAGGATACTGTGCAGAAGATCAAAGGTTACCATGACAACCAAGTTGCACCACACCAAGTGTGTTAAACTTAAAGTACAAAGTGGCTAACACCTTTTTAACAGCTGACTCTTCATGAAATGGGTCGACAGCACCTGACCTGTTGATGGCCCCTCCAACCTAATCTCTCCCGCCATTACATCCCTATTACTTTGCCATGGTGCCTATCCTCCTTCCCACAGCTCAGTATAAGCCTCAGGTACCCATAGACCCCCACACCCCCCCTTTCCTATCCCAGCTAAAAATGATGTCGCAAGCACTTCAAGTCCCACTGTAATATTAGCGAATGGTTCAAATTACAGAGCCAAGCTCACCGTCTATGGCAGACGAGACGCTTACACTCAGAACAGCAAACAGTGAAGTTGGACATAGTGGCAGCAGCAGCTGAGAATATCTGAGGAGAGATAGACAATGTCTGTTCATTGTTTTAGCTATCACAGGAATGAAGTTTTGAGAAGAGCTTATAACTAGAGACAGATGATAATCATCAGGGGGTGAGCTTGAGCGAGACTTGGTTATGGGAATGGGACATGGAAGAGCGCTGCTGCACATGCGTCCAGGATGGCTGGCCGGGAAACCATGTGAGCTATAATGAAAGAATAAGAGAAGTGGAACATGTCTCATTCTCTTCCAATGTGTTCTTGACTGCAGGAGGTATGAGTGTTACAGCTACAGCAAGCTAGTGCTGTGTGGCTACAAGAGAACCGTTTCTCTGATCACTGAAAAATACAACAAGCCGTACATGCAGCAGACAATTCACTGGCTTAGGTGCAGGCCTATAGGCTCAGTTCTTCACTGCTGAGATCAGCCATAATGTGTCTGCACATGGTCCAAGTATTCCATCCACCAGACCACCACACAATCAACTCACTGTCTGGAGCAATTGACCTAGCTGGCCTTTGCTGAGAGTCATGCAGTCATCATATTCAAATGTGATACATGAACAAGTTATACACTTAAAGCCACTGTTTCTATGGTCACTAGGCTTGTGTACATTATGCTGGCATAATTCTGAGCATAATAGGGACGGAAATTATGAGTGGTATGTGCGTCAAATTACCAATGCAGCACAAACATCCTCTACGTGCCGCTGTACAAAATACACCAATCTGACAGTTTCTTGAACTGTGAACTGTTACCTAGGTTCTAATCTCAGAGTCACGTGCAGAACCAGAGCATGACTGTGAAAAGTAGCTAGTGAGCTTGCTAGTGAACAGTAAGTAGTGGCCGCTACAGAAACGGATCATTTTCAATGTATTTGTATGTTAAAAAGTTGAATTTCAAGAAATTAAAAAGCATAATTAATAAGTGAGTGTTTCTCAATTTTGAGCGTAATAGGTACTTTGCAAAAAAGAATGGAATAATGGGCAAAATTTTGGGAATAATTTCCTCAAGCCTACATACAGCTGGATAAAATAATGTTACTAGTACTACGAGCCCAAGTGACTTGTACTAGTAGCCCTACTAGCTTTCTGGGCACTACCAGCCCTCACTTTTTGGCTCTGTCTGTCACAACTCACCAAAGGCTTCAGCCTTGCCGATTGAACCGCTATTTCCGCTAAACCAGACTACTTCCTGCTTTGGCAATTAATTAGACTGCTGAGCCTATTAGCTAATTTAAGACTGGTTTCAGAGTTAGTTGCACATCTGCATCGCAGGCAACAATGAAAGTACTACTCCTAATCGTCCTGCAGCTGCTTGTATTGTGCTGCCGCGTCATGTCGCAGAGTGTTTCGTCACCGGCTGCACCAGTGCCGACACCGACACCGACACCAACGCCAGCATCAACCACGTCACCGTTCAACCACCCTCTGGATTGCCCATTTCCTGACACTTCACGGTGCGACCCTCAGTGCCCATATATCAACTTTGAATGCGAACCTGGACCTGGACTCATCACATCGACTAGTACCTTCTCGCAGTCTGACATTTGCACCCCCTTATTTGATGTCGCGTTTACTGGAGGGTGCACTTTCATAATGTCCGATGCCGGAACCGCATTTAAATGTAAGGCTCCTCATTACACAGCGGGCCCATAACCAGCCATTAGTCTGGAGGGGCTCTATACTGTCAAATCTTCGCTTTAGGGGGGTTCAAATTGAGGTCAGTAGCCACTCCCACTTTTATCATGTAGCAAGAGCTACCCCCAGAATCTGAGCTCAATTGAATGTAGCTATGAATCTGTTTAACTTGCGGTGAGTGCTCACCCTGTTATACGTTTAATAAGGGAATTGGGTTGTATATATGGTCCCAATGCATGCAGACTCAGCAGCTGGTGAACCCCGTTTCTTAGCAGGAGACCTATCGCACTATACTGTTCTCAATTGTTTTATCCCACAGGTCCTAATGGCTATGGATTACAAACAGCTCTCCTGTGCTTTCCACCGAATATTCCCACAACTGCTGCCTACTGTTTCTGTAACAATTCTGCATATCCACGATACAGTAAGGGTTTATCACAGTATCTGTCTACTCTCTGCTTCTGGGTATGTGATTTGTTTGTCTCACTAGCTAGACAACCATTGAGTGGTCAGCCACGTTCTCCAGTTTGAAATTGACACTATAAAGGGTACCATCCATCATCTCCCAAATTCCGTCAAAGTTGAAGGAACATCTCCATCTGCTAGCTATTATTGGGCCCTGTACTGGAATACTGAGCTGCCTCAGCAAATACTGCACGAGAAGGCGCTAACTGGTGGAGAATTTTGCATTACCACAATAGCAGCTGAATGCAAGAAATACTCAGCTACACTGTAACTGTGGCTTCTGTTTTATCATGCAGGAGCGAATTGAGCCTCGATGCGCTCCTGTATAATTAGAATCTCAAAACTATAGTCCCCCTGACCCCACCCTTGTCTACACCCTCGTCTGCACCATTGACATACTAAAATATCCATGCCTATCTCAAGCTATGTGCATGAATGGTACTTGTGAATGAGAGGTAGGCAACTTTATGGATGTCTTTATTCCTACAGGGGTCTCAGGGGTACCTGATTTTATCACATTCATTGGGAGTGCATCCACTGTCACTGAGGAGGAGGGGGTTCTGACAGTGTGTGCTGTTTCTGGTCAGCTGATGGAAGAGTCCACCCCTATAACTGTGAGCTTCTCTACTGCTTCTGATACAGCACAAGGTAATGAGGTGTCAGGTGTACGCTGAATTGGTCATGAGTTGTCAAACTTCCAAAACATGAGCAGTATCCCATCATGCTAGATTTCTCTTGGAGAGCTGGAATTGCTGAAGGCTAGGGGAGAGAAGGTCTAGCATCTATCACGAATACTTGACCAATCAGATTGTCCCACGTGAGAATGTGATCACTAGCTGCATATTTGCAGTAATGTACCTCAATGACAAGGAGCCTTTGACTTTACCATATACGCTTCTTCAGAGGCATAGCCAGCATATAGGCAGTTCAGCTATTGTGGGTGTGCCCGCATATACACTAGCATGCTAACAGTTGTACTTTGTGTGCAGCAGAGCAGCGTGGCTTCTTGCAACCTCTATATATCAAGGTGCAAAGTGCCTCTAGCATCATACTCCATGCTTTGGTAGAAAAATTCCTGGCTAGCTATTCCCCTATCCTTTGATCTTCTTATGATTCCACTTTATGCTTATGTGAATGAAAGGTCTAACAGAACTGTATGCAGCAAGTTATATGACACACTGTAGATGGGCAAGGCCATTATAGCATACAGTAGGCAGTCACAACTGCCAAAGATGAGCAGTGGTCACCAACAGGGCTGTAAGAGCATTCATAACTCAGCAATGGGAGTCTCCAAACACCCTTCATATTATTTATCCTTCAACTCACCCACTCACTAGCTACCTGCTGGCGCACATACTTTCTCTCCATGGCCTCCACCAAGCCCCTCTATTGATGTAGTCGAATTTCTCGTCATGGGGTTCTCAATCCTAATGCAGTCTCTCTCCTAATGGCTGCAGTCTTCATTGCTGTTGGTCTGAAGATTCTGATGCTGCTTTCACCTCTGACTGTGATCGTGTTGCTAGCTTGACATTGTTACTGAAGATCACATTCAAACAGCATGGCACATTTTAGCAGAGACCATGATGGTAACAGTAATACCTGTGGTAATGTGGTGGCTTTGTGCAGGGCATCATATACTCACTTGGTCAGGATCAGAGCATTCCACTGAGTGCACTATACTTTGCTACACACGAAATTGGAATACTTTGCTACACACAAAATTATTTTTTATCACATGAGTGATAGCACATGTCCACTATGTAGGTGGGAGTATGGGCCCACCCACAAGAATACATTTTGCCCATGCCCCATGTCCTGAACAGTTTGTGGTGTCATAATTATGCTGCCTATAGGCATTCCATGTCTTATATCATATATATACACGAATGCTGCACAAAGCCTCCAGCCTCCAGGCCTTGGAACAGCCATATATACTGCTAACATTTGCCCGCCACTCACTCTCAGAAGCAGCAATTAACACGCCGGGCACGGCCACTATTTGGCACTGTTGATGCTGTAGTTGGGCCTTGGCAGTCCACCTGACATCCCTGTGGACATTGACGTCACTCATGTGATGGGACATTCCTCCACCGTATTCTGCGTACTGCGAACGATAAATAGCTGGCGGAATGGCTTGGGAACAAAATTAATTATTTGTGTTGATGTAGCTGCATACAGGAAGTATACACGTTTGTGTGGGCCAGTGTGGCCATCACATCGTGGGTATGGGCTTTATTACACGTGGCATGTAATTAGTTACCTTGCTGAGACTATAATTAATGCATAGTTCTTTTTCACTGTCTCTGAATAGCTATACGAATAAAGCGTATTCAAAGACAGCATATTCAAAGACAGCATATTCAAAGACAGCATCGGCTGGGGTGGTACCAGACCCAGTACAAGTGTATTTAATAGGCCATTCTCCAGATGGAGGCATACTGTTAATGTTATTCATGTCTTCAGAAGCCACTTAATTATGGTAGAGATCGATCTGATGGACTTGCCTGAACTTCCAAGAAATGATCTCAATGGTGGTGCATCACACACCCTGAGGGCAGATATGCCATATATGTCTGTGAATCTCTTTAGCTTGAGGGCCCTGGGGCTGTACCCATTTTTCTGTAACAGTGTAGTGCCCTTTGGCCCCCACTGCTGTAGCTTCAACTCAACTGAGCATGGTTTTCACAATGACATTGGAACAAACCATAGCTACGTATATGCCTATACCAGGCAACTAGCGTGCTCTCTGGGAACGAGACTAGCTCTACTTGTTGTCTGGGAATGAGACTAATGCTCTACTTGTTGTCTGGGAATGAGACTAATGCTCTACCTACAAGTTGCGCTGGCTCAGTTTCAAGATAAATCTAATTGAACTGATAAAGTTACAGTTTTGTTATGATACACAATTATAAAATGACCTCATAAAGAAACTGAAACTGACCAAGAAGGTTAACCCTCTCACCCTTATACAAGGTTTGTGTATATGCTACCAATGGTATGCTCTCCAACGGGGTCAGAGTAGCCCAGGTAGCTTGTGATCCTGGAATTGTTGGCCCCTTTCCTTCACAGCTTTTACTGAATAATTGTGCACTTGTTTTGTCTGTGCATTCTCTTCCTGCAGCTGGTATTGACTTTGATAGCCTCACCCAAGAAGTCTCCTTCACTCAAAGCAATCAACGTCTCTGTGTGGATATTTCAATTTTGATGGATGGTGTCCAAGAATTGGATGAATCCTTCTCTGTTGAACTCGCACTTCGATATGCACCTTTTGACATACCTCTGGATACGTACACTGTCACCATTGTTGATACAGGTGAGTTAGCTGTATGCATGTACATGTATGTGGCAGTCCTGAAATATTTTCCCAAATGCTATTATCGTATTCAACACTACATACCTCACTTCATAGTACATAGGTAGAATTATGGGATGGACTGCAATGGCTTCAGAGATTAAAATTGCAAGGACCATCTTTCTCGTTTGGAAGGTGTTTCAGTTATGCATGGAATTGGCATCACGAAGGCTCAGTGCATGCATCTTTGTGTTTCTCTTTGTTGCACTCAGCTTACTGTACACTCATGTGCTTGAGTAACACTCTACACTACGCTATCTACATACCATGTTTCAATTGGTTCTCACTGTGACTGTGGTGGAGTAACACTACTTCCGAGTACTAGCTAGTCTCAGTCCCAGATCCAACCGACCCGGATCACTTTGATACTGGAAGCGATATATGCGCTGGATGAAAGGTCTGGGAATGGGACTGCACTCCTTTACTTGTTAAATAACAATGCCATTCTTATCTTTTCTAGATATAGTTGGAGTTGGCTTTGAGCAGGACGTGTTTGTGGGAATCATTCCTGAAACTGTTGGGAACGCTAGGGTCTGTATTGTTATAAATACAACTCTGAGTTCAATATACACCGCCTCTGCCATAGTGAGGACGGAAGATGGTTCGGCAATAGGTTAGTGTGATGAACTACTTCGTGTTTGAGGCCATCACGGGGCCCGATCGGGCCGGGCTGATCGGGCTGTCCCGGGATCCGATCGGGCCGTCCCAGGGTCCGATCGGGCTGTCCCGGGCTGATTGGGTCATCCAGGGGTCTGACCGGGCTGATTCACTGCCGTGTTTCTTTCACACAGCTGGCCGTGACTACTTTCCTGTACATGAACCATTTGTCTTCCGCATTAATGGTGATAGTCGTGCTTGTGTGGACATACCAATTGTTAGGGACTTGGTTAGGGGAGAGCAGTACGAAGTATTCATCGTCCGAGTTACAAGCAGTGATGTCGCTGTATTTGCTGATCAAGCAGTTGTTGTCATTCTGGACCAAGGTTGGTGGTAATCATGCATGCAGCCTTGTTGTCTGGTCATTCCTACCACAAGGTTTATCCAGACCTCCCAACTCTCGGGATACATACCACCATGAGACTTACAATTTCATCCCAGCTCTAAATTTCTCACAACATGGTGTCCTCACAATGATGAGTAAATTTACACTCTTTTAGTCCTTTGCAACACTAAAGGTTAGCTATCAAGCGCTAGACTAACATCGCAACTGTGAGGGCGGGACTAGACAAGGACACTTGTGCGACCCAAGATTTTTAATATCTTACCCTTCCTACCTCGAATGGTTGAGAGCATTGGGTAGTGGCTGGAACCTTTAAGTTCCAGAACAGCTAGTGGATGCAATTGGGGGAGTAGCAGCTGAAGCGGACCCAATCAGGGAGCAGCAGTTGAAACAGATGCAATTGCATTGAGAGCAGCAGCTGAAGTGGACGCAATCGGGGAGCAACAGCACTGTACAGAGGGCTGGGGTGTATATATAAACTTCAGCTGAGGCAACCATGGATCTCTAGCTACTATCTATGAGGCACTGTGTTAAGGCAGCGATCCTATATACAATACATTTTTGTTCATACGTACACTATTCCCACTTTCTTCATAGCCACTATCCTCCTTATTCACATTTTGCAGACCAATTTTACCCATTTGGACGTGAAGTGGGTGATGAGGAGCTTACGCCAGGAATTGTCCCCACCCCTGAAACTTCTTCACCTCCACTGACACTAACACCACCGTTTCGCTTCTTTTCAAATGATGAAGACACAATTTATGTAAGATACATTATGGTACAATATATTACACACTGCAATATAGGAACTGTAGGGCATCAACCATTGGTTTACCTCAATAATAATGTCCACATCTGCCTTACTGCCACCTCTTGTCCACATACGTACATGCAGGTGAACACAAATGGAGCTCTTTCATTCAACCAGGATTTCCATGAACAGTTTCCACAGCCATTCCCGTTCAACTCCCTTGCTCTGATTTCTCCGTACTGGGAAAATTTTGAGACGCAACGATTTGGACGTGTTTACTATCGAAATACAGCTGACCCTGCCTTGCTAAGGAGAGCAAAATACCATCTCCAGGATATCTTTCCTTCAGCCCAAAACTTCTTTCCGAGTTATCTTTTCATTGCAACATGGGATAATGTACCACAGTTTGGTATCGCTGGTGACCCAAACTTGGTAAGCTCTAGTCTAGTGACCATTATATGCTACCTTCATTTATTCACGTACTCTTCCTCACATATTTTTCTCTGCATTGAGGGAGCCAAGGCTTAGGTATACGTAGCTATACGTAGCCATGGTTCACAACAAACATCAGTGCATGATTCTCAGTTTTCAGCAAATCTTGCAGCATTTTCTTATAGCTTATCAAATGTATGAGCCAATCTAAATTTTTAGTTGTTGAGCTTGAACAGGGCATTAACCCTTATGCTTTGTGATCCCTGACCACATGCATGCATGGATGTGCATGATGCATGATTGTGCATGTCATGAATGTAATCACCATCTAGCTACATATCAATGCACTATAGTAACATTACTGGCTGTTGATTATCTCTTGCATATGCAGGCAAATACATTTCAAGTAGTGATGGCAACGGATGGAGAGAAATCGTTCGTCTTCTTTACATACTTTGATATCCAGTGGGGGGAAGGTACTGTTGGCTTTGATGCAGGAGATGGCGTGAGGTCTTTTACACTGAATGGTTCACTGACTGCTGCAACACAAGATATTGAAAGGCGCAGCAATGTTGATGTTGAGGGACTGTACGCTTATCGTGTTGACCTTCCAGAGATCATTAGTCCAGGAGGTGAGGGGTATGCTAAGCCAGTCACTTCCACATTCACACATGCAGTGATGTGACGCTTAAAATCAGCACTGGAGCTTCCATGCAGCTCTGGAATATTAATTTTTGATAAGTTGAATATCATCTGCCTCAATGCTGATTAAACCTTGAAGCCAAAATCAATTGTTTAACAGGTACTTGTGGGAAGAGGAATTGACATATATTATGCGTATAGTTGGATCAAACTTACACTTTGCATGACTGATTGTGCACTTTTGTAGATGCCTCACTATTAACTTCTGTGCATGATTCAATAATTAGAGTTGAACTGACCAATGGGACATGATTGCTACATGCTACTGATTCACACTGTTCCAGAATGTGGAGGACAGGATGATGTAATTCGTCTGTACAACGGGTCTTCTGCTTTGGAAGGGGTGGTGGAATACTGCCTCAACTCCACATGGACACCAGTGTGCGGGGATGACTGGGATGAAACCGAAGCTGCTGTGGCCTGCAGGCAGCTGGGCTTAGCTGGAGGTGCGTAAAAGCATGTGCTGTTTAACCACACAGTATAGTAGTATAGTTACTCTGGTTGTAGACAAGTGAGGAAACATGTGGCATATGATGACTGGTCAAGAAGGTGGTCCAGATCACCTTACAAACATAGTCCTCTGCAACCTGGGTCATGGAGCTGTTTAGGTTTGTGGTAAGTAATATAATCAAAGCAGTTGAATGTTATGAAGTGGTAGTATAGAAGCTCAATTCCCGAGGGGCTGTGTGCTTATTAGCTGAGGGAACTGTTATTACAAATAGCTACATCCTATGTATGTTTCTTGTGTACAGCATGAAGTGACCATTGATTTCTGAGTTGCAATCAGTGTTGACACATTGCTGTCATCGTATTATACTTTCAATTGTGCACTGTGATTACGTGCATGTCCTGGACTGTGCAGCAACCGTCTTGGTGAGCTAGCTACACAGTGTAGCGCTACTTCAGTTATCTATAAATCATAACAACCTCTTGACAGTGGGCTATGCATGTACGTATTCAATTACTTTCATAGGAGCTAGTGTATTGCGTGAAGATTTTGGAATCTTGTCACCTCTGACAACCGACTTTAACTGCATGGGCACAGAAGACAACCTCATTCAATGCCCAGGATCGGAAGCACCACCATCATTCAGCAATTGCCAAGATCTTGCTGGAGTAATTTGCAACGGTTAGTTTAGCTCTCTCTGCAGTAACAGAAATGATGCGATTTACTATGCAGACATTACTGTTGATGTAATAGGTCCTTGTGAAAACTTGGAACCAACTTTACACTTTGGTTTTTGGCAGAACTACTACAACTTGACACAAACTAAGTTTCGACCTATGTGGTGATAATAACGTCTATCATGCACAAAGATTTTGTTTGCCACTAAGTTTCTTGTTTGCTGCATGTATCTCTCTATTATAGCTGTGCAAATCGGTTTCAAGCAGGATTCATACACCGTACTGGAGACAGATGGGGCGGTCACTCTGTGTGTGAACATGAGCACTGGGTCCTCCGCTGTGCCTGTTTCCCTTGAAACTATTGACATTGGATCAGCTCAGGGTGTGCATACCTATACCGTTTGTGTCGCATGTTCACCACCATTGTTGACACGCAATAGCACCTGGAATGCAATTGCTTGATAGATAGATAGACAGATAGATAGATAGATAGATAGATAGATAGATAGATAGATAGAGAGATAGATAGATAGATAGATATGATGTACAGATATATGTCATTGATCATCAACAACTTTGGGGAACTACAGTCGTTCCGTTTGACTGCTACATCAGCAGCCTCATTCCCAGGCCTGTGCAAATTTCGGTTGCGCAGAGAACAGTGCGGGATTGGGAGCAAGGGTACTACATCAGTACATTGTTGTGTTGATGAGAATGTTTTGTTGTCCTTTCTTGGCAGCTGGAGTGGATTACAATGCAACTACTGCAGAGTTTATGTTTGAGGGTGCACCACAGCAAGCGTGTGTTCAGATCAACATCACCAGCGATGATCTAGAAGAGCTGGATGAATCGTTTCTAGTGCTGCTCAACACTACACTAACAAGTCAGACTGTCTCACTGAATCCTCGGTTTGCTTTTGTGACCATCACAGAAGGTGAGTCACAATGGTGCTTTGTGCATGGAGTAAGAAATACGGGTACACAAAAAACCATCGTTGTTTGCTATTGAAATGCAGTCACCCAATTATAATGTTGTACGTCTTGTTCATTTATAGCGACAGTCCTTCCCACCTCCACCATCCCTCCTCAGACAGGTAAACCAGCACTAAGAAACCTCCACTTTGTCCCCAAGTTGTACTCTGTAGTAATCTTTCATTGTGTCTGCTTGTGCACATTATTGAATGCTAAACTGTTTTGAATAAACTACACGACTTTGAGGGATACGGAATTACCCTGTAATGGAAAACTACCTGTAAATGTGGGACAGGGTGGGCACCATCATCGTCAAAGTTGCTTTGTGATTGCAGCGTCTGCATGCCCATCGGTGGGAACACTTCTGTTTCGACTATTACGTGTTAACTTGACACTGAGACACTCTTGTTACGGTGCCTGCCCAGTCCTGTATGTCTACAGGTAGTTTTTCCTGTGTTGGTATGAAGAAGAATGATCTACATGTACTAAACCAAAGATGCTTGACAAGAATATGAGCATTACAAGGTACCTTATCAGTGGCGGATCTAGAGGGGGTTCCATGGGTTCCATGGAACCCCTCTTTTGAAGGACTGCCTTCGTTTTCAGTAGCGGATCCAGATGGGTTCCGAGGGTTCGAAATTCCATGGAACCCTTTCAAGGAGAACCAAAAAATGTATTTGCGTACAGTCAAGGCAGAAAAGCAAGCTGCATGTTTGAAATGTAAGAGCAACTTACCTACCTTGACCGTTCGCGGGCTGAAAGCTTGAAGGCAGACATAGTCTTGAGCTAGCTAGGTAGGTTTACGCTTGCTACACAATTTAAATTTTTCATCAATTATTTTTGTTTCTGTATATACGTATAATTAGAAAATAAAGCAATAACACAGTGTTCAATTGTCCACGTAGGTGGTTGTAATCCGTCGACGATGAAAAGGAAGCTAACAGCCCCACACATTGATACTTACTGGTTACTTAGTCAATCTTCTTTGCGTCTGGGAACGTATCCAGAATGCGCAGAGATGCCACGAGAGCGCTTCCTGATCGATAAAAAGAACACGTAAAAAAAATTTTCCGCGCTTCGCGCAGCCTAATCACCACTTCACAGCTCTGCACACCACTGAAGGCTGTCTATGTGCCAACCAACCTGCTGAACCCCCCTTTCAAAATTTCTAGATCCGCCACTGCTTATGCAATGTATAGTGAGCCTAATTAGTAGATTATTAGATCACATATGGAATAAGTGTCAGCTGAAAACTTCACACCCAATCAATGTTTGCTAACTGTACATTCTTATGCATATGTTTGGCATGGTATGTATAATGTTTTCAGTGTTGGTGGACTTGCATAGTTAATTGCATTCATCAGTTGAAAGCTTGTGATGCTGCAGTGCAAGGTGTCTTTGACTCTTTATGATAGCCATATTATACTACCATATCTGCAGTTCCAGTAGGTGCCATTGCTGGGGGTGCGGTTGCTGCCATAGTAGTCCTCTTCTTCCTGATTGCTGGAGTTCTATTGATAATAGTCATCTGTTCATGGAAAGGGAGGCGAACAAGAAAACAGAGGTACATACTTTATAGGATGGGCTCTATGCTGGTGGTAGCCTCGTTCCCAGGCCTTCCACACCTCCAGCATTTGATCAAAAGCTGGAGGCGTGGAAGGCCTGGGAACGAGACTAGTGTTGAGCTGAAAATGTAATGTAGATCAGCTGTTAAAGAATACATATTTGTACAGTGGAACCTGTCTATAGCAGGGGCGGATCCAGGGGGGGCTACAAGGGGCTGTAGCCCCCCCCCCCCCCCCCCCCCCCCCCCTTTCCAGTTCCGACCACACCCCTTATTTACACGAGTACCCGACTTACAGTGGAATCAGCAACAAAGAAGTTGAAAGGAAGCTCAGTGCTGGACTTTTTCCAACGGAAACAGCTTGTGACAGTCAGAATGGATCAGATACAGAGTCAACTCGTGCTGGGGACGAAAACGGTTTTCAGTTCAGACCACGTGCACGGCGAATCTTCGTCGAACTTGACTAGTCACATTTACCTTTTCACGTCGAGGATAAGACGTTCACGGATGACACGGGAACCAAAAGGCAGCGAGTGCAGTGCAAAAGCTTGAAGGCGCTACGATAGCCCATCTAGATGGCTGAAAAATGAGGGTGAAAAAATTTTCCGCGCTTCGCGCGGAGTCTCTCCCCAGCATCAATCCTGGAACTCTGTTGCTACTCGTACATCTGGAACTTGCAGTGTCAAGCACGAAAGTGCCACAAGAGCCCATCCTGACAACTGAAAAATGAAGGCGAAAAAATTTTCCGTGCTTTGCGCGGACTGATCGGCACTACGCGCCTCTATGCGCTGCCTTCGGCAGCGTTCAATTGTGCTATTAGCCCCTCCCTTTCAAAAATCCTGCATCCGCCCCTGTATAGTGGTCTCCTTAATTAAGGGATGAGTATTCTTTGGCCAGCATAGACAGGTGCAGTCCCTGTGGCTTTCTGCTGTGCAGTCACTTGGTGTTCTATTCGTAACTTCTCTCCTTTGTACATGTTCTTCCCTCTAACACTCATACAACACACACACTACGTACTGTAGGATGGCGGATGATCTAGAACTAGTTGAAGGGAAGGAGAAAGTTAATTTAGAGTAGCAGTTTGTTCCCTGCATGTTATTAGAGCACCCCCATTTTAACTGCCAAACTATTGACACTGTTGCTTTTCGCGCATGCATTGTATTTATTTCCACTACACTTAATCTTTGTTTGCTGCATGCGTGGCTGTCATTGTGTAGCGTCGAGTGGCCACTCAACAATATTACCTTGGAACTCATGAGAGAGCAAGGGAGGATTCTGGGGGCAGATGTTTTTGTGGTATGTACTATTTGGATTGGTAGAAGTCTGTAGCTGCGACAAAACTATGCCTATTATACTGTTACAATAGAGTAGTTGCCTCTATTATGAGACACGAAGCAGGGCCTAAAGTTTGCAGCTAACTAACCTTGCTATAGTATACGGGGGGGGGGTGGGGGGGGGGGGGGGGGGGGGGGACAGCTAGTGAAATGCTTAATTGATATATAGGATACCCTATATATAGGTGATGGGTGCATGTGATGTGTGTGGCAACATTTCAGGAACAAAAAAAGCACCCTATGATGTCATGATCACGAATTGTAAGCTGTGGGACAGCAGCAGCAGTAGAGCAACTTCAATGGTACTCTCATTACTTTATATTATGCATGTCGGTAGAGCAACTCTGGCATACAATGGTACTCCCGTTACTTGATATAGAGTACAATAATGATGTTGAGTATTGCCCAACAGCATTGTTATACGTAACTAAACCAATGACGGCCGGGTGCAACTAACCCACCAGACACAACTATATAACCCGCCTGACACGAGTCAATCAATCAGCTAGCTATCAACATACAGTGGCATACCAGCAATGTTCTGATGGTCATTTGATGGGGGATAATTGTACTCTTCACTGGATGCAAAAAGCAGCCTTCTCCCACAGAGAATTGAATTAAGGTATAGCTAATTTTCTATTAGATAGATGTGACCTACTCTGCATGCAATGGGCACCTGGTGTAAACTCCCTACTCAGCAAGAACAATGAATATTATTCATTTCCTGTGCAATTCATTTCCTTCGTAATTCACTTCCTGTGTAGAGTAGTTGCCTCTATTTGAGACATGAAACCGTAATCAGCAAGCTATCAAGAGGATGTGATTGTAGTACATGTATGCGGTACAAGATATTCATGTACTAATAATCCGTGGTAGACAATTTTTTTCAGCGTCTCGCATGCATCCCATGATGGATAGTTAGTAACATACAGTTCTAAACATGGTGCATTTTAATTAGGACATGTACAATCAAAACTGGCAATGAATTTCACAACAACTTGCCAAACCATGAATAACAAATACTTTGCACAATTGATAAAGGATAGATTTGACAATGTTCGGACAAAGGGACAATGTCTATATATAAATTCTGGTAAGGTATGAAATCCACATTTGGTACCATCCCATAATACCTCCGCTATGCTATTTTGGGTAATCTGTACAAGACTGAAATGGATGGATTCTGCAGCAAGCTTGTTACTCATGGCAATTAAACGCTGCTTGAAAATTTCCGTACTGTAAGCAACGAAAAACTGGGTAGGAACATGCCACGGTATAATAATTCAAAAGTTGTGGTGAGATTTAGTGCTGAAAATTGTGAAGATAAGTAGATAGGCCTTGACAGATTATGCCAGTACAGTTTTGAGCATGCATTCAAGAGAATTATCCTACCCCCAAAATATTCACTGTGGTTCTGGTTGAGTGAGCTCACACTGCTGGTTAATTGATGTGGTAAGTAGCTACCATAAGCAATCCATCATCCCGGCACATGTCCCTTGAAGAGCACCCATCTGGTACCGATCTGGTAGCTATTATCTCATCCAGAAGCAGATCGGTGGGTACAGCTAGCCAGGTGGCTACTCTAGTATTATTCACTCTATAGCTATAGCCACAGGGTGCTCCAGCTCTTTGGGCCCACAACCTCCACATGAAGCTAGATGATTGTGAGGGGGATTACAGATGGTGTGAATTCTTTCCATAGCATTAATTCAATTACCGGGTAACCTGTAGTGTGAGTAAGTTACCCACTCAGGGGTTGGTCATTTGCATGAGTCGTATTCTGAAAGTTGCACACCAATAATAATTCCTTGCCAGATTCGGAAGCCACGAATCCAATATCACAATGGTTTTTAGGCAACTATGTATTCATTGTCTTGATTAGCCCCACCTGCTTGTCTGTAGCTATATCCTAGCCTCGTTCCCAGTCCCACGCCCAGAGCTTTTCGTTGCTTGCAGTACTGCAACGACGAAAAGCTGGGTGTGGGACTGGGAATGAGGCTAGCTATATCCAACAACACAAGTACGAATACACCTTTGCCCCATAAGGTAAAATACAACTAGCAAAATAGTTGATACATAAACACCATGTGAGGGTAGCTACCTAGTTATACGATTGAGGTTATAGCACACAATAGAGTTTAAAGCCATAAACACAATTTCAGACACAGGTGATGACGGTAACTGCAGTGAATAAAATAACCTGGGGCTTGCTTGTATTGAGACAGCTTAGCCATGCAGATCTGCGCAATGAATTCAAGTTGCCTAGATAAGCTGTCCAAATATGTTGTTGCGATCATCATCATCACCTTGACCATCCCCAAGGTCACCATCCCTACCGTCACCAAGGTCAGTGAAGAAGAATCTTATATCCTGTGTGTAGTCATCCACTGTGATGCGGCCATCTTTATCGCTGTCCAGCTCCTCAAAACGCTTGACTGATAACTCTTCTGCCACACCTTGAGCACGAAACACCTTCAGATATTCCTCCCTAGAGAGGATTCCTTGCTCCTTCAAATCAAACAAAATAATATGACATTCAGCCAACGGTTTGGCAACGTCTTCCTGGGAATTCACGGCTCGAGCAATGTTTTCCACGAACGTTTGTTCGGATATTCGGTGGCCCTCCGGTGGTTCGATGCCCGCATTGACGAACTCAACCCAACCAACACGGCGTGTGTATTCAAGAACAGCTTCAGCTTTTTCTTTTGAGAGGTTGAAGTATTCAGTCATGCGCTTGGGTGAAGCCTGGTTATCTTCCAACGTTATAAACCCGTCACCGTCTGTGTCCAAGGTGCGGAAAAGCGTTTTCATCTTCCTGACCCAGTGAGTACTTTCCAGTTCCTTGAACCGTTTGTCAGTCATTGGAGCATCGTCAGTTACGGAACGATTCTCGTGACTACAGCACGATCCCATGGCTAAGTATATCTGGACAGAGCTTCTGACGAACAAAGGGGGTGACACTCCCACGCGGCTAGCTGGCGAAGACCGTAAACACCCAATAATGGGCGGGCATTCTGGGATCGGGAAGTGAACCCCGGGCCCGGCCCGGCCGGCCGTACCGTCGCCATGGTCTCGCGGGCGCGGGCCAGCCCACCGTAAATAGAGTAGCTAGGCTAGGCTATACAATATATATAGCTGAACTAGCTCATGGCTCGTGCGGCTGGCCGGCCCGCGAGACTACTTTTCAGAAGGCGTATGCTTCTCTCGACTTCGATGCTGAGGTCAGAACACTCTCGCTGAACTGTGGAAGGGGGGCGGGGGGTATTTCAGATCCGATGATAGAAGGATATCAAAACAATGCATGTAAGTCGTGCAGTGTTTGACGTCTGACATGCACAATGTTGGTACTCTGTTCTGTTACACTCCCATGGTCGTAACCAGAATTAATAAGGGATTGTGTCACTTTTAGCTATATGGCTAGTGACCCTTTCATTTCTCAAGTACAGTTGTATCAGTGCTTTGATGTGCTTTGAAGAAATCCTCTTGGAAAATTGAATGTAGTGATTGGGTATTTCAGTTTGAATGGATAGCTAGAGCAGTCTCATTCCCAGGCTTGTGTACCTCCAGAGTCTACAGTATGCAGAAAGGTGTGAGCATTAAAAACTGGAGGTACAGAAGGTCTGGGAACGAGGCTAAGCTAGAGTGTGTAGGAATGTTTGTGAGGCTGCTGAAGTGCAGGAACAGCCAGCTAGCTATTAAACCACTGGCTCTGCGCGGAGCACAGGCACAGGTTTGGCCCTCCCAAAAGTTCGCTTGGGAAACTCAAAGTTCTTGGGATGATGGGGCTCATCAGGAAGACTAGGAAGTGACAGTTTCAAGCTATTCGCAGCCATCTTCAACCACCAAGCGTAAACAAAAATGGTGGTCTGCCGCGTGCGCCGCGTGTGCACAATAATTGTCTAAATTTTTTTAAAGGTTCCCTCAAAAGTGGTCCGGTTGAAACCGGATCAACCGTACCGGCGGCTATGGCCCTGCTGTATTGATGAATATGTATTCCTATCTTCCCTTTGGGCAATAACTGCAGGCTTGACCTCAGCCTGGTAAAGATTCAACAGGCCACCTGTATAGTATAGCAAGCAGAAATGGAGTGGTGTGGCCAGAGTGCACACAGAGCATGGAGAGAGCATGGGATAGATATCATCATTGATATGGAGCCTGTACCTTCTGAGACAGTTCACTGCTCGTCTACTGCCATGTGAACAGTACGTATCTGTGGACATTCCGGACCACTTGCTACGGCCATCATAGACATTGTTGGGGATGAGCTCGTCTTAAAACGAAAGTGGTTGGGCCAAAACGCTACTAGATCGGCCGATTGGTACGGGCATGTTCAAGTGTCATGTCCAGTACATGTAGGAACTAAAGACTGCATATTATACTGCATGGTGCTCTGCAATGAAACTACAAACCATGCATGTGGATGTTTTGGTTTGCCGACGGTAGCTATGACAGTGTAAAAGACAATGCAACAGTGTTTGTGGGACTCTCGGACAAATCACTTTCAGCTTATAGGTATATCTACATGTACATGCTTACATGGCTAGCTATTAGCCAACTTGATCACTATCACAACTGCCATGGCTACAATCAACCTAATAGCCACAAAAACTCATTTTGCTGTACCAGTCACTCCCCACTCAACAATGTAATTAGATATATAGGGCTCTGAGACTACAGCCAACATGGATGTCCTTTTTGCCCCAGTCACCAACACCTTGCACTGCAGTAAAAGTGGCTTTACCTTTGTCATCTGCAAGCTACTTACATGGTTTCAACTGTTTCAACTTTCAAGGGATTATTCCATTTGAATCTTGATTGCTGCAATAATTGAAGCTAGGTCGTTAGATAATTGGTAAGCCACGTGACAAAGATTAGCCTTGTTCCTATGCCCTCACACCTTCCATTGTGTATACTTGACCTTTGAACCCAGCGAAATAAGTTAATAGGTCAAGTACATGGCCAAGAAAGTGGCGCGGGAGATCTCGACAGCCTGCAGGGTGACGAGACTAGACACTGCATGTAGCACTTCTAAATTACACTTCCTAATGATCAGCACTCATATAGCAAATTCAGTACTTAATTGTTGCTGTGCTGTGCTCCATATTTATGCAAAGCTGACTCACAAGGTACCACTTATTCTGGTCCTTTTTTGGCAGTGTAGTACAACCCCAACAGTGTTCCTACACCATACATGCATAAAATGTAGCCAAGCTTGTTCCCAGGTCTGCACTTTTGGACCATATACTCGACCTTGAACCACACACTGGGTTCAAAGATCACAGCTATATGCAGCTAAAAGGTCATACAAGCTATAGGGCCTGGGAATGAGGCTGGAGACTATAGGGCCTCGAGCTCCCTCCCTCCCTCCCTCTCCTCCCCCTCCCTCCTACCCCTCCCTCCCTCCCTTCTCCCCTCAATCCTATCCCTATAGGAAATGAAGCTACTTAAAAGGATGCGGCCAACACTAATTGTCATGCTATGTGAGGATCATAAAGACTCAGCCTCAAATCTGTACATTAGTGTGTGTTTGATTCACCATCAAGGAATGTCATATTCAGGCCCTTGGTGTCACGGAAAATAATTACGTTGTACCTTCAATGGAGAGTGTGCAATTTTGTACAGTGTCATTATACCTGGCATTACCGAGTATCATCAATTGCTACCAGTACCAATTACCAACATGCTCAGCAATAATTAATGTGCAGTAATTAAACCAAGAGTGCTGATTCAGCACATACATCATGATTGCATCACTACAGCATGCCATGATTAATGATTGCATCACTAGACCCTCTCCCCCTCCCTATGTGGGTGTGGGATTGAGGATATAATTATAGCACACAGCAACATAAGGTTTAAGCAAATTTTTGCTTGAGTGACTACTTAACTAGCAGTCCAAATATGTTGTTACGTTCATCATTCCTCACGCCACCATCCTCACGGTCACCAAGGTCAGTGAAGAAGAATCTTATATCCTGCGTGTAGTCATCTACTGTGATGCGACCATCTTTATCGCTGTCCAGCTCCTCAAAACGCTTGACTGATATCTCTTCTGCCACACCTTGAGCACGAAACACCGTCAGGTATTCCTCTCTAGAGATGAATCCTGGTTCCTTCAAATCAAACAAAATAATATGACACTCAGCCAACTGTTTGGCCACGTCTTCTTTGGAATTCACAGCTCGAGCAATGTTCTCCACAAACGTTTGCTCGGATACTCGGTGGCCCTCCGGTGGTTCAATGCCCGCATTGGCGAACTGAACCCAACCAACACGGCGGGTGTAGTCAAGAACAGTTTCAGATTTTTCTTTTGAGAGGTTGAAGTATTCAATCATGCGCTTGGGCGAAGCCTGATTATCTTCCAATGTTATAAACCCGTCACTGTCGGTGTCCAGAGTGCTAAAAAGCGTTCTGATCTTCCTGACCCAATGAGCACTTTCTAGCTCCTTGAACTTGGGTGTGATGTGAACTTCGGGAGTTACGGTAGGTTCCATTGCATATATCGTGGAGTCTCAGAACAGAACTGCCGACTCGAAGTTCGCAGTGGTCTCTCCCCAATCGTCGCTCAATCCGGAAGCGGTAAACCTCAAGTCGTCAATCAGTCCGCCTGAGTAATTGCATTCCAGCCATTCATTGATGTTTCGTTCAATTCCCAGGCCAGCTTTTGTCGCGGTGTACTGAATTGAGGCAAGTGCATTAATTGAGTTACTGGCTTCATGCCAGGCAACTTAGTTGCATTATGCATATTGCAGAAGGCCTACTAATTTTGTGCTATATAACCCCCCCCCCCCCCAGTCTCGCGGGGCCAGAGGCCTGGGAATCGAATGAGGCTATAATTTATAAGCAAGAATAAAACTTCACATCATTCCCAGATCCCAGACAGCACCACCTCTGGAGGTGGAAATTGTCTGGGAATGAGAACTAGTAGTGCCATTGACTGACGTGGCTCAACCATAATGATTATGTTCAGGGTGTCCTACCCTTCTGCAGTTCCCA
Organism: Axinella damicornis; assembly: GCA_963931865.1. Taxonomy (NCBI): domain Eukaryota; kingdom Metazoa; phylum Porifera; class Demospongiae; order Axinellida; family Axinellidae; genus Axinella; species Axinella damicornis. The sequence goes on along the minus strand of OZ007506.1, from coordinate 17,025,090 downwards.
GGGTGAAATTCATTCATGCTCTTCCTGCATATGCATTCCTCTGTCTTGCAGAGCATGCATTTAGTAGCTACCAGGGTGATGACGACTTGGTACGCCAGGTTCGGTAAGTTATGTGCCATCTTCACACAGTATTCAGTTTTGAGGTCTTGTGACAGTAGAGCTTAGAGTGTTTGTCACCTTGACCATCGCTTGTGTCCAGGTATGTTCTCCCTGTCACCCTCCTCCGGGGGATGGGTCTCCTCTCCCTGCACAACCACTGTCCACCCGCAGGCCAGTGCAGGGTCCCAATTAGTTGACGTTGTCAAGGGATGCATACACAGGGTACTTGGTGATCCAGAAAGGGGTGTGTCCCCAAGATATTTGGACCAGGGGTGTGTCCCGGTGTTGCCTCAAACCCAGATTCCCTGCTTGTTCAAACTAGAGATGTCTATACAACAGATATATACCTCATGCCGAATATCTATTGTGGGATAGAGCTATATATAAGCGGCGGACGTATGGCTGCAAGTCTTAAGTCTGCAGACACAGGTAATTGCATCATATGCACACACCATTCATTGCATACATTGAAATACAATAGGCATTCACATGGATATCAGTGTGCACATTGATAATCATAACAAGAACATTGCCATTTAAGGTATAAGCAGCATGGTCTCTGAGCGAGGTCTACAGCAGTGTCTATGCATAGGATATGGGTAGGATTGCAGGAAACCGGGTAGGATTGCAGGAAACCGGGCTTGTTCTCATGTACGTAGCATGCACCATCACAAGGAGGTCACACTGCAATGCTACCCTCATGCTCACACTGTCACTAGATCTCCTCTCATGGTCATCTTCTGGGCACTTACAGGCCCAGATGTGAAAGAACCTGTGAGGACGCCACAATGCACGTATGATTGATAATAATTATTATAAAGAAACAGTTCAAGCATAAAGGTTATTACATGTTGTTGTGTGTCTGTAGCTCAATAGTGAAGTACTACAGCATAAGTTACATTGCGGTGTTTGCGCGCTATACACATATTCTCACACACATGCTACACACACACACACACACACACACACACACACCCCTTGTCTTAGCCAAGTGGAAAGCAGATCTGGTGCAGCCCCTCTCTCAGAAAGTCCTTCCAACTCTTACACTCAATTGCAATGCATGCGGTCCAGATTGGCAAGAGCAGCTTCCTCCATCAGCTCAATGGGATGGAGAAGAAAGATAGAGGGGGGGAGGGGGCAGAAGAGGAGGAGGGAGAGAAGAGAGGGAGGGGCAAAAATGAGGGAGTGCCAGAAAAGAGCAGAAGAGAGGGAGTGGCAGAAGATGGTGGGGCAGAAGAGAGGGAGGGGGAGGGACAGAAGAGGCAGGGGCAGAAGAGTGGGATCGAGGGGCAGAAGAGAGAGAGAGGGGTAGAAGAGAGGGATGGCAGAAGAGAGGGGAGGACAGAAGAGAGGGAGGAGAGGAGGTGATTGAAAGGCAGATAAGAGGGAGGGATCAACAGGGAGCCTGCAACTAGGCAGAGCTAAACTAAAACTTGCAACTTGTACCTATATAATTACTAAACTATTATCCGAACACTGAACTAATAAACAGCACTACAAGGGAGGGAGGGAGGGAGGGAGGGAGGGACATGCACGAGAGGGGGGAAGGATATGGAAAGGCAGATAAGAGGGAGGGGCAGAGATGGAAAAGCAGATAAGAGAGAAGGGGTGACTGAGACTAAAGAGCCTGCCTGACATCACCCATTATGCCTGACCGATGGAAGCTTGACAGTCTAGTGCTTGACCACGACCATCACCATTGCATGAAGATACCATTACAAAACTTGGATGAGCGTGACATAATTAGGTGCAAACAATGTCTGGCATTCCTGCCTCAGGTGACAGGTCATGATGTCATCCATCCACATCCATAAGATACCGGTAGCCTTCAGTTGTGGTTGTGAGGGAGATTTGACTGCATGGTACTTTTAGCATTTTCTCTGACATTCAAGTGGTAACCACACTGCTTGTGGGCTAGTGCAACAGGTATAGGGAAAATTAAACTCACTGCAGGTATTGTGTATGGCTATGCATCCACCAACTTGTACCATACAGTTAGTATTGTAGGTGGCAAGAATATGACTCATTGCAGGTACGTGACGCCACAGATGGTCACACGTGCACACTGCCAACATCATTGTTGAGGTTCAAAGTCTAATAAATGTGGTAAAGCAGTGAATGTTAACAATCACATAATTATACTGCAAGCCATACAATGAATTGTAATTGGATTCCATTGTAATATTAGCGCTACCACTACAGTGACAGCATACAATAACTAGGAGTCTAGGAATGCTATCTTGCAGTTTGGGATGCATGCATGGCTAACTGTGCGAAACATGACGTGATCCGGTTCCTACTCTTCAAAACAAGAACCAGTAACTACATACATGACATTGTATCATGTCTGCAAAGCACTGCACGGGGTAGCAATCACATGCAGTAACAGTCATTCGACTCACTTAACATTGAAAACAGGGAGCAGCATGTGAGGCAGAGGCATCAGATATAAGGATAGCGCATCTAAGCATCAGACTATATTCCACTAGCTATAGCTGTTGGGTAGAATGACACTGCTGTAGAATGTCAACCCATGCAGATGTAGCCAGGTTCCACCCCTGCTTTTGTTACATACTGTACACAAACGGGGAGCAACATGAGAGACAGATCAAGGCATCGGATGTAAGGATAACGTCTGCATGCAGTACGCATAACATCTGCATGCAGTATACGCATGTAGCTAAAAACAAACATCATGGACTATTCCACTGTGGGGTAAAATGACACTGCCATAGAATGTCAGAGCAGAATTGGACCGCAAGTCATTTTGGTAGTGGTGGTGGTGGTGAAGTTCACAGTGTCAAGCTCTATCATAGTACATGTAGCTACCTAAGAAAGGAGATTAATTGGCAGCCCATGCAAGAAGAGTGCAATTATTTTCCAGTGCTGATCGATAGGCTATTCATTACATTGCTGAGGTGAAATTAGTTGGTCTAGTTTTTGCTTTTTGGTTTAAATAATGGAAATGGTTTTCACTGCATGTTTCTTTGCATGTGTACTAGTCTTCTGTCCCCCAACTATACCACAATCATGTACGGCTAGCTACAGTTCATGTCATATAGTAACTTGCTGCTCTTTCATGTTTCACTGCCTCCTTTTCCATGAGTAGACTAAAATAAGTAGATATCAATGAGAAAGCTGAGCTGATGGCTACCAGGGCAGCAACTCCCCCTGCAATGGAAGTTGCAATGGAGTATAAGAGCTGCTGACCATGTATACTATATAGGTTCATATTATTTGAACGTGTAAGCTGTTACATGGGGTTGCGAAGGTAGCTCATGTATGGTGTTTTGTTGCATACATAGTTATGTGTGCCATGCATGTGAGAGCAGCCTATATTATATGCATGGCTGAATGTCTCAGTTCTGTGTAGCTAGCTATAAGATCGTGTAGCTGTAAGATGCATGCCTTGCATGGTGGGTTGGATGCAGTTGATGCTGATGCAAGGCAGAGCAGTGAAAGCTTTTATTTTGCGAAGTTGCACAGCCACTGAATGCAGACATGGTGTAGGAAGTGCAGCCCATGGCGTTTTGAGATTCATAGACCCATTGAGGGCCTTGGATGGGAATTAATTCAGTTGATACTCGGTTCCTCAAGAAAAACATTCACATTGATGGTGCATGTATACTGTTATACTGTGCCACCATTCCCCAAATTGACCTCGAGTCTTGTTCCCAGGCCTGCACGCCGCTTTCGGTTGCACGAAAGAACGCACTTCTTTGGCCATTTGTGGATTATGTAATGCTCACGTGAGGAAACATACCAGGCTCTCCCCGGCTTTCTGTACTGCATGCAAGTGACGAAAAGCTGGGCGGGGCCTGAGAACGATGCTAGCTGACCTCCACCTTTGACTACAATTGCTGGGCTTATGAATATTATTAATGGTATTGCCAGGCTCTCCAGCCCTACCATGTCAGGGAGAGGAGCAAATATGAAAATGGGTATGTGAATGCATGAAAATTGTGTACTTTATGGGAAAGAATTCCGTACTTATTAATGGTGAAAGGCATTATTGCATGCTTGGAAATGTTATCTATACCACGACCATGCCAAATACGTATAATTATGCACCTCCCTCCATGCATAACCAAGAAAAACATTCGCATTGATGGTGCATGTACACTGTGATGAGACTGCATCAAGGTGATGGCTTGTCTATAAGTCTCCAACACAATCATAAGGCATGCAGTTTCATAAACAATCAGGGTTGTACCTATACCGGTATAGGTATCGGTATAGGTGCCTATACTCGTGGTATAGGCACAGTATAGGTATAGGTAAACTCATAGCCTATACTTGCCTTCATCTGTGGCACTGATGTTGAAGTATCTCCATACAGCACTAGAGTGGTTTGCCATACTGGGTACCACAAAAAAAACTAAATGCCTGTTTCAACAAAAGCTAAACTCAGCCTGTTTCAACAAAAGCTACGTAAACACCTGAGTCTAGTTTAATATGCACGCACGCGGCAAACAGTCATGCACGTGCACGGACTTGCCCATGTACGGAATGCAATAATTACTACTATGAATTTATGATGTGGATACAACCAGCTGTGAATATCGGTATCGGTATCGGTACGGCCGATCTGATAGCTAATGTTTTTGTGTACATGTATCTGCAGTATAGGCAAATTGTGGTATAGGTACAACCCTGAATTAAACAACAATCGAATGTACCGGTGAAGTCTTATGTGTCCACCCCCTCTTGCCTCGTTCCCAGGCCGTTTTAAGGACATTTGCTGCAACTCGCACCTTCAGGGTGTTAAATAGCCCCAAGGTAGTGAAAAAAGCCTATCATCTTTTTCAACTTTAATTAAAAAGGTGAGGCAAAATCTGTCTTCTCCAAGCAATGTCCTTAAGGGGCAAAGGGCCAACTTCTTCATATAGTTTGCATGTCTTCAAGTATATCCACATACGTAGCAGACAAATTTCCAGAGTGGCTCATAATGCATTCCTGTGCATAACACATGTAACGCAACCCTTCCTGTTTCCTGGTGTTCTATAATAACAACCTTTGGGAGTTCTGACTTCATGACAGCACATGTATGTTTTCGTTTTTAGGTACTCCTCTCGCAGTTTGCTCCTCAGGGGCCAGACTTGGTGGGGCTAGCACACATAATGCATAATAATAGGTACTCGTGACCACCCAGAACGGCCCAAAGGTGGAGATCTGATTCTCATGCATCCAGGACCTAGATACTATATAGCACCTTGCATTTTTGAAGTCTATTATAGCTATATTATAGCTAGGTACATAGCTGCCATGTGAACACCCAAAGGAGTAGCTACATTGTAGCTATATCTAGAACATCCCGTTTCTATGACAATGGTTCAGCCTCATGTTTGTGACTGGCACACAAGAAATATTGCACAAGGGCGTGGTCAAGAAGCTGATATAGCACGAGGTGAAGCCGAGTGCTATAATTGCCTCAAAACCACGCCCATGTGCAATATTTTCCGTAGTGCACAAGTGTAAATGGTACTTTAACTTGTTTATTGCAACATCTAGATAGCTATACTGAGCGCTTTTTCCGGATCCGGTGCTATTATGTCCAGTGAGAAATATAGCACACTATGCTCATTATGGAAAACAAAGCACACTTCGGCCCTTTCATCTTCTATGGCTTCATACAATGATTACTGGGAATGTTTTAAACATTAACTACCGAATTCTTCCCACCAAGACAACACATTTTCATGAATTCAGTGCACACCACCTTCGTAGGTACTCCTCTCCCATAGCATTCGCTCCTCAGCGGCCAGACTTGGTGGGGCTCACACACATGGAGAGACCCCTCTGGCAATGATATTCATGACCCCCACAAGCCCAGCAATTGGAGGTCAAAGGTGGATGTCAGCCAGATTTTCGCCCAGCATTTCCCTAAACTTGGGCCAGATCTGACTGATGGCACACCTTACACCAGCAAATATTGCATGTTTTCTTGAGGCCCTGGGTGGGGTCTATGAATCCCATTAAAATCAAAAATCCTTGGGTCAATGAATCTCATTAAAATCAAAAACTGCCCACGACATGTGCCCCCCTTTTTGATACCCCCCCGCTTCTACATTTAGTGGAGGGTGTGTGCCGAAAACTGACCAAAATTTGGGTTTCGTCCCTCAAAGTTGCCCTTAGGCCCTCTGAAGCCTTTTTGGTCTATTTTTGGACTGATGAAAAGCCCTACAAGTGCATAGGGTCTAAATGACGTCAATGGAGCTAATTAAGCATGCAATTGTATAAACCTTCAATGTATTATATGCATGCAGGTATAGTGTGTATATAGCACAAGATACTATAAAGCTATGGGTAAGATACTGGATGGGTTACGTTACAGCTTATATTAGCCATGCAGACTTGCACAACATTGTCAGCTTAATTTTTGATAAGGTCTCCAAATATGTTGTTGCGATGGGGATCGTTACGTTCATCATCTGTAGAACCATCAGTCACTACTCGATCATCCCCCGGGCCTTCACCCTCTTCACCAAGGTCAGTGAAGAAGAATCTTATATCCTGTGTGTAGTCATCCACTGTGATGCGGCCATCTTTATCGCTGTCCAGCATCTCAAAACGCTTCACTGATATATCTTCTGCCACACCTTGAGCACGAAACACCTTCAGGTATTCCTCCCTAGAGAGGATTCCTGGTTCCTTCAAATCAAACAAAATAATATGACACTCAGCCAAGTGTTTGGCCACGTCTTCTTTGGAATTCACAGCTCGAGCAATGTTTTCCACAAAAGTTTGTTCGGATATTCGGTGGCCCTCCGGTGGTTCAACGCCCGCATTGACGAACTCAACCCAACCAACACGGCGTGTGTATTCAAGAACAGCGTCAGCTTTTTCTTTTGAGAGGTTGAAGTGTTCAGTCATGCGCTTGGGTGAAGCCTGGTTATCTTCCAATGTTATAAACCCGTCACCATCAGTGTCCAGGGTACGGAAAAGCGTTCTGATCTTCCTGACCCAGTGAGAACTTTCTAGCTCCTTGAACTTGGGAGTCATGTGAACTTCGGGAGCTACGGAAGGACTACTACGACCGCAGCAAGATCCCATGGCTAATCGTAGTGGATAGAGCTTCAAATATATAGCTATATATCAAGGGTGTGTCACTCTCTTCTTCTAATGTCTATAGTCACAGCTGCATGCGGGCTTATCGGTGCACCTTGACCGGTAACGGTAAGTCTTTTTTTTATACCCGTATAAGGAAGTTAAGGGGTGTAGTCGCTAACACGTATATATCCTTATATGGGTCATGGAATGGTCGAGTGTCTTTTGCTGTTTGCAGCTGCATTATGCGGGCAAGTGGACGTGGTCAAGCATCAAAAATTCTATCTAGGATTTTGAGGGGAGAAGATGTTGAGAATCGTGGTGGGCGGGGGACTGCGTCTGAGGGCATTTGGAATTTTGAGGGGAGTGGTTCTGAGACTCTCTGAGACAAGTTTGAGGTCATAGTATATATATAGAAATGTCCAGTGTGTATGCATGTGACAGCCATGCTAGACATCCTCCTGGCTGACGTTCTATATACAACTTACAAAGATGCAATTTGTAGACATGCCCCCCCCCCCCCCCCCCCCCCCCCCCCCCCCCCCCCCCCCTGGAATTTTTGAGAGGGCACTTGAGGTCATAGTATGAAAATTCTATGCAGTGTAACATGTGACGGTACAAAGCACACAGGTGTAAAATTGTAAATGGTACAGTTCCTGACACTACGCTGGCGTGTTTGGGGGGAATCTTCCTCCTCCCAGTAGATTTCTTCACCCCGCGGCCTGGTGTCACAGTAGAATGCGGCCCGGCAACTGTATGGGCCCCGGGGACCTATGCATGGGATGGGCCCCTCCTCCGTATTAGCTAAAATGGTGAAAGGAGCCCATACTTCACATGTAGAGCACTGTTTCTCGTCCTTATTAAGTTAATGCATGCTTCTTCCATCTGCTTACGGTATGGGAGTGTCACCCCCCTGGCTATCAAACCACCAGCTGCCATGCACGACACTGCACCCTGTGTAGTTGGGCATCCCGGGGTCCCAATATTTTGGCGACCTTGTACAATACCTGCATTAATTGATTGTACTGCATTGAATATCGATATACCATGCAACTGCTGGTGTCATGGGGAATTTGGCACCCCCGATTTATGGCACCCCCATGCTAAATACCCTAGGGAAATTGGAACCCCCAAGCAAAATATGCTGAGGGAATTTGGCATCCCGCGGTGCACCCCTTGGGGAATTTGGCATCCCGTTACGGTACAGCTGAACGCATACCAGCGAATCAAAGCTGAACCTATATAGTCTTATCAGAAGGTGTCAGTCATGGAAAATGTATTTAAAGAAGCTTGCAATGCGCTACTAGGTGAACAGAGGATGGCGGAGATCGAACCATAGATAATATAGGGTAGGGACTATGATCGAACTTGGAACGGTGGACAGTTCGGTTGAGATCAAGGTCTACGATGAAGTGCAAGACTATTTAGCCAGTGGAAGATACCCCGAAACAGTGACGAAGCTTGAGAAAGGTGTCATTCGGAAACGAGCAAAAGAGTTTCTGCATGTTGCTGAGCAAGTTTTCAGGTGGTGAACTGAATTCATACCTCACTCACCAGTTTGCTGCATGGGGGTAGTTCTTGCCAAATTCTCGGGGGTGCCAGTCCCCTATGACTCCGGGTAACACTATAGACTAATGAGTTAATACGGCTAGAATCAATGAAGCTAGCTATTAGAAATTAAGTAGTGGAACTTGAAAATCAGGCAGGCAACAGATTGCCATTTTTCATTCACATGCATGATCACCAGTGTACATGCAGCGGAGCCTATACAGATTTAGTAGCCTGATTCCCAGGCTCTCCTATACGTAGATGCATGATATACTGATACCCATAGTACTATACAGATGTATGATTAGTAACTGCTCGATTAATATTACAAATGTAGATATCGATGGTTATGATCGTGACCAACATTTGAGCACATAATTATGACATAAAAATCATTTATACAAACCATAGATGCAGCTATAGCACTACATACTGTGCATATAGCTAGCTTGCATGATTGTGGTAAAGGTAGTTTTGATAACACACCCCCCTTCCTAGAATTATCCTACTTGTATGGTGATATAGTTCTCTATTAGAGAGAAATATCCCCTTCAAAGGACACCCTTCAACTCAAAACTGGGGGTAGCACCCTGAAGGGTGTTGAATATTCCCCTAGGTTGAGCCAGTGGATCTGTATTTGTAGATTGTGCCTGGGGAAAGACAGCATGCATGCATGTGAGGCTCTAGTGGAGTTAGAAGAAATATAGCCAGCTGATCCCCTCATGGGTATACAGTGAGCCTCATTCACATTCTATGTAGCCAACACCCACTTCAATCATGAAGTTAAGGGAATAGGCTATCTTGAGGTCTGAATCAAGGCTAGAAGTATATGCAGAGCCGATGGTCAATGGTTCATTGCCCAAATCTATGCACAATCCAAATTCATAGCTGTAGCAATACCTGTATGCATTTTGTGAGCACTTGTAATCTGTTGTCGATAGTTCTTATTAAGGTAGGAAACATGGGTACAGCGATCTCCGAAACCAAGTTGATGGACAAATGGGCAGCATCAAAGTGTACACAAGTTTCAGCAATAGTTTGCATCAAACTGCTCCCTCTGCGTGAAAATGGCCTAGAACTCAATTTTAAGGCCCTCTACTAAGCTTGGACCCTCTCCAAGGCCCCACCCACACTCTGACCCCATCATCAATACACAGACAAAAGTGGCCAAAAAACTACGTATGGATTTACCACTTGCTCTCCTCAGTTGCAGGCTACAGCCCAAAACTCACTGTCGCCCTCAAAAACAGAGGTTTGGCTACCCTAGACTTTCAAAAAAATATCCACGCACACCAACTAAAACCGACCAAAGCCAAGGCCAGTTTCCAAAAGGTACCCCCTGCAAAACTATAGGGATGCTTTTCCACGTTCACCTCTCGGTTACAGAGTTTTGGCCACACATCTACTCCCTCTCACCAGCCCAGTCCAGCAGCCAAATTTGCCCTAACACGAAAATGGGCGGGGCTTGTCATGCCGAAAGGTCAACTCTTTAGAGTACCTTGGCCAGGGAGCTGTCGGATGGTGTTCAGTTTCCAGGCTGCTCTTCGGCCACTTCAGCAGACCCACAAACATTCCTGCTCACTCCACCTAGCTATTCACACTCAGATAGCCCATCGCTACATTCAATAAGCTAGAATAGCTCCTTACTTAAAAAAAAAAAAAGAGTGTTGTAACAAATCTTCAAAGTACCGCACGGCCACATCAGAGTACCGATTTGAAACTTGAAAGGGCCGCTAGCCGCATCAAAGAGAGAAGCCCCCTTGTATTCCGGTTGCCGCCATGGGAAAACGTAAACAGATGAATAACTCTAATTATAACTGTATGCGAGTGACGTCATCTCATTAATTATTCATGAGCAAAATTGCAATTTCGCCGATGTCATGCTTCAATCTGCCTATATATGAAAGCTGTGACGGATGAAAACGAATGGATGCTTCAAATTTCCATGGGAATCATGAAGCCAACAATGTTGGCTTCATGATTCCCATGGAAATTTGAAGCATCCATAACTATGCTGTGATTTTGGAGGAACTTGAGCTAGTTACCATAATATATGCTAGCCTCGTTCCCAGGCCTCCGCCCAAATTTTATGTCGCATGGCTGCAAGTGGGTGGAGGCCTGATGGAACGAGGCTAGCCATATGTGAACGCATCAAGTAAAAATGAACCTTAGGCACAGTCAAAATGTGGGGAATTGTCCAAATTGCTTAAAAATGGATTAAAACTTGTGCACCCCCTTCGAAGATATGCCTGAAAATTGGAGAAACTCAATTCTTGGAAATCTTCTGAAACACTTTTAGACCCAATTCCCATTTCAGGGGGGTGCAAAGTGGGATGTGTGCCTAAAGTTCCATTTTTACTGGAGACATTCACAATAATTAACTTCACATACACTGATGTGCCACTTATTATTAATAACAATAGTGGTCCGGCAGGAAGTACATACTTTATGTATAGGTACCAGCAGGAGCGCATGAGCCGCCGAAGGCGGCGAAGGAGCGTTTAACTAGTAAAGACGTGTCGTATTACCTCACACCTTTTGGTTTATACCGTATATGGAAGACCTTTGCGGTACCGCGCAAGTCAGCTAGCTCTAGTACAAATTTCACACCTACTTAGCTGGGTTTCACACAAATCCTTACAACTGCGTACGTAGTGGCCTCTTGCCATATAAGGTTTAAATTTTGGAGGTGTGAGGTAATACAACACGTCCTAGGGCGGGCATTGGGAGTTCAACGCTCCTTCGCCGCCTTCGGCGGCTCATGAGCTCCTGGTACCAGAAACGCGTGCACATCTAGAACCGGCCCTGGCCCTAATATACCTTAACCCATTGCCCTACCGGACCAATATCCACTTCATCCTACATCGATCCACCATATACATAGGTGTACTCTATTATCTATGGATCCACCGCAGTCTGATTAGTGATTAGATATAGTCCCATGACATGAGACATAAATACACCAGGTGTGAATAACGTCAAGCCACGCGTGCGTGCACTTAGACTACTGTTGTAAAAGCAGATTGAACTTTGATCTCTGCATCTGGAAATTACAAGCTACGGTACACGATGGTGGCATCACTGTTCTGCCTTATCCCGCTCATGCTGTGCTACCACGTCATGTCGAAGGAGGGCTCACCACCACTATCCGACTCCGAATGCCCTTTTGTCGACTTTACCTGCGAACCGGGACTCCCCACAACGAATGACACGTTCTCGCAGTCTGATGTCTGCGAGCCCTTATTTGACCCGGCCGTCGCTGGGGCAGGTACTCTCATCTTCAGTGGGGAACGGCCTGTCGGTTTTAAATGTAAGTTGTTTTGCCCCCGGCCCCCCACTACAACATATACAGCATTAATTAGGTTCTGCGTGAGCAGAAAGGGCGGGACAGTGGGAGGTGGACGTGGGTGGGTACACCCGAAGTGTGTTAACAGCATGACCACGTCTTGACTTGGCTGTGAATAGCAAGTTGCATGGTTGGAGCCAGGTTGGCCATTTCTTGGGTTATAAGCATAAATGGACTTGGTAAACAGTGCTCTCACCTTGTATAGCCTTGAATCTCTGTGTTCAAGGCTGATTTTTCTGCTAAAAGCAAGTTAACTTGCCTGAGCATCTTGATTATACAATAATTACGTAGTTGGCTTCATGCCCAAGAAATTGCTTTGTTCACCAGACCGTTTCTCCTTAACACTTCAAACAATCTAATCAGGCTATTTACCTTTATATAGCTAAAGAAGCTGCTGACTTGTAGACAAGTTAATTAGCAAGCTTGCTATGTGAATAGCTGCTGACTCAAGCTTCACTTCTGTCAGTGGTTTTAATAATTTCCACTTCCGTGGTTTAATTAACCCTTTACCAACCCAGGCTTTGTAGGTCAGTTTTTTAGCTTGTCATTTACTTAGCCCTTTAGGGCCCATAGCGCCAAATGTCGTCATAATACTTTCAGCTTCATCATGTGACTTCCGGCAATGTCCTTGGGAGATAGGTTCTGCGACAGCAGAAAGGGCGGGACAGGGGGAAGTGGGTGGGGTGCACCCGGAGGGTGCCAACAGCATGGCCGTGTCTGGACTCCAAGGTAGAATGGTCTTGGTTGGCACTGGGAGGGCCATTTCCACCGTTTTTGGCATTAATGGACTTAGAAAGTAGCTGTCTTGCCTTGTAGGCCCTCCATTTCCAGTGTTCATGCAGGGCCGTAGGAGTAGGTGCGGCAGGTGCGGCGGCCGCCAGACCAATAATATGCTCAGTCTGGCTAGCAAGTCGTTGAATCTTGCAGTTTCATCCCAAGATTGCACCAGAAACGATCTCAGAAGGTCTAAAATTCAAAATTTCCCCCCCAGACCCCCCTATGTCACGCGCTTCGCGCACTTGCTCCGCTTCTTGGTCGCCGCGCTGCGCGCGCCATTGCGCTGCCACGATCTCATCGCTCAAAAGCACTCTATGCCTGACCAAACTAAAATTGCTTCCTACGGGCCTGTCATGGTCCGGTTTTAGCTACGGCAGGTTGGCCACTTCTCGGGAGGCTTTGTTGCAACTTCGTTAGTTGGTTGGTGTGCTGGTTAAGTCACGTATATGCTTAGTGTAGCTGAAATTACCTGTGTTAGCAGTTTCGAGGCCAGCAACGCCAAGGAACAGAAATTAGGGTATGTTTAAGTGTTCTATAGACAGGCTCAAAACTTCACACAACTGCACACAGCCATGCACACAGTTTCTACGCCCATTTATGCTTTAGGGCCCAAATTTCTTTCTCTAGGTCATTTTCAGTCTATAGAACACTTAAACATACCATAACTTCTGCATTGCTGGCCTCGAAACTGCTAACACAGGTAATTTCAGCTACACTAAGCATATACGTGACTTAACCACACCCACCAACTAACGAACTTGCAACAAAGCCTCCCGAGAAGTGGCCAACCTGCCGTAGCTAAAAAACGGACCATGAACACTGGAAATGGAGGGCCTACAAGGCAAGACAGCTACTTTCTAAGTCCATTTATGCCTGAAATGGCCCTCCCAGTGCCGACCAACACCTTTCTACCGCGGAGCCCAGACACAGCCATGCTGTTTGCACCCTCTGGGTGCACCCACTCACCTCCCCCTGTCCCGCCCTTTCTGCTGTCGCAGAACGTGTCTCCCAAGGACATTGCCGGAAGTCACATGATGAAGCTGAAAGTATTATGACGACATTTGGCGCTATGGGCCCTAAAGGGTTAAAACCCGAGAAATGGCCCACCCGGCTCCAACCAAGGGCTATTCACGGCTGAACCCAGACGCGGCCATGCTGTTTCGGGTGCACCCACCCACTTCCCCCTGCCCCGCCCTTTCTGTTGACACAGACCAAGGACATTGCCGGATGTGACATCATGAAGTTGAAAGTCTCATGACGCCATATGGCGTCATTGGTCTGTAAAGCACTGATGGCATGGGAACACAGCTGAAGTGAGGATAGAAGTTGAGAGCTATATAGGCAACCTTGACTGTACCTCTGACAAACGGTTTCATTACGTACCATTAGCAGCCTATTTACTATTCTGTTTGTTGGAGGGTGTGACTATGCTGTTGGTATAGTGTAACTTTGGTTGTATAATTATGGTCTCACTGAAAATAATGGCCTCATGAATATCATTAAATAGATCCATTTTATTTGCCTGTACTTCCTGCAGGACAAGAGAATTTGGGATTAACTAAACTCGTAAATTACGAGTATATATCCAGAGGGCTATACACTAGACTCGTTCCCAGTCCCACACCCAACTTTTCGTTCCTTGCTGGGCGTGGGACTATACACTGCACTTGGTCTTGCCTAATGCGATTTTCACCTTCCTGAATGCAATACTCCTCGAAACTTGAATTGCAAAGCATGTACATAGCATATACAGGGGGTGATGCTGTAGTATAGTAAGTCCCAAGGACATTGCCTGATGTAACATCATGAAGCCGAAAGTCTCAGGGTTGTAGCCGCGAGATCTGGAGTGGACAGGTTGAACAGCAGTGTTGGCTTACTGGTGGTGCAAAGAAATGTGCGCGAAGCGTGCTGTTGTAGGGGGATCTGGGGGTACCCCCCCCCCCCCCTGGAAAATTTTACGATTTCTGGCCTTCTGAGGTGGTTTCTGATGCAATTCTCGGGTAAGAATGTGGCGACTGGGGTCTATATAGATCTGCAGTTGTGGGCACAGTGCTTGCTAGCTAAAGTATGGATATCTATGGCTACAGTGACATGTCGCATGCAGACTCAGCGCTTCCTGTTCATCGTAGTCACACACCGCAGGAACGGCCAGCTAGCTATTAAACCACTGGCTCTGCGCGGAGCACAGCACAGGTTTGACTTACCAAAAGTTCGCTTGGGAAACTCAAAGTTCTTGGGATGATGGGGCTCATCAGGAAGACTAGGAAGTGAAATCAATTCGCAGCCATCTTCGTATCGTTCACCAAGCGTAAGCAAGTATGGTGGTCTGCTGCGCGCGCCGCGTATGCACAATTGTCATTGTCGCTAAGTTTTCTTAAAGATTCCCTCAAAAGTTGTCTGAAACCAGGTCAACCGTACTGGTGGCTACGGCCCTGGATCATGATGCAATATGCGTCATTGATTCGTAAAGGGGTAACTCTTTACCAACAGGAGGTCAGTTTCTACATGCGTGTATGGGCCTTAGCCCCATACATGCATGTAGAAACTGAACATCTGTAGTGAAAAAAAAACAAACAGGGTCACTTTTTATGCCCTGATTTTTGTGTCCGAGCAATATTAGGAAATGGCAGAGCATAATGGAGAATGCTAGGACAAGTTAGCTGAACAATTGGAAAACCTTATTTATAGCTGTGGGCCTAGAAAACAGTGCTCTCACCTCGAATTCCAGTGTTCAGGGCTGATTTTTCTTCATGGCATGATGAAGCTAAAAGTCTCATGATTAATATGTCCGTCATTAGTTGGTAAAGGAGGCCCTTTACCAACCAATGATGGACATATTCATCATGAGACTTTCAGCTTCATCATGTGACTTCTGGCAATGTCCTCTGGAGATAGGTTCTGTGTGTGCAGAAAGTCGAGCAGAAAAATCCGCCCTGAATACTGGAATTCGAACGACTGTTTTCTGGGCCCGTAGAAAGCATGGCAATTGACACGCATGTGCACTCAGAACTAGCCCTGGCCCTAACATACCCTATCAAAGTTGACAAACAATGTCCTGGTGTCTAACAAGTTTTACCAAACCTTTGTACCAAGTTGCTCCTTCTGTTTGATAATCAATCTCGAGGCCCTCTGCTAAACTAAAACTTCACACCCTCTCCAAGGCTCCACCCACACTCTGGCCCTATCGGCTGTGCATGTACAAACAGGATTGCTAGATATCTAACCTATGGACTGAAAATGAAAGTTTTGGCTGTCCTCACTTTTAAAATAATTCCACACAAAATGTGAACCCAGTTCAACCTATACACCCCCTGCAAAGCTAGGTATGATTTTGCCCGCTCACTCCACATACATGTATCTGCTCACATTGTGTACGCACTGGAGCCAAGCAGGGCCGGCGCCAGCTATTTTGGAGTGGTACGGCTACTGCGGTAGTGCATAGAGGTGCGTAGCGCCGATCAGTCCGCGCGAAGCGCGGAAAAAAAAATTTCACCTTCATTTTTCAGTTATCAGGATGAGCTCTCCGTAGCACCTTCGTGCTTTGCACTGCACTGCCACTACTTTCCATGACTGTCTCACTCTCGACGTGGAAAGGAAAAATGTAAGTTGGCTGGAAGGGTAGCTAGCCTACATCGCGAGCATCTCGTTGTTTGAAGGTTGCTGTCACGGCGCGTTAGTCTCCATTCGGTCTCGTCCCTAGACCATGAAAATCGACGCGATTCGAAAACCAAGACTCGTGACAACTTGGAACAGTCTGTCCTGGCCTTATGGTCGCGGCTTTAGCCAGCGGAAGCCTCAAGGTGGAAACTTTGGATGTAGCTAGCTACGCTGAATCCCAGCAACGCCATTTTTCCTCCTCAAAACTGGTACGGCCATGGCCGTACCGGTGGCGCCGGCCCTGGAGCCAAGTTACATAATGTTGGTTGGCACTGGGTGGTCATTTAAGCAAATTGGCTTAGAAAACAGTCCAGTGTGTCTCACTGTCTCAACGCCCTCAAGCGCTGTTCTCGGAAGTGCGACTGATGATCAGCTACGACTCCACTATGGCTGGGGACACCTGTAGGGACTAATGATGTGTTTTTTGACAGGTCATTGGTGAAGAGCAGTGACTCATTAATGAGTGGGTGTGGTCATGAATGTACGTCACATACTACGCTTTTCAGGGAGGGTCTGGGAATGAGACTATGTCAATATTATTTAAGTCAACATATTAGGCTGCTGTCACATGACCAGGTTATCTGTGGTTGCAGCATTTGTTTGTGGGCCTAGTGGCTGACCAAATATGGTAAGCATATATACCTGGAGCCTGAAGCCCAATTACATTATCTTTTATTCCACAGGTCCTAATGTCTATGGAGTACAAACAGCTCTCCTTTGCTTTCCACCCAATCTTCCCACAACTGATGACTACTGCTTCTGTGATAATTCTGCCTTCCCTCGATTCAGTAAGTCCACTGTTATTAACTTATCGTAATTGACCCAGAATTGGCTTATCCTGAATTCGCTGGAATTAGTAATGAAGTGGTCCGGATTTGGAAATGGAATCCACCTCTGGATGAGGGTTGGGAGCATGAGGTTGGGGTCCACATCAGGACAACCTCATTCTGAGGTGGATCCCAACTTGCGATCCACCTCAGTATGAGGATGGTTGGGACCCACCTGGGACCCACCTGGGACCCACCTGAGGATGGTTGGTACCATGGGGGGGGGGGGGGGGGGGGGGGGGGGGGGGGCAAAACAGAACACACAGAAAGTTGGGGTGGGGGTGATTGGGGACCTAAAAGAAACCCTTGGTTGGGACCTACCTCAGCAGGGCCGGAGCACTCCCTTTAGATGTGGTAGGGCAGGGGCGGATACAGGATTTATGAAAGGGGGGGGCACTATATATTAAATGCTGCCGGAGGCAGTGCATAGAGGCGCGTAGCGCCGATCAGTCCGCGCAAAGCGCGGAAAAAAATTTTCGCCTTCATTTTTCGCTTCTCAGGATGGGCTCTCGTGGCACCTTCGCGCTTTGCATTGCAAGTTCCAGGGCCGCCATGAGCTTCTTCCTTGCTCAAATTTCGCTCACGAACGTAAACGTACGTAAACGTACGTACACGGAGGGGTATACTAGATCGTGGTCTCGTTCCCAAGCGTTCGGTTGCACGGTATTGCGGCCAGGCCAGGAGTTGCAACGTAGCGGCAGCAAGTTAGTAAGGAGGAAAATAAAGCGGTGAAGAAGCAAAAGGGCAGAGGGTGTGAAGTAGTGATATAAGGATCCTGGAAAAAGTGGTAGGGCCATTGCCCTACCTGCCCTACCGTGTGCGCCGGCCATGCTCAGGATGAAGGTTAGGTCCCACCTTAGGACCCACCTACCCACCTCAGGATGGTTGGGACCTATGTACATGCCTCAGGATGATTAGGACCCATCTCAGGATGAGGGTTGCAGAGGTCGAAATAACATGTGGTCAATTTCAGTGCATGACATTTTAGCTAAAATGACCTTGTTCAGTAGGCATGACTGATCAACATGCCATCACCTAAGTGCATGACCCATATGACTGTACCTGGTTCGAATCTGCCAATTTCTTTTTTTTCTCTCTTTCTTTATGCTACGTAGTCAGCCAAATTATTATTTTCAGCAATACACATAATATACACAGCCAACATGGATTTGAATCTAGCTTGGAGAACACACTTTCATGCTCTTTTGATTTTTTGGGGTGACGGGCAGGACCTAGCATATTTTGTAAATGACCAATCAAAATCTAAATTGCTAGGACATTTGACCGCTCAACACATAATCCTTATTTCGACCTCTGGGGTTGGGACACACCTCAGGATGGCTGGGACCCACCTCAAGATGAGGGTTGGGTTCCACCTCAGGATGAGGGTTGGTCAGGATGAGGGTTGGGTTCCACCTCAGGACAACTTCATTCGATCTGAGGTGGATCCCAACTTGGGATCCAGAGGGTTGGAATCTAGAGAACTGCAACATTGAACTATTGATATCGTAATTATTGTGATACAGAATCCCGTATCGCAAGTATTGTGATTTATTGCGGTGTTATAGTGAGCTGCAAGGCAGGTCAGAGTGAGCGTCCACCATATGAATAAGGTCATCGCTGTCCTTACAACATTCAAGTTCACACACAGCAAAGAACAAATGATGCTTTCCTTGGACAGTGTTTAAAAATCTGTTCCAAAATACGATATCAATAGTTCAATACTGCATGTAGGTAACTGTATTGGGTTACCGCAATTGAGTTTGCTGTTAACTCCAGGCTAAGGTAAGGTGCTTGCACCCACCTGGTTCACATGTATTAGTTATAGCATGGCAACAAGGGCTGTATGCCAGATATTGGCCCTGCTGTGACGTAAAGCCCGAGGGCTGCAGGCCCGAGGGCTTTACATCAGCAGTGCCAATATCTGGCATGCAGCCCGCGTTGCCATGCTATAACTAATTTATTGCATGCGCCTGATTGGATGTTGCTTCGTGATGTGTGTTGCTAAGTGATGATGTCACAGCAGTGCCATATGCCAGATATTGGCACACCTGAGCCTTTGAACTTGTAGGGTATCATGCAATAAGGGTGTAAAAGGTATTTCTTAGACAGGTTTGAGCAAGAATGCTGTTTGAATATGAACCAGGTTTTCCCCCACTACCTAGCCATTGTGGTTATATCAAGAACTTGTACCCTCACTATAAATGGGTACATAAACAGAGTGTTGTGATAGTTACATGGAAGGCGGCTCACAAGTGACAATAGGTTAGATCCACAGGAAGTTGCAGTGGATTGTCCTTTCTCATGCTCTAGCTGAATTCTGAATGCTTGAGATCACAGCAAAATACCTTCAATTTATATTAGCCACTCTCGCAAATATCCCCCCTCTAGTCAATGCCCTACCCCTCTTTAACCCCCAAATGCTTACATAGGTTAGTTCCACTCGTTGAAACGCCCAGTGGTGAGTGTCTTGACTACATGTTCTCAGTATTATTATGAACAGTGCTAGTTTGGTGGATTTTAGAAAAGTCGGTTAAGTTATCAGGTGTCGGATGATGTGGCTGCAAGGACAATCACTGTGGCGAGAAGGCATGGGTATATATACAAGGCTAGGGTGTCGGATGATCAGGAGACTACGGTAATAGTGATATAATGCACTGTATGGTCATACCACAGTGCACATGCACTGGCAGTTACAGAGCTGAATGGCTGCATGATACAGAGATGCTGCTACATGGATGCAGTGAGGGGTGAGAACTTCTGAAGACGCTAACAGCATAAAGTGATCAAATGTCACGAGGGGGGAGCTCACCAGACCTTGCATGGGGAGCCGTACCAGAGCGAGTGAAGCAAATTAATGAAGCTACTAGTGTTGCTAAATTTAGGTACAAAAGATCCTGTAACCTTACAAGGTCATACGAACCAGGATTTGTGCTGTTTGAGAAAACTACATGTGATTTTGCAAGGTCAATATTCAAGTCTGTTTGGATATCTTAATTTCTACAGGAATCTCAGAAGTACATGACATCAAGTTCACTCAGAGTACATCCCGTGTATCTGAGGACGAGGGAGCTGTGACTGTTTGTGCTGTTTCTGGCAAACTGGCAGAGGAATTCACTCCTGTCACTGTGACCATTTCCACTGTATCCAACACTGTGAAAGGTAAGTTGTAATCACGTGTGTAAGAGTTCTGGACATTTGGCATAGTGATTGGGGCCAGGGGGGTAGGAAATGATCATACAGCACGTGCCGTATGATGTAATGCAAAATGGTTATGGGGAGGAGCCTGGATATGAGGCCCATAAAATTTGACTTGCAAGTGCAAAGCCCTTTGCCTCAGGTTATGGCAATGTGCCTAACCTGATTGATTTGTATTCATGTTATCTTTTTCACATGCAGATAGCATTGACTTTGTCAGCCTCGACAAAGAAATATTATTTTTTCAGAGCAACCAAACCCACTGCGTGGATGTTACAATTTTGAAGGACAGTGTTGATGAAGTGGATGAAACCCTCCTTCTTGCACTCACTCTTAAATATGATATACCTCTGGACACGCATACTGTCACCATTATCGATTCAGGTGAGCTGTGTATATGTGTATAGTACGGTGGCCTTGGAGGTCGCGCTATGCGACGATGTCTATGCGCCAATGTCTATATGATGGTAGACGATGACGATGTGACGGTAGACGACGTCGATGTGATGGTAGACGATGACGATGTGACAGTAGACAATGACGATGTGACGGTAGACGATGACGATGTGACGGTAGACGATGACGATGTGACGGTGGACGATGATGATGTGACGGTAGACGATGTCGGTGTGACGGTAGACGATGTCGATGTGATGGTAGTCGATGTGATGGTAGACGATGACGATGTGACGGTAGACGATGACGATGTGATGGTAGACGATGACGATGTGACGGTAGACGATGACGATGTGACGGTAGACGATGACGATGTGACGGTGGACGATGACGATGTGACGGTAGACGATGACGATGTGACGATAGACGATGACGATGTGACGGTAGACGATGACGATGTGACAGTAGACGATGACGATGTGACGTTCATGCGCGATTGATTAAAATTACATCCGGTACCTACGCACGCACGCACGCATGCCACGCCCATACTCAAGTACTCGTGGCCATGTACGCACGTGCTGACTTCAAGAAGCAGAGAACTCGGTGAGGTCTTTTAGGTGTGTAGCTACGTATAGGCATTAGCTAGAAGCTGACTAGTAGACTTAGTCTACAGGAATTTAGCTACATGTGGCAGATTAACAACAGCACTTGAAGGTTTAGCAAACTGAGTCTTGTCTCACATCTAGGTGCAGTTCAGTTGGGTGTGTTGCCAGAAAATATTGCTTTGTGAGAGAATAATGACAATAGCTCATTTCCTTCCAAGCAGTGAATGTGTAACCATGCGGATATATGTATGATGCACAAAGGGATTTGAGATACTTATGGTCTTACTTGGGTGTCCGTCCTTGCGAGGGCAAAAGCAAGAGACACACGGCACAGCTATTGTCACCACAAACATATGAGAAGTTTGAGGGCATTTAACAAAATTAACACCTGCTCGCACCTTTTCCCTAGCCTCATCCCCAGTCCCATGCCCAGCTTTTCGTCGAAAAGCTGGGCATGGGACTGGGAACGAGGCTACCTTTTCCCTACAAGCAGTGTATAAGGGAAAATGTATGGTATCACTATTCAAGTTCATGTACACTGCTAAGAAACCTTTTGGACTTTCTCCATCCTTACAAACCTGAAAACTAACATGTAGCTACCCTCCCTTTTGGAAAGTAATAGCTTCGATGGATTTCCTCTTGTGAATCCAGTACTCCACTGTTTGTAGCTGCACACAGCAAGTCTCTTTGCGGGTTCAGGATCCTCAAATGCCAACGGTCAGAGGCTTCAGGTCAGCATAGCGATTCAGTCGATAGGTGTCATGGCCCCTTGACTTGCGTAAAAGATTCCCACAGCAATTGAGTTGAAAGGAAAATCAACTCAATTCTTATCACTGGGTTCCCTTCAGACCTGATAAGCAAAGTTCTTGGTGCAGGTTGAAAGGTAGTCTCGCAAGCCAGCCTCTATTTCCAAGTAAGGGGCACAGCCAGAAGGGAAGGGGGAAAGAGTCTGGTGAACATTTTGTTTTCTCTGCTGGAATGTAGGCAGAGCCAATGAGATTGCAGCAGTCACATGACGTAATTAAGAGAGACAGTGCATGCAATTGCCATTGCTGCAAAGCGCAACTACTAATATTGTACTACTGTCTAGAGCTTCGCCGAGCCTCTCCAACTTGCTTCGCAAGTCGCACATTTGAAAGTTGTGGGCAATAATTGGATGGCTATCATGTGACTTTTTCATTTGTTACAGTTGATTGCATTCCACTGGGTACCGAAATTTTGGCTTAAATCACCCGGCTCTTTTTCCCCCACTCCCGACCACACCCCCTACTTGGACGAAGAGCCTGGCCTGCGAAACTAGTTGAAAGGCTTTTAGACTTCTATTTCCAATTGTTGCCCACAATGTTCAGCCTCCTTCCAGTCCTCGAATTCTTCTTTCTCTCTCAATTCGTCAACTGGTCTTCATATCCAGATGTTCACCTGTCTCCATCATCTTCTACAATGTACATGTATCACCTCCACAGCATATCATTTGTTAACAGCCTCCACTCTACCCGTCTTTTTCACTCGCGATAGTTCTTGGAAGTTGAAGGATTGGTTGAACTGTGCAGATTGTAAGCCATTCTCTCACAAAGTCATGATAAACATGGAGTTTTCTGGCAACACACCCAGCACCTAGATGTGGGACAAGACTCAGGTTGCTAAACCTTCA
The DNA here is from genome assembly GCA_963931865.1 of Axinella damicornis. Taxonomy (NCBI): domain Eukaryota; kingdom Metazoa; phylum Porifera; class Demospongiae; order Axinellida; family Axinellidae; genus Axinella; species Axinella damicornis. The sequence continues at coordinate 17,001,936 of OZ007506.1, read as the reverse complement.
AGTGCTGTTGTTAACAAAATCTGCCACATGTAATTTCCTGTAGTCTACTAGTCAGCTTCTAGCTAGCCTAAAAGACCTCACCGAGTTTCTCTGCTTCTTGAAGTCAGCACGTGCGCACATGGCCACGAGTACTCGAGTATGGGCGTGGCCGGCCGGCGTGCAGGCGTAGTTCCGGATGTCATTTTAATCCATCGCGCGTGAACGTCACATCGCATCGTCTACCATCACATCGACATTGGCGCTTAGACATCGTTGCATAGCACGACCTCCAAGGCCACCGTAGCATAGTGGTTTGATAGATGGATAGACAGATAGATAGATAGATAGATAGATAGATAGATAGATAGATAGATAAATGAATAGAGGATTTTCAACCGTAATGCTGGTCTACCTAGAACCTAACATAACTTTGCCTACAGATGAAGTTGAACTTGAATATTTGGAGTAAAACATAGTTCATACCAGCAGCTCTATCATAACCTGCCTGTAACTGTGCAAGCTGCCTTGAAGCGTTTGGCCGCTCACTGATTGAGTGTAGTAATTAAGACCTGAATGATGTGAGGAGTGGCCAATCAGAGTTATATAAGCAGTAAGCAGAATTGTGTGGAAGCATAGGAAAATATTTGAGTAACAGTGAGCAGCTATAATATTATGCTAAAAGAGAGTTGACTAAAAGAGTATAGTCACAAGGCCAGCATGTGCCAGGGTGGTCCAAGGCAGTTGGGACAATTATAAGTGGGGATATCCCTGGATCTACAGAGATCAAGCAGGTACATCCAGGTTGTGTAGGGACATTTGGGACATTGGCATGTATTGACAACTATTTGGACAAGTAGGGATATCCTGAGACACTCCTCAACTAGCTTTGAGCATACAGGACAGCAGAAACCAGTATGTGGCGCCATGTACATTTATTGCATGTGCTCATGAACAGACCACGTGCTGAATGCCATTCAGTACCTTGCATTGTTTCAAGTGCCAGTTTGCGTAGTTCTCTCCATGTCATCAACTACTGTTCTTTTCTCTAGACGTAGTTGGAATTGGCTTTGAGAAGGTATTCTACACTGAAGTTGCTGTGGAAGGTGCTGGGACTGTTAGCTTCTGTATTGTCACGAATGTGACCCTAAATGGAAGCCATTCTGCCTCGGGCGTAGTGCAAACGGTGGACGTTACAGCAAAAGGTCAGAGTTGTTTGGAAGCTTGTACAGGGTTTTTCCGGAATCCAATTGCATACACCATATATGGAGGCAGGCTGGGCTATGCAACTGCACTTAAGCACTGAACTTTGGCCTTTAATGACATTTCATACAACCGAGTTTCGACCACAAAATTAATTGTCCACTTAACAACCCAACCAGCTGTGGCTGTTGCAAGGGTTTGGAAAAGCCCTGTAGTGTTTTGACTCACATTTATGATGTTATACAAGTCTTCCATCACTGTTACTTCTATTGCTTGGTAAATTACTTGTATTTCTCTAACTCAATGCATTCACGATTCTGTTTTCTATCTCAGCTGGCTCGGACTACCTTGCAGCACATGAGCCTATCGTTTTCAACGTCAATGGTGGCAACCGCACTTGTGTGGACATCTCTATATACGATGACAGAGTACCGAACGAGGCTCCTGAAGTATTCCTTCTCAAACTCACAAGCCAGGACACTCCCATCTTTGCTGATCTGGCTGTTGTTGTCATTCTGGATAATGATGGTTAGCCATGTGATGCACATGTGGTAGCCATTCAATGGACAGAGCACTTATTCGTGTCAGTTATAGAGCTCCAGCAATACTGTGCTTTGCCGTATCGACGTATGGCAGCTGATGTACTTCCATACGGTGTATTGAGTTAATGCAAGCAGAGCAGTTTGAAAGGCAGGTCAGAGAGGATTACGTATATGAATTGGGTCATTATGCAGGAACAGAACTCAGCTATAGTAACTGAAGTCGGTGTTCTGTGGAGTGATGCTTCGCACGTACTCTTCAATCACATTAACAAAGCGTTGTAGTTTGGCATTGTACACGACAGCTGAAGGACACAGTTTGCAAACAGAGAAGGTGCATACAGGTCCAATACCGGTTCTGTGATTGGTGCATACAGGTCCAATACCGGTTCTGTGATTGGTGCATACAGGTCCAATACCGGTTCTGTGATTGGTGCATACAGGTCCAATACCGGTTCTGTGATTGGTGCATACAGGTCCAATACCGGTTCTGTGATTGGTGCATACAGGTCCAATACCGGTTCTGTGTCCATGGAATACTGTGATTTGTCATTGTAATCAATAGTCACCCTGTGAATTCAGTTAAATCACCTGAACATTGTATGCAGCTCTGCAGATGCATGCCCCCATGACAAGTAGTAGTATAGTTTTTAGTACTTCACATCATATACATGTATAGAACTGACTGTGCAATTAAGCAAAGCATGCTAAGTGGCATGCATGCAGTCAGTCTAGCCGCTAGCCCCTCTCCACCCGGTTGGTCAAGCGGGCATGCGGCGAAGAGGGTCTAGCAAACATTGCACTTGATTGCATTTCAACTGATCAATCAGATCTCACTGAAGCGATTCGTTCCAATTTAATTCATGACTGTCGTGGTTGTAACCCGAGCCGCTCGCACATGCGATCAGCCCAGCAGAGAGTGTCTAAAAGCCTACATGTACACTCAGCTAAACTGGATACCTCCAAGCTAGTGGCTAGACTGGCATGTGGCTAGACCACACATGTATGTTAGTCAGCAAGTTACCTCCGCCTGATTTCCAGTGCCAGGCCAATGCTGTTGAAACTTGCTAATTGCATTGTCAACAGCTTCCTCATTTAAGAGTCATTACATTTTCATGTGTGATTTGTTGTTTGTTTTTGTTTGTTTAGAATCATTGTTGAAGTACAAGATGCACAAAATAATGGTAGCACCAGCTGTCATTATTTCTGCACTTGAGACTGAGCAAGTATGCATGCCTTTCTTGGAGTTTGAGATTGCAGTACTCACTGAAGCATGTGTGTACTTAAGTTAACCCTTTAGGGCCCATAGCACCAAATGTCTTCATTATGTGATTTCCGGCAATGTCCTTGGGAGATAGGTTCTGCGTCAGTAGAAAGGCGGGACAGGGGGAGGTGGGGCCGTGTCTGGGCTCCGCTGTAGAAAGGTCTTGGTCGGCACTGGGAGGGCCATTTCCATCGTTTTTGGCATAAATGGGGTTACGTCTGGCTTTGTAGGGCCTCTATTTCCAGCATGCATGGCCCGTTTTTCAGCTACGGCAAGTTGCTATTTCTCGGGAGACTTGATTGCAAGTTCGTTAATTGGTGGGCGTGGTTAAGTCCCGTATATGCTTAGTATAGCTGAAATTAACTGTGTGAGCAGTTTCGAGCCCAGCAATGCCAAGGAACAGAAATTAGTATGTTGTTAGTGTTCTATAGACTGAAAATGACCTAGAGAAAGAAACTTGGGCCCTAAAGAGTTTTAATGCAAGTCCTGCTGTGTACATAACTGCACAACTACCTCCTTTAAATTCACTTTGAGCCCTGGTTCTCTGCATCCACATTCTGCAGATAAGCTCTATCCGTTTGGAGGTGAAGCGGGTGATGAGGAGGTTCCAGTAGGAATTGTCTCATCACGCAGGACCACATCACCCCCATTGCAACTAAAGCCACCATTTCGCTTCTTTGCAAAAGATGAGGACACACTTCATGTAAGCTTCTAAATAGAGTGTACCACTGTCCTGTTTCCATTGCACTGTTAAGAAGGTTATGACACAATAGTTAGTGATGAGAGAGAGAGAAACTAATCCACAGAGAAAATTCTGGGACCACCTGGGATTACAGTAACTATCGAGCATGCCCTACTGAGCTTGATCAGTAATTATCTCAAGATAATGACACGTTTAGTGTGTGTGTGTGTGTGTGTGTGTGTGTGTGTGTGGGGGGGGGGGGGGGGGGGGGGGGGGGGCTTGCTAAATGCTTTGAATTATTTGAGTGGGGTGTGATACTTCTTGATATGGTTACTAGCTGCCTGTTCACAAAGTTGCCACTTACCGGTAACCTCTGCAAGTCCTCTAAAATTTCACCCTTGAAATTAATTGTAATTTGTGTTTGTAGTGCAACTGGATGGGTCACCACATATGCATGTCAATTGGCATTGCATGCACAGCTGTCTATCATGGCACCTATATATAGCTGCACCCACTTGCATTGATCACACGTAAATAAAAAAAAGAAAAAAAATTATTGAGACCTTATGATGTATGTTAGTTATCCCTTTTTGGTATTCAGGTCAAACCACAGTGATCTCATTAACTTCTTGTGACCAGGTCTGCAGGCAGGTTAAGTAGGCATTAAGCCAACATATACCATTTTGTGATGCAAAAAATGACTCGTGAAAAAGGCAGTGAACCACATTTCCCTTAGACTAGGTGATACTTTGGAGTGACCTTCTGCGCAGTATATCAGTGCAAATCTGGGGCTCAGTTGTCAGCAGAACCCAGTGGTCCGGTAACTAACTACCTCCATCATGCACATACGTAGCTATGCAACATGCTGAATCTTAACCCCATTCCCGGGCCTTTCACCCCAGCGTTTGTGGCTTGCAGTACAAACGCTGGGGCGAGAAGGCCTGCATTGGAACAAGGCTAACTGAACTTATGAATTCGTAATGTAATTGCTGTCCTTTTCTGCATTTCATTTTCTGCAGGTAAACACCAATGGGGTTCTGTCTTTCAAGCAGCCATTCCGCCAACCTATGCCACAGCCTTTACCATTCAAATCTCTCACTTTCATTTCTCCATACTGGGAACATTTTGGAACAGCACGATTTGGCCGCATCTATTATCGGAATACGACTGACCCCACCTTGCTCAGGAGAGTGCTGAATCATCTTCAGGATGTATTTCCTTCAGCCAAAGAGTTTTCTCCGAGTTATATTTTCCTTGCAACGTGGGCCAACGTTCCACAGTTTGGTATTCTCTCTGCTGGTAATGCTAACCTGGTAAGCTTGGAGTCTAATAACATTTTCCCACCTAAGAACAACTTTGGAATTTATGACCACAAAGTCGGTTCAACATCAAGTGTGTCGTCTAACGGAGTGGGATGTTTGGGGGGCAGGACTAGACTAGTGACACACATCCTTTGTACCTCACTTCAACTTCGAACTCAGAGAAATATTTTCAAGAACATCGGGCAGGCAGTGGTTGCATGGCTGAGGTGGGCGCATTTGGGCAGCAGCAGTTGAAGCAAATGAGATCAGGGTGAGGCGGGCGCAATCGGGCAGCAGCAACTGAAGCAAATGAGATCAGGGTGAGGCGGGCGCAATCGGGCAGCAGCAACTGAAGCGGACGCAATCGGGGAGCAGCAGTTGACGTGGATGCAACCAGGAGATTTGTCAGACCTCTTGTGCAGAGAGCTGTCGGCACTGGACTGCTCACGTAGGGAAATTGGGAGGCAGTAGCTGAGCAAGCAAAGCTACTTGTAGTGATTGCCTATTGAAGACAATGAAGTATGGGTAACATACATTTTGTATGGGATGTATGGTACCTGTCTTTAGCGCTGGCTTTGTACATAGCTAAGTTTGTGAAAATTTGAAGCCACCATTGTTTATCAGGATTTAGGAGTATGATCTCTCGCACGCACAGGGAAATACATTTCAGGTAGTGATGGCAACTGATGGAGAACAGTCGTATGTCATCTTCATCTATTCTGATATCAATTGGGGAGAAGGTGGCATGGGGTTTAACGCAGGAGATGGTGTGAAGTCGTTTACACTTCCCGGATCACAGACTGCTACAGCACGGGACGTTGAACATGGTAGCAATGTGGACACAGAAGGAGTGTATGCTTATCGTGTTGACCTACCCGACATTGCTGGCCCAGGTGGTGAGAGTCAGTTATGACAAAAGTTATGATAGGCAGATCAAAATTGAATTGTACAGATTCCTTCTCTAGGACATGATCAGTTCATCTATATACTAGGCTGGTAGTTAGCAGAGTGTAAGGAACAAGTTTGTTAAGGGTGTCTCTGTAGTGCCTCTGTGGAACTGCTATGCTGTGCAATTTCCCGCGTTTGCGCTACTTGACCCCATCCATTCGTCAAGCTCCTGTTGTCATTGTACATATGCTTTGTGCATGCAGATGCCTCACCTAGGAGGTGGTCAGTCATCTACTAGGCTGCATGCCGTGCATGGTAGTTAGCAGGAGCTTATCGTCATACCCATGATTTGATGTGCTGTATAATACCACTGTCTTTGCAGCGGATTGCAGAGTTGACAGCAAATCTTCGTGCAAGAAGCGAGAAGGTAAAAGGTTTAATTGCACGTAATGCAAGTTTGCAAAAAGGTGAGCATGAGTACTCTACTCTGTTCATTCGTCAAGGTCCTGTTGTCATTGTGAAAGTGGGGCAAAAGCTGTGAGAAAACAAAGAAACTGGAAAATGTGTTACTTTTGCTTACACATTGACCAATGTAACTTATTACACGGACTCCATCCTCTGTGATTTCAGACAAACTGGGGCGAGCAAGTCCTTGCAAATGGCCTAGTCTGTTGGTCTGCTATCTCTCTTTTCTTTTCCTGCAGTGGTGCAAATTGGTTTTGAACAAACTTCTTATGTTGTGGAGGAGTGGAGTAAATCAGTCACTGTCTGTGCTAGTGTGATTGCTGGGACCCCCACTGTGTCTCTGCCTGTCACTCTCGCAACTGTAGACATTGCATCAGCCCAGGGTGAGTATGATGATAGCCTACGATATTCTACAGTTCAGTGGGTAATCTCCCAATTATGCACTGAGGAAGTCAAGTGAATACAAAATGGGGTGGTGATATTGCACTCGAAAGTACACCCACCACATGCAGAATTCGAGCATCAATGCCACATCACTGACTATGCAATATCGCAGCCTTATACTGTTGAAAGCGTCCTGTTGCTCGGTTGTTGGAGCCTAGTGCTATAGCTAGCATGAGCCCTAGTGGCTGATTCAGCACCCGCGAAGAAGGCCAAGCGTTGCCATTTCGAAGCGAAATGAAGCACCTTGACTTTTGTCAGGTAGACCAGTAGCTACATGTAGCTGGTTGTTTCCTACTTACTGTCATTTAAGACCCTTGCAAAGGTTTTTGGAGTCCAATTTCACTGGACAGACAGACAGACGGACAAAATACCAATCCTTGTCAGTACGAGTTGTTACACCCATTCTATCAATTCTTCTTTCTCAGCTGGAAGTGACTACCAGAGCCAGATGTCTAGTCTTACCTTTGACAGAACTACGCGGCGAGTGTGTACTGAGATTAACATCATTAATGACGGTGTAGAGGAACAGAATGAATCTTTCCTGTTGTTACTCGTCACGTCACAGAGCCACACTGTCTCATTGAAACCTCAGTCTGCCATAGTGACCATAACGGAGTCCGGCTGTAAGTTAACAACATTCCACTCCTTATGTAGTGATGAGAATGGCAGCATTACATGCATGTCATTCTGTTCAGATCTCGCCTACATGGTGTTGCTATTTGCCTTTGGATTACAAATGATGTTTACTTAGCCTCGTTCCCAGGCTCCACCCAGCTTTCAGTCACTTTGCAGTACGGTTAAGCGGGAGAGGGCCTGGTAAGTTTCTATCACGCGAGTGACATCAGGGGTAGAAAGCTGTGAAGTGAATGGGGGCATACTGGGGCTCAGAACAGCAAGAAGAGCTTTGGCACTTCATTCACATCTAGCTAGCAGGGGGCGGCTGTCGTACACACCGAGCGTTCAACATGTAGATTGTAGTTGGTTGAACTACACACAAAACGTTGCGCATTCATTCTGACAATTTGCCATTTGTAGATTACGTCATTCTTACGTGAGCAAACCAGGCCCTCCCCGCTTTTCCGCACTGCAAACGATGAAAAGCTGGGCGGGGTCCTGGGAATGAGGATAATGTTTACCTGCATAAGGAAAGAAGCAGATGCATGATTACAAGCATATAGGATTATTTATGCTTGAGTTGTCCCCATCCAACCGATCCACAACTATTGCACAGTTTCATAGTGTGATGGTTTAGGAGAACGTATGTGTGTAGCCTCGTTCCCAGGCCCGAGAGAGGGAGGAAAAAAGGTCCTGGGTTCCACTGTTTGCGCATGCACTGAATTATGGGTAACTGAATCACGTATTCATAAGGGGGAGGGTGCAAATGACGTCTTTGTAACTCACATGGTTGAGCATGTGGCTTTTTATTTTGCTACACTGGTCCTCCATCCACGAGATGAGGGGTGACGTGACCACAATTAGCTACACTCCCACCAGCAACACACTTACCTGACATTACTATTCCAACCGAAATGGAAGGATCTGGAAGCACACTGACTCCACCCGGTTGGTGCGACAGTAGCCACACGAAAACATATTTTAATCACAGGTCACTGTTCTAGCTCAATTTAGGAGCACTTTGCCACCTAAGGGAACAGGAGAGAGCATGATCGAGAGCTGTCATAATGCACGGCACAAGTTATTATGCTCTGATGTTTCAAGTGTACAGACATAATCAAATGTCTATGGTGCCAGTGGAATTCCACCGCGATTTAGCGCGTGCACAAACAGTGGAAACCAGACCCTTTTCTCCTCGCCGTCTCGGGCCTGGGAACAAGGCTAGTATGTGTGGTATGTGTGCTTGAATTTCCTATGCCATTTAGATGCATGGATAGTCCTCCTCCATCTCTGAACTTGGATAGACTATAGGGAGGTAGAGGTGTACCTTGCTACTGCATGTCGTGATTCTGCCATTCTCTTGTTTCCCATGTCAGCTGGTGACTATTCTGGATTCAGGATTGCTATCTTGGTGGCTGTTGTGTGTATTGCAATTACATTTACCTTCTTCAAAAGGTGAGATGCTTGAATGAGGTCTACCGGTATGCAAGTACATTGGTTAGAATTGCTAGCAGTTCCAATGTTTGTGGTGTGTGTGTGTGTGCGTGTGCGTATGTTAGATATTCCTTTTACATCACCCAGTACTGTGTGTGTGTGTGTGTGTGCGTGTGCGCGTGTGCGCGTGTGTACGTGTGTGTGCGTGCGCGTGTGCGCGTGTGTACGTGTGTGTGTGTGTGTGCGTGTGTGCGTGCACGTGCGTGCGTGCGCGTGCGTGTGCATGTGTGCGTGCGCGTGCGTGTGTATGAGCGAGAGTGAGTGTACAATGTAGATTATGTAGTATGCATTGTGCTAGTTCAGCATAGGCCATGCATGGTGCGATCAAGTAAGACTTACAGTGTCTATGCAATATAGCATTCTCATTCTCAGACTGCCAGTCTGGGAATGAAACTACAGGGATGCATGTGACACTCGAACTTTGAAGGGATGGGTATACAGTAAAACCTCAACAAAGGACAACTTTCAGGTCCCAAATAATAACCTATAGTTCTAATACATTTTGAACCTCCAAGAAGAGGACAACCTCTCTCTACAATGGACAAAACATCTGAATAATTAATACAAGCTTCGCTCGCTCAGCTACTTCCCCCTTGTTCGCCTACCGTGCGTAATCCGGCGCCGGACAGCTCTCTGAAGAGCTGCTTCTCCCCAATTGCGTCCGCTTCAGCTGCTGCTCGCCGCTTGCGTCCGCTTCAGCTGCTGCTCCCGGGCCCGATTGCGGCACTGCTGCTCCCCGTTTGCCTCCGCCTCCAGCTGCTGCTCCCTGATTGCGCCCGCTTCAGCTGCTGCTCCCGATCGCGTCCGCTTCGACTGCTGCTCCCCGATTGCGTCCGCTTCAACTGCTGCTCGCCCGATTGCGTCCGCTTCGGCTGCTGCTCCCCGATTGCATACTGGATTCCAGCCCATGCCCGGCCCCAATGTTCTCGAACATTCTTCGCGGAGTTCGAGGTTCAGTAAATAAATTAAAGTACGAAGGTCACGCCTCACTATAGTCTAGTCCCGCCCCACGAACATCCCACTTCCGTCACTCACAGACACGTAAAATCTTAATGTATTGATTGTCCCCAATGCGTCCACTATTGAGAGGTTTGACTGTATGTATGTACGTACGTATTCGTTCTACAGCCAGGAGAATCCTCACAACCCTTCCCAGCCTCTCAAGCTGAAAGAGGAAAAGAAAGAGGGGAGCCAGTTGCATAGCCAGCCCCAGCCTCCGCCTCCAGAAGAAGAAAAGAAGAAACTATAATATATAATTATTGCATGTGTAGGTACGTACCGCTTTGATGATCTAGTTAATGTGCTGTACTACCTTGTAGTAAAGCCATAGTGTGTTTGTGAAGCTTGGTTTTGTTGAATTTTTATACTGTTCTGTCGACCAGACAATTCGGAACTTTGGCATCACAGACGTTCATGTGACTTGGGGTGCATGGTTGATTGTAGCCTCATTCCCATGCAGGCCACTATAGTCTCGTTCCCAGACCCTCCCGAAATGCGTTCGGGATCGAGGGTCTGGGAACGAGACTAGTAGGCTAGCTGCGTGCAGTGGGAGGCCTGGGAACGAGGCTAGGTTGATTATTGATCGATGGCAGGAGGGGGAGCCAGCTGTGTGGCATGCAGCCATGTCAGCCTCCTCAACATGCATGACCAGAAGATAAGGATTGAGGGAGCCATGGCAGCTGGCCAAATATACACTGTATGTGCTTCAGTTGCCACAGCCTCCCTGCATGACCAGAAGAAAGGTATAATTATAAATAAGGGAGCCAAGCCAATTAGCAGCCTTTCATCAGTTTGCTGATCCAAAAAGACCCTCCAGTTCCTTCACCTGCTCTGGGAGGGGAGGGTAGGGAGGGAGGGAGGGAGGGAGGGAGATTTTAACAGATACAGTGTACATCAGATCTTTATAATGTACGGATCTGTCAGGGAGTGTACGGAGGTCATTTTAGCATGCTCCTGCTCAATTAAGTTTCCTCAGTCAGTCTCCGAGTGCGAGCAACCCCAGACTGGGAGGAGAGAGGACATCACGTTCATGCAGTTACATCTATGGGGAACGAGGCTATAGTCACATTAATGATGTATTGTGGATATCAAGTGGGTGTCTTGGGGCATGCTCCACAACTTACATGTGTACAGTGACAAACCTGTGTGTATGGTGTGGAGTCCATTCTTCTCTTCCTCTGCTCCTCCATTAGCTCTCTCTGCTGCTCCTCCAGAACCCTGCCCTCATGAGGGACTTGTGGTGGCCCGACTCCGCATGCTGCAGCCTCTCACGCATGTGCTCCAACTCATGTGCCTGGAGCGTGAACTTGGTATCAATTGCCTCCAGCCGTGCCTTCAGATCTGTATGCAAGGAAGTTGTGGTTAGCATCGTCAGCACACATAACACATACAGCATTCCCCAATCATCAGTTCTTCATTCATCCTTGTATACAAGTCTAGTCTTTCTCAGCCCCCCACATGCACACACACTACTCAACTTATAAGCAAGCCCAGTATATTGATAGCTTACAGTCTGTAGGGGATCTATCCTCGTTCCCAGGCCATGTAGGGTTTCTCCTACACGGCCTGGGAATGAGGCTATAGGCGATCAAAAATAGTGGCATGGGCGTAGCTAGCAATGAGGCAGAGGAGGCAGTTGCCTCCTCGCTTTTCTGAATAATGACGCGCGTGTCCGGAGTCCTTAGATCCTCGCACACGCCGCGTACGATGTGCGTTCGATCTGATGACAGAGGCAGGAGCTAGGCTGACCATGAACCGGCGTATATACTCTTAACGCGGATAGTGCTGCAAGTCTTGGACAGTCAGGGCACCGGCATATTGCTGTAGCATTTCGAGGGCAACTGTTTGCGCGCACTGCGGAAGTAATGAATCAACTCATGAATAATTAATTAGCTCGAAATTTTTCGCTGCACGCACAGAGAACTCCATGCCTCCTCGCTCCCCAAATCCTAGCTACGTCCCTGAGTGGCCAGAAGTTCCTTGACACTTCGGTCATACGCTAACAGGCTGTAGGACAAGATTACTGAAGGTGTGGAATGCTAATCATTAAATTTTGTGTTTGAGTGTGTGTACATGTATGTCTGCATGCATGTGAATGTGTGTGTGTGTGTGTGTGTGTGTGTGTGTGTGTGTGTGTGTGTGTGTGGGGAGGGGGGGGGGGGGGGGGGGGGGGGGGGGGGTGACTGTTCAAGTGTTCCATTTTGAGTTCCAGATAGACATTTACCTTCCTGTTCCGGTGAGGGTGAAGAGCGGTACCTAGGAAGGGGAGAGGTATGAGAGGATGGCAGCAGGGGGCTTCCCCCCTCCACCAACATTGCCCTCTTGGTCCCCCTCGCCTGTTGTTGGGTCTCATGAGCGAGGTGGCGGAACCTGTCTGCGGCTGCCACTCTCTCAAGCTCTAGAGAGTGGATCTTGTCCTGGAGGGCCTTCAGAGCACTGATCTTGGCTGCATAGAGAGAAGTATCATACTCACATCAATGTCGAAGAGCAACACAGAGCTGCTAGAAATAGGGGAGCGAATGACCAGGGAATTTCTCTAGTCGACTAAAAGACACCTGTAGTTTGCATGACTAATCAACAGGTATAACAATGTCATCCATAACGCCCTCTACAGAGAATAAAACACTTCCAGGACATCACTGACATCTGAAAATTAGTGCAATCACTCTAGCATCTCTAAACCTGGTGGTTGTCTTGACTAGTTGACATGCAAGAAATGCAGTAAACAACCAATCGGAATTATTCCCAAGTTGGGCAGAATAGTCTTGTTCCCAGACCCTCCCCAAAACGCGGAAAGAGGGTCTGGTATTCTTGGCAACATTTCTTGTCACATGGGGTGGGGCCATATGACGTAAAGAATGTCATAACTGCACTGCAAATCCGGAACTCGAGTTTCTGGTGCCTCAGCGCGCATAGACTACTACACAGTACGGTTTACAACAGCTTGAGATGGCCGCGAAGTCTATTAGGACAGCCAAAAACAGGCTGCGAGGAAAGCCTTCAGTAAGTACAAGACTGTACATTACCAAAGGCCATCTGCCTGATTGCCTATGTCATTCGTGTTCTGCCATCTGATTCGAGATCTCAAATCTGAGCTCGGCCCCGCCCTATGTGACAAGAAATATTGCTCAGAACACCAGACCCTCCTTCCGCGTTTCAGGAAGGTCTACTATTGGCAGTAAGCAAACTAACGGTTATGGAAGGGAAACCAGAAAAACTTCTTCCTGGCTGCAGTTGGTGGGACGTGATCTCTCAAACTACAGTCTAGTGCTTTAACCAGTTGGCCACACTGACACACAATTGAGCATTGTGTGAACTCACCTTCGCTGTTGCTGTTTGCCGACCCTCTCTGGGGCAGCTCTGCATTGTGGGTGTAAACATCTCTGTGAGGGGGGCATACTGCCTCTCCAGTTGCCCAGGAGCCTCCGCTATGCTGGAGAAGTTCGACGTGGTGTCCACACTCAGAGGGTCCTCCATACATTGATAACTGTGGAGCAGGGATGCAGAGTGTCAGACCCTACGCACGGTAGATAGAGCTGAGTCAGCTGACTCACTCTAATAGCCTTGTCACAGGCCTTCCTACTAGCAATATGAGAACATCAGTGTGTGGGAAGGTATGGAACACGACTGGGAAACCCGGAAATTTAAACTCTGAATGGAACACAGAATGGAAATTAAAAAGGTACCAGTGTGTTGCTGAGGACCTGTAGATCCCTATGATCCCCATATCATAGGCCTTCTGTATATTGGGTGACGTTAAAGCTAATAAAAGGCAAAATCCACTATTTTGTTAGAGGGGGAAAGACCATGGTCAAAATTTGTCCACGTCCCTCAGTGACCAAAACAGTTATGGTGACAAAAATCAGGCCTGGAACAGAAGGAACTTAGGCCTTTCCAGTGGTGCAGGAATTTCACTGAAAGCTGCTTCAAGGAAGGAACAGGAAATGGTGTCTGGAAATACATGCTCCCTGTCTGATCTTTGATATTATCAGACAGTCACTTGCATTGCCCTTAGTGTGAACAGGAAATGGTTGGGTGCCATTTTTGGAGTGCCAGCTAGCCTGTGCCCATGCTACATTTCTGTGGTATTTCCCGAGTTCTATTGTTTCGTCTCCATGTGGGAGTGTCTGATTATACATGGCGGCCGATAATTGATCACTTACTCTACCTACAGTCTTCTTCGTCACAAGAGAAAATTATGAACAAGGTCTTGGCCAATTGGGTCTCAGCCCCTCAACGCTTCTTTTCGTCTGCCCGGCTTAGTCGACCCACACAACCACAGTTCAATTCTAGCTCAGCTACTATGCAGCAAGCCGCCATTTTCTTTCTCAGAGGTTCAAAGGTCAGCCGGTGCGCATGCGCAACTGGCTACATCCGGTTTGGGGTATAAATATTGAATTTGTACTAAGTTTTGGCGGGAAGTCGGGATGGCACACTCGCTAAGCACTTGCTTTACAGCCTGGGGGTTGAGTGTTCGTCTCCCCAATAACCGAGTACGAGTCTGGGCCACTCCGTACACACCGGTTCCTGACTTCCCCGCCTAGCAGCTTGAGTACGCCGGTTCCCATTTGACCACCGAAGCTAAAGAAAGGTGTTCTGGTTGAAAGCAGGTTAGCCTCCTGTGATTCCAGTCACCGACGCCTATCCAGCGCTCCTGAGGCTTACACTTCGGTGTCTGACCTGTCATGGAGGGATGGGTTGTTGCTAGGTTGTATTTATTTATTTCTTTTTCTATAGCTAGCTATAACTTTTTTGTATTCCTTTTTTTTTGTTTTGTTTCTGTTCCAGGAGGGTTCTCTTTTTATTAGAATGCCACAAGTATGTATAGCCTTATTTGGTGTGCCTCTCCATGCACTATAACAGTGGAGCAGTGTGCATTCCGGCTACAAGTTTGGTGTCAGACCTGTCACGGAGGGATGGGTGCGTTGCTAGGCTGTTAATTTTTTCCTTTCTTTTTCTTGTTTCCTTTTTTTTTCCTCATGGAAGGAGGGATGGCTGCTGCTTTATTCTTCCGTATGTTTCCCTTTGTAGAAAATTAATGAAAATTAAATTAATGCCCATGGCCATGCATGCACACATACTCAACCCAACCCGTAGTCAGTACTGTATACTACATTCTACGGCATAGATTACGTAATTCATGCATCATGGCGATTTCGCCTACCCGGCCTGTTTTGTGTTCTTTGGTTTGCATTGACAACGGATGTGGAAGAGCGGCATGGCTTTATTGTCAACGCAAACCGAAGAACAGAAAATGGGTACAATGGGTTTTCACACACCACTTGAAGTTCTTCTTACCTCAGAAACAATAATATGACAATGCACCTGTGATGCTGAATAAAGAAACGGTCTACATGCTAATACTACTGCTGTGTGTGGTAGCAGTATAATTGGGCTCAACCCATCAGTCCCAACTAAGGTCATCTCTCTGTAATGTGTTTTGAAGTGATTTCATCTTCTTCAGAAACTCCAAACTAGGAGTCTTGCAGTCTGCCATACTGTATGCCTGGCCATGAGGACTGCCCGTGGCTTTGACAGTAGTTGTGACCTCCACCTCTCCATCTCTGGGGACGGGTAGGGAAGCAGTTGCCTGGTGCATGTGGGACTTTGTGCGAGATCTTTGCCTACGACTCAGCAGCTGCTTCCGGACAATCTTGATCTGTTCCGCCTTTGTTTCCAAGTGTTCCACAAGGAGTTCCAGCTGCCGCTCAAGTCCAAATGTTGCTTGAGGGTGTGCAGGATCGGTCTGTTCTTGTATCTGCTTGGCAAGCTCCTGATGCTCACTGGAGTAACAGATGGAAAGCCATGAATACAGTAAAACCTACCCTCCAAGATAGAGACATAGACCTCTCAAAGTCACAAATAACAGCACAGTTCAATACACTGCCTGCTCCTCAGCCCTCTGGTTGAAACTTTCACATGCAAGTACGATATGAGAGACTAGCCTCATTCCCAGGCGCTCGTACTGAGTACTGAGTGCATGGGAACAAGGCTATAATGAGCGCAATTGCAGCTGATGAGTACATGTACTCATCAGACCATCCCGGGATGGGAGATGATGCTTGGGAATCCTGGGATACTTGGACAAGACCCAAACCAACTCCACCGCGTCCAGTACCTCCCCATGCGTGATACTGGAAGTGATCCACACTGGGGTCGTTGGTTTGGGTCTGGGACCGAGACTAAGCTCTTCCAAGGCTGAACCTTACAATGTGAGCCTCCCGAACTCCTCCTCCAGTCCTGCCAGCAGGGACCTCAGCTCTGCATGTGACACCGAGGAGGGAGGTTTCCTCACCGTCGCTCTTCTGCCTCTCGTGGCAGCTGCAGCCCCACAGAGGAGGGGGCTGTGGGTCTTCATCAGCGCCAGCACATTCTGGTAGTTGGCACCAACGAAATGAGAGGGATTGACACTCTGCATCATGTGTGCACAGGAGAGCAGAGGTTATGCAGGTTATCACTGGTTAGTAATACACAGGTTAAGTACATGTACGTTATGCAGGTTATGCAGCAGTGGTTGTGTGCCGTTTCTGGAATGTTTTCAGCAATGGAACCTGCCACTGCCTAACACCTACGTAATTAACCCCGTGACTACGCCCTTTTGGGTGGAAGAACTGTGATGACCTACGTTCTACAACAAGTCAAGGAATGCAGATATGTGTGTGTGTACGTACGTACGTACACAAGGCCTCATACTCTACTAGTCTTGTTCCAGGGTCTGGGCACTAGATGTGGCTACCACAGATGTGGATTACGCTTCACTCACTGTTCCAACTACAAACGGCACATCCTTCATACTCATGCGGTAGTGTACACCCAGCACCGGCTTGCACTTGCACACCATGGCAGTACCATACTGAGCTCCACACATACAGCTGTGAACCCTACGAGGGGTCTGCAGGTATGTAAACAAACAGATCCTTTAATGCACGAAATCAGCTTACATGAAGTGTGGATTACATGAGTTGAATGTCTATTCTGTGCAAATAAAAGGGCTGACAAATGAATCAGCTCCCACATCAAGAGCCAATTTTGAAATACTGAGCACCTTCTCACCTTCTTTCTCTTCTTCACTGGCATCTTCTTGGCTTGGCCCGATGCCGCCCTCTCCAGCAGAATTCTGTAAATGCATTATCACATGGTTCATAAAGAACAAGCATTGGAGTCTACTCACACACGGTTAATGACATCCCCTATTCCTCTGTTCGGCACATGGTTGCTTACCACCAACAGTCACAAGTTCATGCACTTTTTACCACATGCTGATAGGTCCTAGTCTCGTTCCCAGCTGCAGGCTCTCCCACGCGCGAACAAAAATTCCGTACTTTTAGCAACGAAAAGCTGGGCGGGGCCTGGGAACAAGGCTAGATAGTCCTATGCATATGAATTTACAAATGGACGAGAGCTGGAGATGGTGAGGATCGGCATAGATTGCAAAACACTCCATCACCCACAACAAAAGTGACCATCAGGTTTTCGAGGAGATGTGTACTAATCACATCAGCAACATGAATAGCATACTGACTACAGCTCCCTTATCATCTCACAGAGCACCATATGGAAGTCAATCACACACACGCGCACACATACATGTACGTGCACATACCATGCACACATACATGTACACATAGACAGATCCTAGCTTCATTCCCAGGCTCCCCACTGTGAGGCCTGGGAACGAGACTAGACAGACCTATATGCTTCACCACATAGATCAGTAGGGAGGGAGGGGAGGGAGGGAGGGAGGGAGGGAGGGAGGGAGGGAGAGAGGGAGGGAACAAGGGAAGGAGGGAGGGAGGGAGGGAGGGAGGGAGGGAGGGAGGGAGGGAGGGAGGGAGGGAGGGAGAGAGGGAGGGAACAAGGGAGGGAGAGAGGGAGGGAGGGAGGGAGGGAGGGGGGAAGGAGGGAGGGAGATTTGAACACGTACAGTGCACATCAGATCTTTATAATGTCAGTCACACTCTGTGATGTAGAATCTGTATCTCGGTCAGGGAGTGTACAGAGGTCATTTTAGCATGCTCCTGCTCAAGTCTCCTCAGTCAGTCTCTCTGCTGAGAGTGGGAGCAACCCCAGACTGGGAGGAGAGAGGATATCAAGTTCATGAAGTTACATCTATGGGGAACAGGGCTATAGTCACATTAATGATATTGTGGATATCAAGCGGGTGTCATAGGGCATGCTCCACAACCTACATGTGTACAGTAACAAACCTGTGTGTGTGGTGTGGAGTCCATTCTTCTCTTCCTTGCCTTGGTCCCCCTTGCCTGTTCTTGGGTTTCATGAGCGAGGTGGCGGAACCTGTCCGCACGCAGCTGCCACCCTCTCGAGCTCCAGAGACTGGATCTTGTCCTGGAGGGCTTTCAGGGCACTGATCATGGCTGCATAGAGAGAAGTAACATACACACATCAATGTCGAACAGAATGCTTGGATTAACACATAGCTGCTTGAAATAGGGGTGCGAATGACCAGGGAATTTCCCTAGCCGACTAAAAGACACCTGTAGTTTGCATGACTAATCAACAGGATTAACAATGTCATTCATAACACCCTCTACAGAGAATAAAACACATCACTGACATCAGAAAATACTTTTGTGCAATCACTCTAGCATTCTCTATACATGTAGATTAAACGTGGTGGTTGTTTTGACTAGTTGACATGCAAGAAATGCAGTCAACAACCAATCGGAATTATTCCCAAGTTGGGCAGAATACCGTATATCTGGAAATTTTCGTGTAGTAAATTTTTCGTGTTTTATTATTTCGTGTCATAATATTTTTGTGGATTGGGTTACCGACGAAAAATTTTTTACGGCAACTTCTCTGACACGCGGACAAAAGAAGTACGAAGCTTTCAGTCACCCTCAGTGGACTCATGGCTCTCGGCCGACATCCAGACAGGGATACTAGCTTCATTGCCAGAAATGGAGGCCATACAAGGCAAGAAGGTCCATTAAAGCAACATAGGAGAGAAATGGCCCACTCAAGGAGTGTTTACCTCTTTAACTGATAGTTTATGAACTAGTCTGGTCTTGAACAAAACTATGCGCAAGTGGAAAAGGGTGGAGTGGGTGAACACTACATGTACGTACATAGCTGTGTCTGGACTTACAACTCAGGATGAGACGTGCAGAGTCATTGCAGCTTGCAAGCTTGTCACAGTGAAGAGCCAAGGGCAGCCTGAGACTTCACTGTGAGGGTGTTTCTGTGAGTCGCTGCGCACATGCTCAAAGTAGTTCATGATCAGCTGAGGTCGTATTCTGCCTTCACACTGGTTAAGGCACTATAATAATGCATCCATACGCTATAAATACCTCCAGAGAATGAACTTAGGTTAGCCTAAAAAATAGGTTAGCCTCGTTTGAGAAACGAGCGCTTTCTTGTCTTCTACCAAATTTGAGGGCTTGCTGCGAGGCTACCGCGTTTATCCGGAACCTTAGGAAGCAGCTGTTGGCCAAGAACTCGTGAATGAAAACCTAGGAACGCCACAGACAGGTACCCGCGTACGCTATGGCCGTAAAGAACGAAACAATTATCACCGGGACACTTACCGCCGCGAGAAAGGTGTCGCGTGTTTGCTCGCTATTCCCAAGGATACCGTCCCTCGGTTGCAGGTAGCTGTCTAACGAGGGCCATCTCGCGAAGTAACTAGCTAGCATCGCGAAAAGATTCTGACTGTAATAACTAATCACTCGTGTAAAAATAATTTCGTGTATAAAATTTTCATTCTCATTCCCAGACCCTCCCCGAAACGCGGAAAGAGGGTCTGGTATTCTTGGCGACATTTCTTGTCACATGGGGTGGGGCCATATGACGTAAAGAATGTCATAACTGCACTGCAAATCAGGAACTGGAGTTTCTGGTGCCTCAGCGCGCATAGACTACTACACAGTACGGTTTACAACAGCTTGAGATGGCCACGAAGTCTATTAGGACAGCCAAAAACAGGCTGCGAGGAAAGCCTTCAGTAAGTACAAGACTGTACATTACCAAAGGCCATCGGCCTGATTGCCTATGTCATTCGTGTTCTGCCATCTGATTCGAGATCTCAAATCCGAGCTCGGCCCCGCCCTATGTGACAAGAAATATTGCTCAGAACACCAGACCCTCCTTCCGCGTTTCGGGAAGGTCTGGGAACGAGACTATTGGCAGTAAGCAAACTAACGGTTATGGAAGGGAAACCAGAAAAACTCCTTCCTGGCTGCAGTTGGTGGGACATGAACCTCAAACTACAGTCTAGTGCTTTAACCACTAGGCACACTGACACACAATTGAGCATTGTGTGAACTCACCTTCGCTGTTGCTGTTTGCCGACCCTCTCTGGGGCAGCTCTGCATTGTTGGGTGTAAACACCTCTGTGAGGGGGGAATACTGCCTCTCCAGGTGCCCAGGAGCCTCCACTATGCTGGAGAAGTTCGACGTGGTGTCCACACTCAGAGGGTCCTCCATACATTGATAACTGTGGAGCAGGGATGCAGAGTGTCAGACCCTACGCACGGTAGATAGAGCTGAGTCAGCTGACTCACTCTAATAGCCTTGTCACAGGCCTTCCTACTAGCAATATGAGAACATCAGTGTGTGGGAAGGTATGGAACACGACTGGGAAACCCGGAAATTTAAACTCTGAATGGAACACAGAATGGAAATTAAAAAGGTACCAGTGTGTTGCTGAGGACCTGTAGATCCCTATGATCCCCATATCATAGGCCTTCTGTATATTGGGTGACGTTAAAGCTAATAAAAGGCAAAATCCACTATTTTGTTAGAGGGGGAAAGATCATGGTCAAAATTTGTCCACGTCCCTCAGTGACCAAAACAGTTATGGTGACAAAAATCAGGCCTGGAACAGAAGGAACTTAGGCCTTTCCAGTGGTGCAGGAATTTCACTGAAAGCTGCTTCAAGGAAGGAACAGGAAATGGTGTCTGGAAATACATGCTCCTTGTCTGATCTTTGATATTATCAGACAGTCACTTGCATTGCCCTTAGTGTGAACAGGAAATGGTTGGGTGCCATTTTTGAAGTGCCAGCTAGCCTGTGCCCATGCTACATTTCTGTGGTATTTCCCGAGTTCTATTGTTTCGTCTCCATGTGGGAGTGTCTGATTATACATGGCGGCCGATAATTGATCACTTACTCTACCTACAGTCTTCTTCGTCACAAGAGAAAATTATGAACAAGGTCTTGGCCAATTGGGTCTCAGCCCCTCAACGCTTCTTTTCGTCTGCCCGGCTTAGTCGACCCACACAACCACAGTTCAATTCTAGCTCAGCTACTATGCAGCAAGCCGCCATTTTCTTTCTCAGAGGTTCAAAGGTCAGCCGGTGCGCATGCGCAACTGGCTACATCCGGTTTGGGGTATAAATATTGAATTTGTACTAAGTTTTGGCGGGAAGTCGGGATGGCACACTCGCTAAGCACTTGCTTTACAGCCTGGGGGTTGAGTGTTCGTCTCCCCAATAACCGAGTACGAGTCTGGGCCACTCCGTACACACCGGTTCCTGACTTCCCCGCCTAGCAGCTTGAGTACGCCGGTTCCCATTTGACCACCGAAGCTAAAGAAAGGTGTTCTGGTTGAAAGCAGGTTAGCCTCCTGTGATTCCAGTCACCGGCGCCTATCCAGCGCTCCTGAGGCTTACACTTCGGTGTCTGACCTGTCATGGAGGGATGGGTTGTTGCTAGGTTGTATTTTTTTCTTTCTTTTTCTATAGCTAGCTATAACTTTTTTGTATTCCTTTTTTTTTGTTTTGTTTCTGTTCCAGGAGGGTTCTCTTTTTATTAGAATGCCACAAGTATGTATAGCCTTATTTGGTGTGCCTCTCCATGCACTATAACAGTGGAGCAGTGTGCATTCCGGCTACAAGTTTGGTGTCAGACCTGTCACGGAGGGATGGGTGCGTTGCTAGGCTGTTAATTTTTTCCTTTCTTTTTCTTGTTTCCTTTTTTTTCCTCATGGAAGGAGGGATGGCTGCTGCTTTATTCTTCCCTGTTTCCCTTTGTAGAAAATTAAATTAATGCCCATGGCCATGCATGCACACATACTCAACCCAACCCGTAGTCAGTACTGTATACTACATTCTACGGCATAGATTACGTAATTCATGCATCATGGCGATTTCGCCTACCCGGCCTGTTTTGTGTTCTTTGGTTTGCATTGACAACGGATGTGGAAGAGCGGCATGGCTTTATTGTCAACGCAAACTGAAGAACAGAAAATGGGGTACAATGGGTTTTCACACACCACTTGAAGTTCTTCTTACCTCAGAAACAATAATATGACAATGCACCTGTGATGCTGAATAAAGAAACGGTCTACATGCTAATACTACTGCTGTGTGTGGTAGCAGTATAATTGGGCTCAACCCATCAGTCCCAACTAAGGTCATCTCTCTGTAATGTGTTTTGAAGTGATTTCATCTTCTTCAGAAACTCCAAACTAGGAGTCTTGCAGTCTGCCATACTGTATGCCTGGCCATGAGGACTGCCCGTGGCTTTGACAGTAGTTGTGACCTCCACCTCTCCATCTCTGGGGACGGGTAGGGAAGCAGTTGCCTGGTGCATGTGGGACTTTGTGCGAGATCTTTGCCTACGACTCAGCAGCTGCTTCCGGACAATCTTGATCTGTTCCGCCTTTGTTTCCAAGTGTTCCACAAGGAGTTCCAGCTGCCGCTCAAGTCCAAATGTTGCTTGAGGGTGTGCAGGATCGGTCTGTTCTTGTATCTGCTTGGCAAGCTCCTGATGCTCACTGGAGTAACAGATGGAAAGCCATGAATACAGTAAAACCTACCCTCCAAGATAGAGACATAGACCTCTCAAAGTCACAAATAACAGCACAGTTCAATACACTGCCTGCTCCTCAGCCCTCTGGTTGAAACTTTCACATGCAAGTACGATATGAGAGACTAGCCTCATTCCCAGGCGCTCGTACTGAGTACTGAGTGCATGGGAACAAGGCTATAATGAGCGCAATTGCAGCTGATGAGTACATGTACTCATCAGACCATCCCGGGATGGGAGATGATGCTTGGGAATCCTGGGATACTTGGACAAGACCCAAACCAACTCCACCGCATCCAGTACCTCCCCATGCGTGATACTGGAAGTGATCCACACTGGGGTCGTTGGTTTGGGTCTGGGACCGAGACTAAGCTCTTCCAAGGCTGAACCTTACAATGTGAGCCTCCCGAATTCCTCCTCCAGTCCTGCCAGCAGGGACCTCAGCTCTGCATGTGACACCGAGGAGGGAGGTTTCCTCACCGTCGCTCTCCTGCCTCTTGTGGCAGCTGCAGCCCCACAGAGGAGGGGGCTGTGGGTCTTCATCAGCGCCAGCACATTCTGGTAGTTAGCACCAACGGAGTGAGAGGGAGTGGCACTCTGCATCATGTGCGCACAAGAGAGTAGAGGCTATGCACAGTATGCAGGTTATGCAGGTTGTGCAGGTTATGTAGTTTCATTGCTGCACAGTGGGGAGCCTGGCTAGTAATTGTGCACTACACCCATGGGATATTACTTATACCATGAGGTCACAGCCCTTGTCCAATCCCCCTTCCACTTGAGGTGTCTGCATAATGGCTGCCAGGGATCATGTGCACTTCATGAAACAGCGTCACATGAAACTACTTACAACTATTGCTTCACTCACTGTTCCAACTACAAACGGCACATCCTTCATACTCATGCGGTAGTGTACACCCGGCACCGGCTTGCACTTGCACACCATGGCAGTACCATACTGAGCTCCACACATACAGCTGTGAACCCTACGAGGAGTCTGCGGGTATGTAAACAAACAATGTCATGTATTAATGCATAAAATCAGCTTACACGAAGTGTGGATTACATGAGTTGAATGCCTTTTCTGTGCAAATAAAAGGACTGATGTGATCACGAATCAGCTCCCATATCAAGAGCCAATTTTGAAATACTAAGCACCTTCTCACCTTCTTTCTCTTCTTCACTGGCATCTTCTTGGCTTGGTCTGATGCCGCCCTCTCCAGCAGAATTCTGTTCATCTCTGCTGCACTCTGGAGCTACATACACACCCATTGTAAATGCATTATCACAAAGCATGGTCGCAAAGAACAAGCATGGGGTCTACTCACACACTGTTAGGGCATGGCTTTAATTACACCCCTTATTTCTCTATTTGGAACATGGTTGCTTATCAGCTACAGTCACAAGTGCATGCACTTGTTAACCACATGCTGATGGGTCCTACGCACATGAATTTACAACTGGAGATGGCGGGGAACGGCACAGGATGCAAAGACTCCATCGCCAAAAACAAAAGTGACCATCAAGTCTTCAAGGAGGTGTGTACTACTTACATCAGCAACATGGCGTACTGACTACAAAACCCTTATCATTCCCACAGAGCATCATGTGGAAGTCAATCACACATAGCCTCGTTCTGAGGCCTCGGCCCAGATTAAGTCGCAGCTGTGCGAGTGGGCGGAGGCCTGGAAACAAGGCTAAATCACACACACACACACATAGAAACACACATACCAAACACATACATACAGACAGACCCTAGCTTCGTTCCCAGGCTCCCCACTGTGAGGCCTGGGAATGAGGCTAGACAGACCAATGCTTCACCACTTCGATCAGCAGTGAAGATGCTTCACCAAGCATTCACTAGTATCAGCAATGAATCCAGTGGGAGGCATATGCGATCTGGAGTTAGCAGTGGTCCGCTAGCTGTGAGCTTTACCTTGGCTGTCCTGTCCTGAATCCTCTTCCTGTGCCACTGCTCCTCCAGGAGGAGACCCTCCAGGTCCTTCACCTTGCTCTGGGAGGGAGGGAGGGAGGGAGGGAGGGAGGGAGGGAGGGAGGGAGGGACGGAGAGAGGGAGGGGGAGAAAGGAGGGAGGGACGGAGAGAGGGAGCGGGAGGGAGGGGGAGGGGGAGGGAGGGGGGAAGGGAGGGGGGAGGAAGGGAGCGATGGAGTGAGGGAGGGAGGGAGGGAGGGAGGGAGGGAGGGAGGGAGGGAGGGAGGGAGGGAGGGAGGGAGGGAGGGGAGAGAGAGGGAGGAAGGGAGCGGAGAGGGAGGGGGAGGGAGGGAGGGAGGGGAAGGAGGAGAGAGGGAGGTGGGCAGGGAGGGAGGGGGAGGGAGCAGAGAGGGAGGGGAAGGGGAGAGAGGAGGAAAGGGGAGGGAGGGAGGGGAAGGGAGGGAGGGAGGGAAGGAGGGGGAGGGAGAGAGGGAGGGGAGGGGGGAGGAAGGGAGGGATGGAGGGAGGGGGAGGGAGGGAGGGAGGGAAGAGGGAGGGAGGGAGGGGGAGGTGGGAGGGAGGGGGAGGGAGGGAGGGGGGAGGGAGGGAGGAAGGAGGGAGGGAGATTTGAACACGTACAGTGTACATCAGATCTATAATGTCAGTCACTCTCTGTGATGTTGAATCTGTACCTCTGTCAGGGAGTGTACGGAGGTCATTTTAGCATGCTCCTGCTCAAGTCTCCTCAGCTTCTTCTCAGCGTCTTTGCTGAGAGTGGGAGCAACCCCAGGCTGGGAGGAGAGAGGACATGAAGTTCATGCAGTTACATCTATGAGGACCAAGGCTAGTCACATTACCTTAAAGATGTATTTCGGATATCAAGAGGGTGTCATAGGGCATGCTCCACAACCTACATGTGTACAGTGACAAACCTGTGTGTATGGTGTGGAGTCCATTCTTCTCTTCTTCTGCTCCTCCATTAGCTCTCTCTGCTGCTCCTCCAGAAGCCTGCCCCGCATGAGGGACTTGTGGTGGCCCGACTCCGCATGCTGCAGCCTCTCACGCATGTGCTCCAGCTCACTAGCCTGGAGCGTGAACTTGGCATCAATCGCCTCCAGCCGTGCCTTCAGATCTGTATGTGAGGAAATTTGGTTAGCATCACATACACACACACTACTCAACTTATCACCTCGTTCCCAGGCCTTGTACATTGTACACCTCCAGTTATTGATAGCTTACAGTCTGTAGGTGATCTATCCTCGTTCCCAGGCTGGTGTAGGGTTTCTCCTACACGGCCTGGGAACGAGGCTATAGGCGATCAAAAAGAGTGGCCAGAAGTTCCTTGTCACTTCGGTCATATGCTAACAGACTGTAGGACAAGGAGGTGTAAAAGGTCTGGGAACAATGCTAATCATTGACTGTTCATCACGTAAGTGAGTTCCAGATAAGACATTTACCTTCCTGTTCCGGTGAGGGTGAAGAGCGGTACCCAGGAAGGGGAGAGGTATGAGAGGATGGCAGCAGGGGGCTTCCCCCCTCCACCAACATTGCCCTCTTGGTCCCCCTCGCCTGTTGTTGGGTCTCATGAGCGAGGTGGCGGAACCTGTCTGCGGCTGCCACTCTCTCAAGCTCCAGAGAGTGGATCTTGTCCTGGAGGGCCTTCAGAGCACTGATCATGGCTACACAGAGAGACGAATCACACGTACATCAATGTCGAAGACAATGCTTGGATTAACAATTAACACAGAGCTGCTTGAAATACGGGAGTGAATGACCAGGGAATTTCCCTAGTCGACTAAAAGACACCTGTAGTTTGCATGACTAATCAACAGGATTAACAATGTCATCCATAACGCCCTCTACAGAGAACAAAACACTTCCAGGACATCACTGACATCAAAATAGTGCAATCACTCTAGCATCTCTATAGATTAAACCTGGTGGTTCTCTTGACTACTATATAGATCGAGTTTCTGGCACCTCAGCGCGCATAGACTACTACACAGTATGGTTTACAAAAGCTTGAGATGGCCACGAAGTCTATTAGGACAGCCATAAACAGACTGCGAAGCAAACCTTCGCTACGCACAAGACTGTACATTACCAAAGGCCATCTGCCTGATTGCCTACGTCATTCGTGTTCTGCCATCTGATTCAAGACCTCAAATCCAAGCTCGGCCCCGCCTTATGTGACAAGAAATATTGCTCAGAACACCAGACCCTCTTTCCGTGTTTTGGGGAGGGTCTGGGAACGAGACTATGGGCATGGAAGTCATGGAAGGGAAACCAGAAAAACCCCTTCCTGGCTGCAGTTGGTGGGACATGATCTCTCAATCAGTCTAGCACTTTAACCAGTTGCCCACGCTGACACACAATTGAGCATTGTGTGCACTCACCTTCGCTGTTGCTGTCTGCCGACCCTCTCTGGGGCAGCTCTGCACTGTGGGTGTGAAACACCTCTGTGAGGGGGGCATACTGCCTCTCCAGGTGCCCAGGAGCCTCCGCTATGCTGGAGAAGTTGGACGTGGTGTCCACACTCAGAGGGTCCTCCATACGTTGATAACTGTGGGGCAGGGATGCAGAGTGTCAGACCCTACGCATGGTAGATAGAGCTGACTCACTCTAACAGCCTTGTTACAGGCCTTCCCACCTTGATCACTTGCAGTATGAGAATATCAGTGTGTGGGAAGGTATGGAACACGACTGGGAAAGCTGGAAACTCTGAATGGAACACAGAACGGAAATCAAAAGGTCAAATTTGGTAGCGGTTGTGGAGCAGACATGAAAGCGCTCGTTTCTCAAACTGGACTTGCAGTGTACAAGAGCTAATTAGAGAACATGTATATAGCTAGTGATGACTGCTGTATGATCCGTCAGGGCCATCTTTAATCTGACCCAGATCCAAGTCTAGAGAACGATCATGCGCTGAAATCTTAAAGTTGATTACACAGAGTCAGGATAGGGGCAGGGCAGAGGCTCATACTCAGCAATTGGAAGCTGTATGGATTACTTTATGTGTAAAACAGTAATGTGTCAATCGCCCCAACAAAAGCACTTCCATTCTTTGTTCTGTTCTTTGTTTCTAAATTGCAGCTTTCATTGACCCCATGGAGTGCCACTCTGATGCATGAGCCAGTTCATGCAGTTACCAAATTGGCTCAATAAAGGAGCAAAGTATGTAGGCACGTACCCAGACCCCTCCTCCTCCCCATGCGAAGGGTCTGGTTCCGAGACTATATGGCAGCCACAGAGCAGGCACTGAGCAGTAATTACTACCTGCCTCGGCTACTACTAATAGTCTAAGTAACCGTTTAGTTGACACTGACTATACCATCTCGTGCTCTGATAACTCACATTGATGACTGGATTTAGCCAAGTCTGGTCTCGAAGTCGTACAAGCTTAGATGCTAAGGCTGGCTGCCAGTTCGAATGCAGATAGGGTTGTCCCGCCCCTGCGCAGTGTGCGCATGCGTACTATAGCTATCCTTGAATGAATACACCTACTAACCGCTCACCTCCGGTTATCCACAGAGTGCGGAACCTTTTCATGCAGACAAGAATATCCCAGTACGGTGCAAGATGAGCACAGAAGTAATTGTACACGTTGAATTAGGAGCCCATATTGGGTCCAGCCAAGCAGGATGCAACTGTTTTCACAGTCTCCAAAATAGAGAAACAGCTGCAGATGGAAGAATATTCAAAGTCCCTCACAGCAAAACTATATAGCTAGCTATAGTGCTGATGCAGCGCAGCGTGACATGGTGCTGTACTTACCAGCCTCACGTCCTGCCTGGATCCACTGTCTGCAGTTGAGAACGCTTCTGAATCAGAAGAAGGCCTGTCAGACTATTAAAAGTGAGCCATGCATGCAATGACATTTCATGAGGGAGGGGCTAATTAGCAATGTCAATGTATTATGCATGAAACATTATTATGCTTGCATGGCTAAATTGGGGTGCAGTGCTTGTGCTGTAATTGTGTGCTGTTCTCCTTTATTTGCCTGACAGTTGGACTACGAAGAGATGAATGGTTTGACAAGTATAGGAGGCTACAGACATAGTTTAGCTTTCCCTGCGCACAGATCAAACTCACGTGACCGCATGAGGAAAAGGATCGGAGGGTCTAGAAACTTTGGACCACTTTGCTTGGGCTCTACTCGGGTAGAGCCAATCAGAATGCAGCTGTCATGTTTCAAATCACTCGGTACAAGCGTTGAGGACTGTCTGAAGTTGCCTGTACGTGTTTGCTGCTCTCCTGCACAACGACCAAACAGACAGAAATATAAGCAGCCAATGAGGTTAGTGGGCCGGAATCGACTGACTGCAGTTGCACTAATATAACGTAAACGGATGTGACGTAACCATTCTTTCGCACCGAGTAAAGTGGTCCAAAGTTTCTAGACCTTCCTTCTCTGCGCACGCCTACTGAAAGCAATCACATGCTGGAGAAAGCGAAGGGCTAGCTTGTTAGACTAGCTACAGACACTGCATGGTGATTCGAAACCTCAATCTTCCTGTTTGACTGTACATGGGAGTGTGTAATAACCACACTCTGTCCAAAAGTGCTACAATGTATATCTCACAGATGCCAGCATTCTGCTGCATGGACTAATGCAATTCTTTAGTGGAAATAGACCTCAGCAGAATAGCTCAGACTATCCCACTGCAGTCTCAACTTCAGGTTAGTTTTGACAGCCCACACCGTGCCGTATTAAAATGTACTTGTGGCAAAATACTTACAGCAGAACCAAATACACATGCAGTTCTGAATCTCTACAATAAAGATTATTGCTGGACAACACTGGGCTGAAGTCCCTCCATGCATCAGTTGGAAGCTCCAGGTCTTATCTTTTAGCAAGAACAGGCTGACTGACTTACCTGGAACTCTAGGTTTCTGTGGAGTGCTGAATTTCCAGGGAAACGCTTTCAGGTTTCTCCAAGGAGATATCTTAAAACTGAAGGTGCATGGTGGCAACTTGATAATCCAATGCCAGCTCATGGCCCCCAAGCCAAAGGTGATAGCACAAATATTGTCTTTGCCATAATCAACTTGACTACTACTGGAAGCACAGTATCCTAGGTGCTCGACAATGCAAGACTCCTGACTGCCTTGGTTCGACTGCACCAGTCTTCCATAGCTAACTGCAATGCCCTAGCCTCGTTCCCCGGCTCTCCCACGTGCGAACAAAAATCAATGTTGCAGTTTCTTCTAATCAAGGTCTGGTAAATGTTAAACTGATCTGATAACAATGCTGTGTTATCTAGCATCGTACTCATGCAGGCCCCGCAACCATGCATGCAGTTTCCATTGTAGCTTTGTATATATGCAAAGATCTGATGGAAGCTTGGAATGGAGATTGAGGATGAGGCTGTTTTGTGTATTAGCTTGTTTTATTTATAAAGATGGCTACACGTAAGATAGTGAATTACCTCTTTCCTTCCTGCTGATTATATTTTGCTGTCAACGTCTAACCCATTGCCCTAATATACCCTAACCCATTGCCCTATACTTCCTGCCGGACCAATATGCACTTCGATATAATTATGGCACTTCAGCAACAGCTAATAAACTAGACTCTGAAATAAAGAGAAGCTGAGAGATCTTCAACAACCAACCAATTTGACACATGCTCAGTTATTACTGGCATTACATTATATATGTCGGTCTATATGTGTGTGACTTGAACATAATTGACACCCGGCCGGTATAGTGATGTGACCTTCCACAAGAGCAAGTAGACAACTGCATGTAGACCAATCAATGTAATCCCAGTATAATTCAGTATGTAATTCCCCCCCCCCCCCCCCCCATATAATCAGCAATTCGCACACAGTTCAATGTCCATAAAATACAATTGAGACAGTCATGACATAATTTTATTTACATACTATATAATATAAGCTATAGGTGCATTATACTGGGCCACGGCGCAAGACGCCAAATACTAAAAAGACACAGAACAATGAGCAGGCTAACGGTCCGGCTAGTACAACAGGAAGTACTTATGTGAATATGCATACACAAAAGAGTTCAAGGTTCAAGTTACTACAACAATCCATGTAAATCTGTGATGATCATAATGCATGTGCTAACTGCGTATGGAGGAAGTCATGTTGTTCCACATGATACAAATAGTTCTATAACATTTCTGAATCACTGCAACATTTGACACTGTCAATGTCTTCTGCTAGAGTCCGGAGTTCAACATCACGTAACACTTCAGTGAGGGTCTTCCAGGTTACAGGATGCTTTCCCTTGCCAGCAATCCATTCCTGGAGAATCTTCGAGTTGATAAGTTCAGAATTGAATCTGTGTTCAAGTTCAAGTGCATCTACTCGTACTCCATTACTGTCTTCCAGAAGCAGGATACCAAAGGTTTTGTACTTTGTGCCGATCTCTTGTGGAATGTTGATCCTTCTCTTCTGTCCTCGGAATCTGATACACTCAATTAAGGTTGGTAGAAGAACTGGATCACCTATACAGCACGAAATATACATGCTGAAAGTATAAACGGACAAGTAGGAACTATATGCTGTTGTGATCCACACTATCATAATATCTCACCATTTGAGAAGCTACTGCAGCTGACATTCAGGTCTCCACTTTCATCTTCGCTTTCACCAGACTGCAGGATAAGAACAGAATTTATAGCTGCAGTCCATCACATGGCATCTTGTGAGTAAATATGCAACTTACTGACTGGACGGGCTGAAGACCACATTCACCTTTGTCTCCAGTCTGCAGCAAGAAACAGCATGTATCAAAGACATGCACTCAGCTGCTAAGTATAAACACATGACAGTAAGAGTATGCACATAACAAAATGCATTGCAATTTGGTAACTGCATGTAAACTAACCAAAATAATTGGAGGTCTTCCACAGAAAATGCTGTATTTGTCCAGCTCCTTTCTCAACTTTCTATACGTGGCAGTTGGCCCATGATGCTCCTTCCAGGCTTCCAAAATGCTTTTACACCTTAAAACTTCTTTTGAGTTTTCATCAAGGTTTTCTGCAACCTTCTTACACCGTTCACTCAGGATTGTGCGATCAGGATTCAAGACCTTCACCAGGGTATCATTAGATGGGTAAATACGACTTGCTAGGTCTGTGATGGCTCTATCACTAAGAGTACATTTAGCCTTGTTCTTTGTAAACAACTCCTCTATGAGATCGGGGGTGAGTAAAGCATATGGTTCAAAGTGGAGAAGGTCAGAAATTCTTTTCCCTGGAGTTCCATCCGAATTTACAAGCATCAAGTCTGGCTGATCATCTGCACATCTGGTTGAAATTTTCTGGCTGAGATGTCGGACACTGTGCAGTTCTACTGCTTGCAGATGTTTATCAGTTGCTACATCAATTATGTACTCCTCTGTGCAAACGCGTCGACAAAATTCCTCCTTTGCTTTTAAGATAGCTCGAATCAACTGTGTGCGAAGTTTGACACAGTGAGTCTCACACTCTCTCGTGCATGTCATAATGAGAACCACCTTTTTCAGATCTTTAACTTCAAAAACTGTTGTTACCCCATTTGTGTCACACCACATGATCCCACTTTTCCACATTGTGCAGCCTTGTCTTTCTGTCAGGCATTCAAACCGCCTGTTAGTTACCAGAGCAGCACTGTCCTGAGGCTTAGCAAAGCCAAAGGCAAACCTGAGAAGTAGGACATGGAGTAATCGACGGGTAAAAAACTGCCATTCCGAAGAATATAGGCCCCACCTACTGCGGTATGAGATTGCGCTACTTTCAATGAACAAATTGTCAGGACGGTCCTCTGTAACAAGATTTGGAAAGAGGTACCATGCTGTTGATGACTGCAGTTCAGTGGTCCAGTCTTGTTCAACTCGACAACAAAACTCAAAGTGTTCCAGGAATCCTATGATCATGTCTACATCAAGATCAGGAAACACCTGAATTAATTTAGACTTTGCAACCACCCCAGTGCTACCTGATAGAGCACTGTACCGTGGAAAGTCACATGGGGCAAAAACTGTACCCACAACTTCTTTAAACATCACTTCAATTCTAGTGATGACCCAGCTATCTTTGGGCTCCTGTTCATTCGTGAGGAGTATTATTTGGGCTTTGTCATGCAGTGTTTGAAGCAAACACAAAAGATCATTTGGACAGGAAGGCAGAAGTAGATTGTATTGAAGACTTGTGCAGATATCTTTAATCCGGAGACCGACAGGAGTGCAGGTAGTCTGGAGATGGTCCAGTAGAAGATAACAACGGTGGTCAACAACTGAAGATTTCATCGTGCGTACTCGAAGAGCTGTGCAGCCAGCTTCAAGATAGGAACGAAGTTGGTTTAAGCCTGCAGAAACATACTCAGTACAGTTTAGGCAGGTTACACCTATGCACTCCAAGGAGTTTTGCGAAGAGCGTGCAATCTCTTTAAGTACTGAACTCTTTTTGTCTATCCCTTCCCTGACTTGGTCAGAATGGCTGCCAACAAGTATGACACATGGTTTTGTCTTACTGTGGGTCCAACTTTCCTGAATGAATGTCAACCAATACTGTAGATCTTCATCAAGCGCTTTGTTGTGGTCAGAAATGTTCACAACAACCACAAATATTCCAGTCTTGTGAGGCATAAAACTTTGTAAGAAAGCTGCATGGCTGGTGTAATACTCACGTTGGCCTGCAAAATCATACAAAATTACATTTCCAAATGCAGTAGTACAAGTGAACTTCAAATCAATTCCAGCAGTTTGCTTACTTACTCCTTTAACACTTCGAAATTGACCAATTAAGGAACTGAGAAAGGTAGGGTTGTTCTGAAGTGCTTTGACCAATGTACTTTTGCCCACGGATGGATTACCAAGGACAAACACTTTGATGTATGAATCAAAGGGATAGTTGCTTTTGCAATCTTCAATTTTTCTAAGCATTCCTCTGATTTCTGGTGATTCAGCAATTTCCAAGGGAGTTTTTCTCATTCCGTTCTTGCAAAATGGATCACATATCCCAGACGAAAGCAAAAACTTGACAACTTCTACACTTTGAAACATGCAAGCCAAATGCAGTGGGGTATCACCTGGTTTGGTTGTTTGTAGAGGATCACACAGCCTTTCATTAAAAAGGTATTGCACGATCTCAAGATTACCACTGGCACACGAAAGATGAAATGGGTTTCTACCATAGTTGTCACTATGCTGTGCATCACAGTTATGTATGGTAATCAGATATTTCACTATATCAAGATTTCGATCATTTTGCCTATCTGATTGCTGCAGATTAACTGTAGATTCAGTGCCCAGGCCATTGACCGAAGAATCCATATTCTCAACTGTGGATTCAGTGCCCATGTTGACAGGATAATCCCTTGATTCAGCAATGTCAATGGAGCATGCAGTTCCAAAAGCCTTACTCAGAAATCCTCTGATAGGCGAGAAGAAGGTATCCCACAGTTTGGTGAATATATTCATTATGCTAAAATTGGTACTGCTTGTTGAATCAACAGTTTCTGCAATGCTGCTGCCTCCCCAACATGCAAGGTGGAGTGGGGTCAGGCCTTCATCATTTGAAATATGAGGGTCAAGTTCACACTTGGTGATTAGATACTCAACAATATTAATGTGCCCACTTTCAGATTCCTGATCAGGTACACTTTCTTGATTGGCAGTCGATGGATCTTGAGCAACCAAATACTTGATGCTGTCAAGACGTCCACAAGCACAAGCAAAATCCAATGGAGTCACTCGACAATGCCTGGTAACACACTGTGGATTGCAACCATATTCCACTAGATACCTTACAACATTAGGATGTCCAAATGCACAAGCAACGTGTAGGGGTGTCATGCCTTCAAACGGACCACAATCACTATCTGGGCTAAGTTTGCATTCTGAAATGAGAAATTTCAAAAACTCAACATCTCCAGCATAAGCAGCCACAAAGACTGGAGTGATGCTGAGTTCAGTGTGGTCACAGGATTCTAGAAAATCGCTGATTTGATCAGAAAGTATGTTAAATTGACGAAGGTATTCCTTGTGTAGTAGCAATTCAGTGTACAGTTCAACGTACTCTTTTCCAAATTTCAAGTCACACCTGCATTCAGTGATGAGATACTTGACAACATCACGACGCTTAAACATACTTGCATAACCCAGTGGGGTAATTCCAAGACTGTTTCTACAGTTTGGATTGCAACCACATTCAGAAATCAGGTAGTCAATTATATGAAGATGACCGGTTTCACATGCTGCATGAAGGAGTGTAGCTCTTCCTATACAACTGCTGCATTTCTCATGAACTATTTCACTGAACACATTGTTTTCAAATGCATTCTGTCCACGTTGGATTGTAATATTGGCAAGTGTTTCAGGATTACAGCCATACTCATTCCTAAGAAGTTTAACAAGATCTAGGTGTCCTTGTAGGCAAGCATAATACATTGGGGTACAGCCATCATTGCTGACACAGTTTGGATTGCATTGCTGCTCATTTATAAGATATTCAGCTATTTCAGTATGTCCATTCATGCAGGCAAGGTGGAGGGGAGAGTTGCCGTACTTGTCAGCACTTTGTGGATCACATTCAATTTCACCGGTAAGAAACCTCACAATATGGATATGACCATTACCAGCTGCAAAATGCAGTGGTTTAGAGCCACTCTCATTCATCTTGGTAGCATGTAGCGGACTCCATTTGAGTACACAAATGAGGTACTTCACAATGTGAAGATGACCAAAAGCAGCACCCATATGAAGTGGTGTGTAACCGTTGTTATCACCACATTCTGGACTGTAGCTTTGTTCAATAGTGAGGTACTTTGCAACATGAAGGTGCCCATTCTGGCAAGCACAGTGCAGTGGAGTACTACCACTATGTGCAGGACAAAATGGGCTACAGTTACAATCTGAGATGAGGTACTTTACGGTACTTAGGTGCCCATTCAAGCATGCATAATGAAGTGGGGTTAGACCACACTTATCAGAAACCTGTGGTTTACAACCGAAGTTACTGGTGAGATATTTCACAACCGGCAGGTGGCCGTTGACAGCTGCTGCATGCAGAAGAGTGCAGTCATCAAGACAGCTGGTTATTGAATGTTGCGGGTTAAGGTTGCAGTATGTGATGAGAAACTTCACGATATCTAGGTGTCCATTCAAGCATGCATAGTGCAAAGGAGTGACACCATCCTTGCCAGCAATCTCTGGGTTGCAATGGAGTTCACAGATAAAGTATTTCACAATAGCCAGGTGGCCTCTGAGAGCAGCCAAATGCAGTGGTGTATGTCCGTCAATGTCACTATTGCCATCACTTGTTGAACATTGTGGGTTACACTTGCAGTCGGAGAGGAAAAACTTTACAATGTCTAGGTGCCCTTTCAAGCAAGCAGAATGCAAAGGATTGAAGCCATTCCTGTCAGCAATCTCTGGGTTACAATGGAGTTCACGGATGAAGTATTTCACATAAGCCAAGTGGCCATTTTCAGCAGCTGAATGCAGTGGTGTACATCCGTTAATGTCACCATCTTCTGGACTGCATTTGTACTCAGAGATGAGATATTTGGCAACATCAAGGTTCCCTTCAAGGCAAACACAGAAACTTAGTGGGGTGCAGCCATCAGTTGTTGAACATTGTGGGTTACACTTGCAGTCCAAGAGGAAAAATTTTACAATGTCTAGATGTCCTTTCAAGCAAGCATAGTGCAAAGGAGTGACACCATTCTTGTCAGCAATCTCTGGGTTGCAATGGAGTTCACAGATAAAGTATTTCACAATAGCCAGGTGGCCATTGAGAGCAGCCAAATGCAGTGGTGTACGTCCGTTAATGTCACTATCTTCTGGACTGCATTTTCGTTCAGCAATGAGGTACTTTGCAAGTTTAAGGTGTCCCTTCAGGCAAGCAAAGTGAAGTGGAGTACAGCCATCAGTTGTTGAACATTGTGGGTTACACTTGCAGTCCAAGAGGAAAAACTTTACAATGTCTAGATGTCCTTCCGAGCAAGCAGAGTGCAAAGGAGTGAAGCCACTCTTGTCAGTAATCTCTGGGTTGCAACGGAGTTTACAGATAAAGTATTTCACAATAGCCAGGTGGCCATTTTTAGCAGCTGAATGCAGTGGTGTACGTCTGTTAATGTCGCTATCTTCTGGACTACATTTTTGTTCAGTAATGAGGTACTTTGCAACATGAAGGTGCCCATTCTGGCAAGCACAGTGCAGTGGAGTACTACCACTATGTGCAGGACAAAATGGGCTACAGTTACAATCTGAGATGAGGTACTTTACGGTACTTAGGTGCCCATTCAAGCATGCATAATGAAGTGGGGTTAGACCACACTTATCAGAAACCTGTGGTTTACAACCGAAGTTACTGGTGAGATATTTCACAACCGGCAGGTGGCCGTTGACAGCTGCTGCATGCAGAAGAGTGCAGTCATCAAGACAGCTGGTTATTGAATGTTGCGGGTTAAGGTTGCAGTATGTGATGAGAAACTTCACGATATCTAGGTGCCCATTTAAGCATGCAAAGTGCAAAGGAGCGAAGCCATTCTTGTCAGCAATCTCTGGATTGCATTGGAGTTCACAGATAAAGTATTTCACAATAGCCAGGTGGCCACTGAGAGCAGCCAAATGCAGTGGTGTATGTCCGTCAATGTCACTATTGCCATCACTTGTTGAACATTGTGGGTTACACTTGCAGTCGGAGAGGAAAAACTTTACAATGTCTAGGTGCCCTTTCAAGCAAGCAGAATGCAAAGGATTGAAGCCATTCCTGTCAGCAATCTCTGGGTTACAATGGAGTTCACGGATGAAGTATTTCACATAAGCCAAGTGGCCATTTTCAGCAGCTGAATGCAGTGGTGTACATCCGTTAATGTCACCATCTTCTGGACTGCATTTGTACTCAGAGATGAGATATTTGGCAACATCAAGGTTCCCTTCAAGGCAAACACAGAAACTTAGTGGGGTGCAGCCATCAGTTGTTGAACATTGTGGGTTACACTTGCAGTCCAAGAGGAAAAATTTTACAATGTCTAGATGTCCTTTCAAGCAAGCATAGTGCAAAGGAGTGACACCATTCTTGTCAGCAATCTCTGGGTTGCAATGGAGTTCACAGATAAAGTATTTCACAATAGCCAGGTGGCCACTGAGAGCAGCCAAATGCAGTGGTGTACATCCGTTAATGTCACTATCTTCTGGACTGCATTTTCGTTCAGCAATGAGGTACTTTGCAAGTTTAAGGTGTCCCTTCAGGCAAGCAAAGTGAAGTGGAGTACAGCCATCAGTTGTTGAACATTGTGGGTTACACTTGCAGTCTGAGAGGAAAAACTTTACAATGTCTAGATGTCCTTCCGAGCAAGCAGAGTGCAAAGGAGTGAAGCCATCCTTGTCAGCAATCTCTGGGTTGCAACGGAGTTTACGGATAAAGTATTTCACAATAGCCAGGTGGCCATTTTCAGCAGCTGAATGCAGTGGTGTACGTCTGTTAATGTCGCTATCTTCTGGACTACATTTTTGTTCAGCAATGAGGTACTTTGCAAGTTTAAGGTGTCCCTTCAGGCAAGCAAAGTGAAGTGGAGTACAGCCATCAGTTGTTGAACATTGTGGGTTACACTTGCAGTCCGAGAGGAAAAACTTTACAATGTCTAGATGTCCTTCCGAGCAAGCATAGTGCAAAGGAGTGACACCATTCTTGTCAGCAATCTCTGGGTTGCAATTGAGTTTACTGATAAAGTATTTCACAATAGCCAAGTGGCCATTTTCAGCAGCTGAATGTAATGGTGTACATCCGTTAATGTCACTATCTTCTGGACTGCATTTGTACTCAGAGATGAGATATTTGGCAACATCAAGGTGCCCTTCAAGGCAAACACAGAAACTAAGTGGGGTGAAGCCATCAGTTGTTGAACATTGTGGGTTACACTTGCAGTCCAAGAGGAAAAATTTTACAATGTCTAGATGTCCTTCCGAGCAAGCATAGTGCAAAGGAGTGACACCATTCTTGTCAGCAATCTCTGGGTTGCAATGGAGTTCACAGATAAAGTATTTCACAATAGACAGGTGGCCACTGAGAGCAGCCAAATGCAGTGGTGTATGTCCGTCAATGTCACTATCTTCTGGACTGCATTTTCGTTCAGCAATGAGGAGCTTTGCAATTTTAAGGTGTCCCTTCAGGCAAGCAAAGTGAAGTGGAGTACAGCCATCAGTTGTTGAACATTGTGGGATGCACTTGCAGTATGAGAGGAAACATTTTACAACGTCTAGATGACCTTCCGAGCAAGCAGAGTGCAAAGGAGTGAAGCCATTCTTGTCAGCAATCTCTGGGTTGCAACGGAGTTTACGGATAAAGTATTTCACAATAGCCAGGTGGCCATTTTCAGCAGCTGAATGCAGTGGTGTACGTCTGTTAATGTCGCTATCTTCTGGACTACATTTTTGTTCAGTAATGAGGTACTTTGCAAGTTTAAGGTGTCCCTTCAGGCAAGCAAAGTGAAGTGGAGTACAGCCATCAGTTGTTGAACATTGTGGGTTACACTTGCAGTCCAAGAGGAAAAACTTTACAATGTCTAGATGTCCTTCCAAGCAAGCAGAGTGCAAAGGAGTGAAGCCATTCTTGTCAGCAATCTCTGGGTTGCAATTGAGTTTACTGATAAAGTATTTCACAATAGCCAAGTGGCCATTTGCAGCAGCCAAATGCAGTGGTGTACATCCATCAACGTCATAATCTTCTGGACTGTATTTTTGTTCAGTAATGAGGTACTTTACAACTTTACTGTGTCCCTTCAGGCAAGCAACATGAAGTGGGGTGATGCCATTACTTGCAGTAATCTCTGGGTTACAGTTGCAATGTGAGATGAGGAATTTCACTGTGTCTAGGTGGCCACTAGCACATGCGAAATGCAGCGATGTGAAACCATCTAGGTTAATCCAATGTGGCCTAATGCCATGAAGAGTGATGAGATATCTGGCAATAGCAGTTTTCCCTCCTGAGCAGGCAATGTGCAGAGGAGTATTACCACTGCTGTTGAACGTCTGTGGATCACAGTGGTATTCTGTAATCAAACGTTGTACTAGATCCATGCACCCACTTTCACAGGCTGCATGTAATGGGGTGCAACCATTAATGTCAGTGCACTGTGGATCACAGTTATAGTCAGCGATGAGAACAACAGCAATATGTAGATGTCCACTTGTGCAGGCAAGGTGCAGAGGAGTACAGCCATCAGAGGTGATAGTTTCTGGATTGCAGTTCCGTTGCCTGATAAGGTAGTGAGTGATGTCAAGATGTCCATTTTTGCATGCAAGATGTAAAGGCGTCAGGCCTGATGTATCCTTCACTTCAATCAAATCTAGGTCAATCCACTGGGTTAGTTCAGTAACAATGGATAAATCACCATCTCCACAAGCCTGAAGGAGATTTGATTTCTTGGATTCCAACTCAGCCATACCTGATTACCAAGCAAAAGGGATCAATCATGTACTGTTTCACTGGTGATCATTACATGAATTCATACATACGATTATAGATCATGCAGATTCATGACAGTAATTGCAGGTATTGAACATACTATCATCTCATCAGTGTCGGGTCAGTTGCAATTGGTATACATACATGAATTGAAAAAGGAATTCGCCCTTTGCCCTTCCAGAAAAACAAGCCTGAGCAATGTCATTTATGGTAATTCAAGTGAGTTCAGTGATGATGTCATATCACCACCCCCTACTAATGGGGCCTAGGACCTGCATGAAAGCCTTCATTGGAGGTGTGGCGTAGCATTCCTAGGTTATCGAATCTTATTTGAACATATATGTACACAAACAGAATTTGTCATGCTCACACAGCAAATTCCGTTAGCCATACCTTGCTTAATTATTAGTTCCCAGATTCACCTGCAAGCAGGACACTATATTCATTGGACCTGGGACCCAGGGACCAGACGACCTGGGACCCAGGAACCAGATGACCTGAGACCCAGGAACTAGACGACCTGGGATCCAGGGAGCAGAGGACAGGGGACCCAGGGGACATGGGACCCAGGGACTTGAATTGGCATATTGGATTATTCACTCACTTATTTGTAGAGTTGCTCACTTAGTCCATTTAGGTGACTTTCCTCAATTTCTTACAAGGGTCTGGCGTTATATATTTTCACCCAGTATTACATAATTGTTTATGAATACTACGTATTATGTGATTGACTCCTTATAAAATGTGAATGTACGTATGCATCAAAGATCCAGCTACAGAAATCAACAGCTGATTCCTCAATGCTACTGGCATCACTCCATCTACCATAGTTGCCGATTATTTCGCGTGGCAATAATTTCACAGTAGAACCACTAAAAGTGACATACAAATATCTCACGGAGGGAAATCTTATCATCACGAAAAATTAATTCCACTCAGTAATAATTTACTATTGACACGAGTGACTGTGAGGAGGACCCAATGAGTTAGCGATCAAGTTGTGTGTGCATGGCTACCACGTTTACAGCAACATATGGGAACAAGCTGTCGGGAAAGAGCTACTGTGTGAGCGTGAGCCAGGAACATGAAGGACAGTTATGCTGTAGCTGTGGAAAAATATTTTGCGCGTTTAATATTCATGGTCTTACTAGCTTCACCCACATATGCCGCTAAAAATTTCCCCACCAGGAAATTAACTGAAACTATGGTATCATCATCGGAACCTCAGATATCTCCCATGCACTCAGCATCACTGTCTCCTCCAGAGACCTCTGACTGAGGGTTTGAGTTGCCTTTCTCTGACTCAATTGAGACAACTATACGCACCACCACCGGCTCCATCTCCACTAACCCATAGATACAGATATGGTTTCACGTAACAGGCTTGACAACAAATCACTGAAAACATTGGCAATGATTGCATCAGATGATAGTTACCAAGTGCACCATAATGTTACAGTCAATGGCACAATCGTATACCTCACGAAGTTATGGGCGTAGCTAGCATTGAGACAGAGGAGGCAGCTGCCTCCTCACTTTTCTGAATAATGACGAGCGCGTTCTAGATCCTCGCACACGCCGCATATGATGTGTGTTCAATCTGATGGCAGAGCTAGCTATATAGAGACCGGAGTTAGGCTGACCATGAGCCGGTGTACTCCTAACGCGGATAAAAGTGTTGCAAGTCTGGGACAGTCAGGGCACCGGCGTATTGCGTAGCATTTTGAGAGCCACTGTTTGTGTACACTGCGGAAGTAATATCTCATGAATAATTTGCCGTGCGATTACTTATCTCATGAATAATGCCTCCTCGGTCTCAAAATCCTAGCTACGCCCCTGGAAGTAACTGAGTGGAGAATCTGGTATGCCAATTCAAGTCCCCAGGCCCCTGGGTCAAGGTCCACACTGGGTGTACGTGATTGAAATTAGAGGAAGATAGCAAAGCTTATTCCCCCTATACTCTACAGTCTCTGGTATTATAGTCATGTTCTGCAAAGGAACCATGCTCCATTCTATGTACATGTATGTACTTGACACATCCCTGTTGACGTGTCCTGTCAAGTGATCTTCATAGATTGTAGCATAGAGGCTAGTGAGCAATGACACATAGGTAACCAATTGCAATTGTTTATGTTTCCGGTACTAGCTTCTCTAACTACACTATACAATATCAGTCACTGTTGGGACATCTGTGGATTGAATTTCAGCCACTTTACATTAGTGACACTTGCGACTGTATTACAACTCAAAAAAACTTCTTTTGTTTGTCGAGGGGCGACCGCACTCCTGGTAGGAGCCGTTGCAACCGGTTGTAACTTGTTGGTAGTGCAAGTTAGGTATTGCAGCTCATTCCAATTAACACACATGCCACGCTCCACGCTCAGTTGTAATGGCAGCCACGCTCAGTTGTAATGGCAGCCACGCTCAGTTGTAATGGCGGACATGGGGAAGACAAGAAATTGTTACAGCGCTCACAGCTGCGCCAGCACGGTGAGTTTCGGCTTGTAAGTGTCAGTGAACGACAGCGATCATGGCCGTGTGGTCAGAACCTTCGTGTGCCTTTCCTAAGAACGGTACTGCCACCAGAAGTCGGAGAGAGCGCTAGAGCAATGGCGGCCAACGGCGAGACAAAAGCGCACATATCTCCATGACCAAGGTGAGTTTCAGCACCAACTTTTTACGTTCAGGTCAGTGCTCAATAGCGATCACGGCAGTGTAGTCAGAATCTTTGTAGGCCAATCCCAAGTATTCGAACATTAGCTACACATGTATATAATTTACGCGGCACCAGGAGTGTAACAATGGAAAACCACAGTACAGAAAAACATCTTGATTGGCCTAGTACAATAAGCTAAAATCATGAATATCCATGAGAGACAGAGTCATGTTAAAATCGTAATCTATACGGAATCATAGGCATGCACAAAGAGTGATTTCATAGAATTATGATAACACATTCCGTAACATAGTATTGCATCATGCTCAAATATTGTTACCAGCATGCTTTCTTGTCCATTCTTTCATGCGTGCATTCACTGCTGTGATGACATTAATTTTGATACCATTATATTTAGCAAGGCCAGATGTCCAACGAACCCACAGCTTGAATGCATGCAGCAATTAATGTAGCTACACTGCAATATACTCATTGGGGCGAGCCTGAGCAAGCCCCACACTAGCGTGACTTCATTGCGCAGTGCGTGTGTATGTTTGTGCGTTTGTGGATTTTGCAATTACCGTAAATTTTAAATCAGCGAATTTCACTTGCACGTGCACAATACTATTCAATTTCAACGAACTCTAGCTATGCACGTCCTCAATGCAAGGAATCGTGAACCGTCTAGCTACCTGTTTGACGGACGATGGCGACAACAAAGGAGAGACCACTCGTGGACATTGGCTAGAGCACCACGAACATTCTGCCTCCTCGGTGGCAACACTCCGCGGACAAAGACGGTGGGCCTACCGCATGGCCGGTGATGTTGCTGCTAGACTGCTTCAGCTATAAACGCTAACCTGACTCACAGTTGCTGTGATGTGTACGAGTGTATGTTTAGTGCCATAATTTCTGTGGCCTATGCTCATTGCCCAGTCACATTCTGACAGTCATGTGAATGCAACTGCTCCTTGCCGGCATGTCCCGGTGCATGCACTTCGCTCAGGCTCGCCCTCCAATGTCCTGCATTCCACTAGTATAATAGTTGAGTGATGTTTCCCAGTGCATGGTATTATCCAACAGTTAGGCCTGATGGCGTTTCACATTCTGCTTGAGGGCATTATTTGAACAAAATCGCCTTACGGCGTGATTTCCCGTTCACATGCCATTGTGAACTACATGTAAGGTAAGGCGGGGCTCGTAAAATTCAGACTCAATGTGCAGAATGCCAGCTGAAACCAACTCTTCGTAGGTATATCGGCTCTGTGGTGCCACAACAGAGCGGCTACATTTGACGTCACCGCCCGTAAAACAACCGAAACACCCTCCGTTATATTCATAAGACTACAACTGTTGCTGTAGCGCAGTTACCATGCTGATTAGATCGAATGGGTACGCGACCTGTGAGACAGTAGTGTCCGTTCAGCTGCCATTGAACTTCATGCTCTTTTGCCATGCAGAAGTACTCGGTCACATGGTTTTGTGACGTCAATGCAATTGCTCTATATTAGACCGTTGGAGGCCTGTCTGGCACACTGCACACCGGTGCCAGAACTCAGAATTATGTCTGGGTACTCTTAAAGCAACCTTGTGCTGTTACACCTGGCACAATCAGCTTTCTCTAGCGTCTCGTACTTACGGCTACCGTAAAATTTGCTATTGGGGCTATTCCGACAAATTCATCGGAATTGCCCCGCCTTACCTG
Organism: Axinella damicornis; assembly: GCA_963931865.1. Lineage (NCBI taxonomy): Eukaryota > Metazoa > Porifera > Demospongiae > Axinellida > Axinellidae > Axinella > Axinella damicornis. The sequence continues at coordinate 16,957,576 of OZ007506.1, read as the reverse complement.
TAGTCTCGCGGGGCCAGAACCACACGGACCTCCCTTCCATATACGTGTACATGTGGGTCTGGCCCCGCGAGACTACCTTACCTGTGGATAAGATACACGTACTATGGTATAGCCACTTCCAGACATCTCTCACCTAGTCACTGCAGTTGAACTCGCGCAGATTTATGCAGTCGGCAGTCAGCTCAGACATATGCATGTCAGAGGCAAGCCCTTATTTACAACTGTTATTGACCTCCAAACTTTGACCTTTGACATTGGAGTTGCATCCGGTTTTGTTGTTCCACGACCACGTGGACATTGCACTGTCAGCTAGCTCTGCTGTCGAATACTTCGATCCACTGAAGGGTTGTACAACTATGTTTTGTCTCACTAGATGTGGAACTGGCTGCTGGGCAAGAAGGTCAGGTGCTGACCACGTGGATAAGCAAGTGCCATGATGTTTACTCCCTTATTAGTAATCCCGTTGTTATAGGCGTGAATGACTCCCTTAAGTTTCGTAGTTCGTACGTGACTCCCAGTCACTGGTGCCTAGGTGTGAGTGACTCCCCTAACATCTGCATGTGCCTGGGCACGAATGACTCCCCCTTGACATGAATGACTCTCCCGACACAAATGATTCCCCCTGATGTGAATGATTCCCGCAATGCAAATGATCCCCCCCCCCCCCCCCCCCCCCCCCCCCAATGCGAATAACTCCCCTCTGACATGAGGGCATATGCTTGCCAGGTCGCACCACTGGCCATCAGCACCCTTTCTTGCTAGCCTCAACATTAGGGTGTTCTGATGCAAATGCAACAGGTGTCTTCGCCTTTTCCATTTAGTCCATGAAGCAAGGACACAGATACAGGGAGTCATTCCCGCCTCTGACGCAGTGGCTACTATGCATTACCAGGAGGATGGTGACCCAGAACAGAACAATTAGCATTGCTGCCCATACTTCTTCCAACTTAAGTACTTGCAGTGCAACAAATAAGAGAGAGGGAGAGTCTGGTACTGTTTTGTCTCCTGGCATTACACAAAGTAAAAGTAGTGGCACTTTCTTAGCCTTATTCCCAGGCCGTTTCCACCTCCAACCTTTGATTGCTTGCAGTATGCAAATATGGAAGGGGAATGCCTGGATGATCTGGTCGTGAGCGGTTACCGTCAGGTAGACAGATGGTAGACACATGGGAGGCGATGGCCAATGAAGAATCTTAATACCCCTGGGCAATTAGTTAAATTACATGTAGTCAACTAATCAACTGAATCTGGGCTGTTGATTCTTGTGTGCTGATTAGTCGCTGCACATGCGCAATTCATTACCTCATGCTCATGGTTGTGACAAGATGGCTGAGAGCTCTGCTAGTTTCAGCTCAGGCGCCATACAGCAAACATTGGTCTGGTGGTAGCAGGTCTGCTGAACCTGTTCCGCTGCCAACACAGGAACTGCGAGTCAAGGTGGCTGAAGCTGTCTAACTTCCCGTTTAGTACTCAATTAGGTGTTAAAACTATTAGCCAATTGGTTGACTAGGGAAATTGTTGAGCCCTATTGCTCACTGTTATTCGGACGTATTATATATCCCTCCACTGCAATGAAATTGGTGGTTTTAACCTCCCCACACAGGGCTGGGTTCCATTGGCGGTGCCTCCATAGCTCTTTGCCATGCAGAGACAGAACTAACCCCTTGGAAGAGGCAGGTGAGGCAATGAAACTTCTAGGCCTTCCAACTCCCATTGCATACACATGTGCGATGGTTTTCCAGTTTATTGTCGCCCCGTGCGTGTGCATGTGGGTTAACTAATCATCTGTGTGTCAGTGTGCCAGTCATTGACTTTTTGGGCAATTATATATATAGCGAATCAGACTGTTTTGGGAGTCTTCTTGCAACTCGGAGCAATGAAAGTACAGCACTTCTGCACTTAATCGATGCCAAAAAGCTTCTAGTAGCTTGCAAAAGCTTTCATTTGTTGACTGTTACCTCATGCATGTGATGAGGTCAGCACAATTAAGCAGCATTTCTGTAAACAGTATATACTCTGCGGCACCTCCAGTTGGTGAAGAATCTGCGCAATTGTGTGATGCTCGTTCTGTTTTCTGATATTGAGCAAGCAAGGTGGGAGCACTTTTAAACAACACTACTATTGGTAGGGGGAAAAATTGTGCCATGTAAATAAATAATTAATGTTTGACTACTTGCGTGGCCTACAAAGATTCTGCATGACTACACTATCAATCGTCATTGCTAACATGCACTGACACAAATGTATAAAACCAAAAGCTGAAACTCACCTTGGTGGTGGAGATATATGTCTTCCCATCAGCCGCCATTGCTGGAGCACTCTCTTCGACTTTTGCTGCCAGCACAGCTCCAACGAAAGGCCCCAATATTCTGACCACACAGTTGTGATCGCTGTTATTTGCTGAGGCATAATTATGTGCTGAAACTCACAGAGCTGGTGAAGCTGTGAGTGCTGTAGTGGTGATCCCTTTGGCTGCCATTGCCAACTCAATCGACTGAGCATGTTCATCACATTACGTGTGCATTAATTGGAATGAGCTGTAATACTTAGCTTGTGCTACCGTCGAGTAGCACCAGCTACATGTACATGTACCAGTAGTGTGGTTGCCACTTGTTTAAATTGCTTGCACATGTCCACACTCAAAATAAGGGTTGTACAATGTTTGTAAATTTACCCTACTGATGTGCTAATAGGATAATGGCCGCCAAAGAAGCTACAAATGTCATTTTTGAAAACTGAGGATGTGTAATTACCCCCTTGTGTCTTTGCTTTTTCGAGAATAATTATGATAGGCCATCATTAGTTTTTTTTGAGAAAACAACTTTTTGTTTTCCCACCTCCATTGCTTTCAGTATGCAAAATACAGTGGGGAAGCTACATGTAGACCTCAGAGATTTCATCACGTGAGTGGCGTCAATATCCACTAGGTGGACAGAGGAGGGAAGGGGCCCATCTACCAGAATACATTTCTCCCACACCCCGCATCCTGAACAATGAGCAGTATTAATTTTTATGCTGCCTTTATCTAGGCTATAATATGCTTGCTACAAAGCCTGCCACTTGCACTCAGAAGCAGCAACACACTGGTACAAGGTCACAGCCACTGTTTGGGTTGATGCTGTAGTTGGGCCTTGGCGGTCGGCCTGACATCTCTCTGAAGGATCTTGAACTTGTGTAGTATGTGTTTCAAGGGCTTGAGGCCTTGTGGAGCGTAGCGAGGCAGCATAAATACTTCTTATTTTTCAGTCTTGCAGTCTGCCCCCTTCTCCCCTCTGTCCACGTACTGTGCCCAATGACGTCACTCGATCATGTCATAAAATCTCCCAAACCTTCCCAGCCATATTTGCATTCTGTAAGCCATCCAATACTGGCAATGGGAATGGCCTGGGAATAATGCTAGTGCAGACTCAGCTATAGAATCAGCTACATGTAGAAGCCTGTTCTTACAAGAGACACATACTTGCGGCTTTTGTTTGCTCTCTGTAAGTTGTATATTGTGTTGGTGGCTGTTTCACCCTGAGTAGTTTCCTGGGGAAACCCATTACAACAACTTTGGCCCATACAATAGAAGTGGGCTTACATGTATTTACAGTACATACATGTACGTATATAGTTGTATACACACTAAGCACTGGATTTGTGATCACCAAAAGAACGCAAAGCCTTTGGTCACTTGAGTCCTAATGAATGTGTACAGGAACATTGACTGTCACAGTATATGAGTCGTTGCGAAGAACATGCTGTGTTTCCCTACATTGTACTTGTGCTCCCCCTGTCCCCCTCTAGCCAAGCTGACGGTGGGAACCAAACTCCATGGCTACACGGTGCAGAGTGTGACCCCCATCCCGGACTTTGACCTCACTGCTGTGCAGCTGACCCACGGGCAGACTGGAGCCCAGCACCTTCATGTTGCTAGGAAGGATAGCAATAACGTCTTCAGGTGAGGTGATTGAAGAACATTAATTTGCTAGTCCATATTGAGTGGTGAGACTGTAGACACTTACAGGGTTTCCTTTTGCCCCCACTTCGCCACATTACAATTCATACCCCCTTGTGATGAGGACCTCCCCATTGTAATGAGGACTCTACCAGTTCGAAACTGAATTAAATGCATACATGTACCAAGTTGTGGGTCCTCACCCACATGCACATACACACACACACACATGCACACACACACAAATGCGCACACAAGTACGAATAATTATGTGCATGTATGCACGCATGTGCACTCACACACACACACACACGTACTACGCACATGCACATGTGTGCACTTCCCCCTGTTGTAGTAGCTAGATTGTGTATTGTGTATATATGCATATGTTATGTTATGTAACCTTTGGTAATGTGACACATTACCAAAGGTTACATAACATAACACACTGTGTATGTGTCTTGTACTGTACTTCGGACTTGTGCTGAGTTGTGCTGAGTTGATTATAGTCAGAGTGTCACTATCTCTTGTTATCAGTTGTAATCCGGCTAACTCACTCGGCTACACACTAATACTACACCCCCCTCTTCCCTTCCCCCACATGCACTCACTTATGCCAATGCACTTCCCCCTCACTGGCAGTGTTGGTTTCCGCACAACACCAATGGACAGCACTGGTGTTCCCCACATCCTGGAACACACGACGCTCTGCGGGTCCCAGCGATACCCGGTCCGAGACCCCTTCTTCAAGATGCTCACTCGATCTCTCTCCACCTTCATGAATGCTTTTACTGGTGAGTAGGTTTGTTAATGTGCTCATACTGTGGACCCTGACATACGTACACTGTAGCTGTGACATGCCTTATGAGTGGTGAGAGGCTGTGTATGTCTGCACCACTGTGGTCGTGTCCCAGACTGTTGATGGCACGGGGGGGGGGGGGGGGGGGGGGGGGGGGGGGGGGGGGGGGTAACCCTACATCCGTCCACACCTCTGTTTGCCAAACAGCGAGCTGGTTGGTGCTAGGAGAGGCTGAAGTATGGTAGCCATATTCAGCCGGTTTGGAGTCAGTATGTGCTGTTGGACTGTTGGTTGCCACAACTAGTAAGAAATTTGAATTTTGTACAGAGTGCATTAGCGCGAGGCACTGAATGAGGGATCTATTTCTCACTATATACATATGTACGTACCTGTACGTACCAGAACATGCCATGCTGAAGATTGTTGATAGGAATGTTGCGGGTTTCCTGCCGGCCAGTATTGTTTGCCGCGAGGGTTTGACGGTGCGAGAAGTAAAACCTTGGGACTCAGATCAGTGGACGAGCATGAAGTGCCTCCAAGGGCGTGCAGAGCTGGAGCAGCTACATATGGAGTCAAACAGTCAGTGCAGTCAACATCTGTTTATACCGCAACTCCATGATAGTCTCACGTAGCCAGAGGCTAGGGTACAAGCGAGCGGGGCCTTCAGGGCTTGCAGAGCTAGAGCAGCTGCGTACATGTGGAGTCGAACAGGAGTGTGGTTGACATCTTTATCTCAGCTCTATCTCCACAGTCTCAGATTCACACTAGCTAGATCAATCACACTTGTAAGCACATGGTTAGGTTACGCATGCGGCATGCGTGTGATGCATGAGGCAGATATGGAGTCCTATTACAATCATGTACATTTGGACTACATGTACGTGTGCTGGAATGTACAGGCTAGATGGCTTGAATGTATAGACAATTGTGATGTACTGGAATGTACTAGCAATTGTGTCAATCCTCAGTCAGTATGCATTATATTTCCCTTCATGTAGCCAACGACTGGACGATGTACCCATTTTCCTCTCAGAACACAAAGGACTTTCAGAATCTTCTCTCTGTGTACCTTGACTGTGTGTTCTTCCCAAGACTGAGAGAACTGGACTTCAGGTTGGCTTGTGCATTGTAATTAATACATGTAGGAAACACCCTCCACCTCCCCCTCCTCCTCACTCCCAGCTCTTCCTCTCCTCCACCTCCCCCTCCTCCTCCTCCTCCCTCCCCCTCCTCCTCCTCCTCCCTCCTCCTCCTCCCTCCTCCTCCTTCTCCTCCTCCCCTCCTCGCTCCCAACACATCCTCCCCTCCCCTCCTCCTCCTCCTCCTCCTCACTCCCAGCCCTTCCTCCCCTCCCCTCCTCCTCCCCTCCTCACTCCCAACCCATCCTCCCCTCCCCTCCTCCTCCTCCTCCTCCTCCCCTCCTCACTCCCAACCCATCCTCCCCTCCTCCCCCTCCTCCTCACTCCCAGCCCTTCCTCCCCTCCCCTCCTCCTCCTCCTCCTCCTCCTCCTCCTCCTCACTCCCCTCCCCTCCCCTCCCCTCCTCCTTTCCTCCCCTCCCCTCCTCCTTTCCTCCCCTCCCCTCCTCCTCCTCCTCCTCCCCTCCTCACTCCCAACACATCCTCCCCTCCCCTCCTCCTCCTCCTCCTCACTCCCAGCCCTTCCTCCCCTCCCCTCCTCCTCCTCCTCCTCCTCCTCCTCCCCTCCTCACTCCCAACCCATCCTCCCCTCCCCTCCTCCTCCTCCTCCTTCTCCTCCTCCTCCCCACTCCCCTCCTCCTCCTCCTCCTCCTCCTCCTCCTCCTCACTCCTCCTTCTCTCCTCCTCACTCCCCTCCCCTCCCCTCCTCCTCCTCCTCAGTCCCCTCCCCCCCTCCTCCTCCTCCTCCTCCTCCTCCTCCTCCTCCTCCTCCTCCTCCTCCTCCTCCTCCTCACTCCCCTCCTCCTCCTCCTGCTCCTCCTCTTCCTCACTCCCCTCCCCTCCTCCTTTCCTCCCCTCCCCTCCT